>PVKB01000142.1:237583-710877 GCA_004027205.1 Ctenodactylus gundi
ATTTATAAAGTGCTCAGTACTCAGGTGGGAAATTAACATGAGGCATCGAGTCGGGTGGGGTGGGGGAGGGCTGTTGGTGCAGAGCTGGGCCCTGCCAGGCTGGCAATTGCTCAGCAGAGGTGGCATCCATGGCACCTGGGGACAGCGGGCACACGTTGCACAGGGGTCACATGAGATAATGCAAGTGGGTAGGCCCCCAATCTTTGCAAGTTGGCTTTTCTGAACCAAAATTTTCTCAGCAGTGAAATATCTATGGCAACTACCCTGCAAGGTTGTGGGAAGGATTAACTGAAAGATCACAAATAGAACGTTTACCAGTGCGTGGCATGCACTGTCATACATGTGTAATGAATGGGAAGATATTTTTCCTGATCACTCAATGTGGCTGGGAAGGTCAGGACTTGGTGGATCAGCAGTGATGCGCGCAGGAGATTAAGAGGAACAGGCTGTGGATGCCCTCACACCTCACACAAAGCCAAGCCCAGGCAGAGGCCCAAGCTCTTTCTACTGCTACTCAACAGCCTCCAGGTAATTGCATCAGCCACTGTTCTCTGGCTTGAGTGGGCAGTGGAATCACCTGGAGGCTTCTGAACACACAGGCTGGGCCCACCCCAATGTCTCAGTGTTTGGAGTCAGGAGGGCTTGAGGAGTCCCAGAATCTGCACTACAGACAAGTCCCAAGTCCCCAGGTCCTGATGCCGCTGGCCTGGGGGGCCACGCTTTGAGTCCGAGAGATACAGTGTGAACAGAGCTGCCTTCTGAAATGCTGAATAGTGTCACTATTTCTGCCATTCTTTGTCTACAGACCTCCCAAATGAAACAAGACTCCCCCCACCCGACGCCACTGTAGGACAAGACTCAGAAGTTTGCAGCAAACCACTGAAAGTTGGTTAATCCCCTCCCCCTTTTACATCACTTGCTGAAGAGGCAAATGCTAAGGGTAATTTTCTAGTTTGCTTCAGTACGTGGCTGAGCCTCAGTTTCCTCTTCCTCTGGATACTTGTTTCCTCAAATGCTCAGATGGATTGAGGTTGTTCTCTCCCCAAATCTTCCCAGTCATTCATGGACTCCCCAAACCTGACCACTCTGGAGTACCCCCTAACCCTTCTGCTGTTTTCTCCTTTTCCTGACCCCCCCCCCCCATAATTCTCTGTTATATTTGGATTAACTGCAAATCTCCTTTGATTACTCACTCTGTTGAAACAGACAACCTCTTGCCACGTGTTTGATTACCGAAACCCAGGGGAGACCCTATTTGTAATGCAGCCAGTTACAGTACACTCGGCGCCACACACAGCCACTGAGCTGCTAATTCATTGTCTAAGAAGTTGCTTTGCAGTTTCTGATTTTTCAATAATAGGCTTCTCACGAAGCTCTTAAGCTTCAGAAATAAGCCGAAAACTGCTTTTCCAGTCATTTACATAAACACAAGTGGATCAGGAGGAGGGGGAAAATGGTTCTAGTTTTCCATGTTGTTCCTGAGACCCAGGAGGCCTGGTGGGAGAGCACATCAAGGCTGGAAGTCGGGAAAGTGCACTGGGAGGTAGGGAGGCCCGCAGGACTCCTGACAGCAGGGCCCAACACCAATCCTGAAATTTCTCCTGACGTCTGGGCTGCGGCTCCCCTGAGCCTGGCCACCAGCAAATTGTCCTGTCACCAAGCCGCTCCCTGGGCTGCATCTTGTTAGGAACCTTGTTAGTTCCCCATCCACTAACTATGGTCTCTCTCTCTCAGGAGGCGCCCTGTCACCCTGGACAGGGAACAGGGTGGCTGCTGGAAGCCTGTTCAGCAACCAGGCCTCCAAGAGATGGAGGGGCCGTCCCCCCAGGGCTGCTTCACTTTGCTGTGAAGGGCAGTGGGTTCGAGACTTAGCCATGAGCTCAGCTAGGTAGTTGAGGAGAGAACTTTCTAGCACGTGGGTGATTTCCCACCATTGTCTCCTCTCTTTCCCTTCTTTCCTCCCTTCCCCCCCTCTCTATTTCCCCTTTTCCTCTCATTTTCCTTCTTCTTCCTCTCTCCCTCTTTCTTTCTCTCCCGTCTCCCCTGTCTTCTTTACAAATGTTTTTACGAAGACTCAAGTAGCCATAAATAAGAGCAGACTTTCTTTGACTTTCCTGTCAAATCATACACATCCCAATTAAAAAGTAAATACCGTAGGCAAGTAAAACTTATTTCCGTCTTATGGGCACTGATTTTGATTGGGCTTTTTTCCCTATGTTCCTAATATTTGCGGACAGAAAGTTGGGTGCCAAGTGCAAACAAATTAAAATTCAAGGTGCCCAGTTAATTGGGAGTTAAAACAACAACAAAAACAACAAAAAGGAAGAGGCTGACGCATATATAGTTCAGTGTGTAGTAAAGTGCTTGTCTAGAAAGCACAAATAAAAGGCCCTAGGTTTGATTGACTGGGTGTGGTGGAACACGCCTGTATCCCAGCACTTGAGAGGCTGAGACAGGAGGATTGTGGTGAATCTGAGACCAGCCTGGGCTACAAAGTGAGTTCTGAAACAGCCTGGACTACAAAGTAATAGCCTGTCTCAAAAATAGAAAGCAAATAATTTTTGGTATATGCAGATAGTATGCATAATAAAAGACACTACTTATCTGGAATGCTCATGTATCAACTGTCTAGGATGTTTATTAGCTAGGTGAGGCGACACTAGCCAACAGGAACGCACATTTACTTCTGTCGCTCACATGTTAGCATCATGTAATGCTACCAATTTCCACTTGTCTTAGTGATTGGGTGAGGTTTTTTTAAAGGTGAATACACTGAAGAAAAACTGAAACCCTGCTGCATGGGTTGGACAGGACTTGAGTGTGTCCCCCACAAGCTGAGGCTCAGGAGCTTGGTCCTCAGGGCAGTACTCTGGAGAGCTGATGAGATGGTGAAGAGGCGGGTGCAGTGGGAGGCGCTCAGGTCCCGGGCACGGCTGCCACTGCAAAGGATTCACAGTGGTCTCGCAGAGTCCGTTAGCTCTTTTGCCAGCAGGTTGCTGTGAGCAAGTGAGCGTGACCCCAAATTCCTCCAAACTCTGTCACCATGTGGCATCTCACCTTCTTGCCCACCACACTGCCATGAGGTGACACAGCCTCACCAGATCTTGGACTTCCAGCCAGAAAGCTGTGAGCTGAACAAATCTCTTTTCTTTATAAGATGTCCAGCTTCAAGTATTTTGTGACCAAAAGAGAAAATTGACTAACTGTGACTCCTGTGAAGCAGGACCACGCCTTCTGCTTCCCACTGTGTACACAACTTTACAAACCTTTCCTCCATGTGTGCTTCATAGGTCCCACAAATTTAGTGTGAGTCACCTAAAGACCTTCTTGAAACACAGATCCTGTGGGTACAGTCTCATACTTTCTGCTTCAGAGACCATATTTGAAGATCAGTGGTCTAACAATATCATGAAACACAGATCTTTGCATATTTCTGTAATGGAAGATTAAAAATAGGCCTTCCTCATAAAGGTGAGATATAAAAATCATCAGTTGGAGTAGGTTTCAAAGAACTTTTGTTCTCAGCCTTTTAAAATTCTTTTCCTGGCCTTATTTATTCAATGACCTCTATATTAAAATGAGTATCTTTAGTAGTCTACCATGCCAATCCTGCAGGGGAGACATTTCTGGAAGACAACAGTATGTGCAAAGGCACTGTGCTATGCAGGGCATCAGTTAGTGTCGATAGAGCTAAGGCAGCATGGGAAGGATAATGCTGGACATGGAGGAAAAAAGAGGCAGAGTTTGGAAAAGGTAAGGAAGGACGCTTTTTCTCCAAGAGGAAGGAACTCTAGGCACTCTGATCTAAGGTACTGTCACTCACCCACGTCCTGTTCATTCTGCCCTGAGTGATCACGCAATGTTGCCTTTTTATTTTCCAGTGTGTATTGGGTCACAGAAGGTTTCACAAATATTGCTACATAAAAACTAAATTCCAAAGAGCCAAAAAAAATTTTTTTTTCAGATGAGGAATAATGAAAGCCTAGGACAGTGTCTTCCAGCTTTCCTCTTGTTGGGACAGGATACCTGATACCCACAACTGAAGGGAAGGGACGTTCACTGGGCTGACGGGCTCAGAAGCTTCCACCTCTGCTCAGCTGACGCCCAAACACAACCATGGTGGCGGAAGGACAGGGATCCTCACTTCACAGTGGCCGCACAGATGGGGGAACTGCACCGGCAAGAAATGCTCCCTCAAATGCCAAACCCCAGGAACCTGCCTCCAGCTGGCCTCCCCTAACAGCCCTGAGCACCAGCGGACCAGGCCGCTGCAGAGTACAGCCTGCTCCACGGTCCCAGCCCCTCCTCAGGAGCCCGCTGATCCAGTCGAGGTGACCCTTAGGACAGGGAAGAACAAAGTGCAATTCCGCATGTAGGAAGTAATGATAGCACTAGATTGAGAATAGGACAGTGTGATCAATGCAGGTAGCAAAAAATCAATATTTTATGTGTGTATGCTCTGTACACTGTAAAGGGAAGATGATGGTCTTTGTGTTTCCTTAGCGATCTACTAGAAGAAAAGAGTAGGCAAGAAGCTCAGAAGATGTTTGGAAAAGGATCCCAATTGGTAGGACCGTAATTAGAAAGGGAGACAGAAAACGAAGGTAGGAGTGGATCACACTACATTTTAACAATCTAAATAAAAGAAAATGTTGGAGAAAACAGTGATTAATACTATAGAAGATTTCTCTGATTCACAAGTCACCTCTGTCTTATGTGAGATAGGAAAATATCCCAGTCTTTTTATAGTTTTCTTTTTCTCAAAACCAGCCTATCCATATCTGGGCACACACACACACGCACTTAGATACCTATGTGTGCAGACCATCATGTGGCCTGAATCTGGGATGTTCCACTGAAGGTTCATGTGTTTGTGACGTGATTGGATCATGGGATGAATTAGATCAAGTGGACAGATCCAGTAATGGTTTTAGGTGCTGTTAGGAAGTGGGGCCTGGTTGGAGGATAGGTCAGTGGGGACATGGCTCTTAGGAAGTGGAGCCTGGTTAGAGGAATGGGTCAATGGAAGTGTGGTCTGGAAGGGCATATTCCTGCCCAGGCCTTGCACTTCTCCCTTCTCTGCTTCCTGCCATTGTTCCAGGACAGCTTTCCTCTGTCTGAGCCCTCTATAATTGCCATTCGACCATGAGTGGACTGAGATCTCTGAAACATGAGCCAAAATAAATATCTTCTACATTAAGTTGTGATCATCAGGTATTTCATCCTACCAATTGGGAAGCAACTAAGACACAGGTGCACACTGTTTTCGGTGCATTACATTCAGTATAAAAGAATAAACCATCAAAGAAAAATTTTACCAACTCTCTGCCACCAATCTTGACAATTTACCTGCATCCATACTAAGCCAAGGACATCTAATTAGCTTTTTTTCTCATTTTTCTTTATTGCAATAAATTATGTGTAAAACGCAATTAGTCATTTTAGCCCCTTTCAAGCATACAACTTCATGGCACTGAGTACATTCATAAGTGTGTAACCATCATCACCATCCAATTCCAAAGCTCTTTCATCTTGTCAAATAGAAAGTCTACATGCACTAAACAGCACATCCCTGCCCCCCTCATCCTCCGGACTCCTGGTGACTTCTCTAAATTTGCATATTCTACTGTTGTGGTTGGGATCTGCAGTATCCCCCAAAACCTGATGTACCTATGGATAATGTGTACTGTTAGGAGGTGGGGCTTAGCTGGGTGGGGCAAATGTTTAGGGCTTGACCTGGAGTAGTGTGTGCTGATTCTGCCCTTCCTCCCAGACTTGGCTTTGTTCTACCGTGCTGTGAGGAAGTCCTTCTTCAGCTCTGACCCCACCATGTGTTTCTAACACTACCAGCTGCACGTACATGAACTGAGATCTTCTGAAAATATAAGCTGACATAAATCCTTCCTCCCTTAAGTTGTGAATGTCAGGTATTTTGTCCCAGCAATAAGAAAGTAAGGAAGACAGAAACTGGTACCAGAGAAGTGGGGCCATTCCTGTGACTTTACTTAGCCATGTGGTTTGGAAGTCTTTGGAAATAGTTTGTGGAGGAGTTGGGAAAGGTTTGAGGATGCTAGCTGGAGAAGACTTGGAACACGCTGAGCCAAGTCTGGTAAGAGATTCCAGTCAGAGCTCAGAAGACCAGAATGAGGATGAAAGTGTGAGTTGGAAAGGCCCAGCTCAAGAGGTTTCATATGGGACGGAAAACTGTGTTGGCAAGTGGTTTAAAAACCAACCATACACACTATGCTCTGACAAGATGGTAATATTTTGTGTTTGTCCAGAGACTTTGTCTGAAACTGAGATTAAGGGCAGGGGCCTTCTTCATCTGGTAGAAGAAATCTCTAGGAGGCCCAGTGCCCAAGGTTCATGGCTGCTATTTATGGCTTTTAGCCAACTCTATGGTGCAAGGCAGGAAAAAATGGCATAGAAAAATGATATAAAAAGTTTACAGTTTGGCTAAACTGAAAGGACCCACAGTGGTAGGACAGATAAGTATGGGCAAAAGATCATCATTAAACAAAAGTCAAGTACTTGAAAGAAGGACTATTAAAAAGACTCCTTGAGGGGGTGTCAGGAAACAAGACCCCACTCTTTATCCACTGAAGGGTGGAGAAACAAAAGATGTTGCTCTGAGAATAGTACCCCAGGGCACCTATAGTGTCAGAGAGAGAGAGCCGCCTGGAGTTCAACTATCTAGAACTCTAAGGCCTCAACAGCAATTTGTCCAAGGGAGTGATGCTACTGCTCAAGTCAGTAGTGAATCTTGTGACATCCACGTCAACACAGTCCTGGTTTTATCGGCTTGTAGAATACAAGAGTTGTGGGATTATAAAGTCTTCACACAGATATCAGAGAAAAGCCTTGGAAGCCAAACAGTGTGCCCCTGGGAGGGCAGTACATGAAGTTGTGAAGGAGAAGCCTAAAGGACATTGAAGACCCTGAAAATTTATAGAATCCAAGAGCATGGATTGCTCCTTGAGGAAGGTTGCAGGCCGTGGGCAAGGCCAGCTCAAAGGGGGGAAGATGGAGCATGCAGCCAAAGGCACTGCAGTAGAGACAGGGCCACCCAAACCCTATGGAGTTCTCATCTTGCTGCCACCACAGTTTATCCCACAGTTTACCCAGGGTACTGCACACGGAGCTGCTGAACTTAGCACTTGCCTTGATGGGTTTCCAACTTCTTTCGGTTCAATTGCCTTTATCCTTCTATTCTCTCCCATTGGAATGGGAATATTTAACCTGTGCCATTGTATGTTTGAAATCTTGAACTTTTCTGTTTTCACAGGAGGTCACAGCTAAGAGTTTGCCTTGCATCTCAGAAGAAACTTTGAACTTAGACTTTTCAGAAGTTTGAGACCTTGGCGACTCTTTAAAAAATTTAAGTACATTTTGCACAGGGGTGTAAATAAACATTGTCTTTTGGGGTCCAGGGGTAAAATGTTGTGGTTTGGATCTGAAGTATCCCTTAAAATCTTCTGCACCTATGGTTACTGTATAGTGTTGGGAAATGGGGTCTGGTTACAAGAGGAGGATGCTTGAGACTGAGCTTGGAGGGGTAGCTTCGCCCTTCCTCTCAGACTTGGCTTTGTTCTGTCATGCCATAAGGACCTCTCTCTGGCTCCAATCCCATCCCCACAATGTCTTCCCACCATTTTCCAGTCACCCAACCATGAATGAACTATGACCTGTGAAGGAAACTGTGAGCTAAAATAAATCTTCCCTCTTTTGAGTTGTGGATGTCATATATTCTGTTCCAGCAGTGAGAAAGTAACTAAGAAATCTAAGTACCTCATATAATCAGAATTGCACTGTGTTTAGCTTTTGTGTCTAGCTTACTTCACACGGTATGTTTCTGAAGTTCATCCCTGTTGTAGGATGTGTCAGAATTCTCTTTTTAAGGTCAAGTAGTAGCTGAGAGTGTGTGTGTATGTGTGTGCACATGATCATATTTTTTAATCCACTCATCTATCGGTGGACATTGGAGTTCATTCTCCTTTTGGCTATTGTTGATTATTCTGTTATAAACATTGCTACACAGTATATTTTTCAGTCTCTGCTTTCAATTCTTTTGGGTACATATGAGGAGCAGAACTGCTGGTTCACATAAAAATTCTACATTTTTATTTTTGAGAAAGTGTCATATTGTTTCCACAGTGACTATTCCACTCTCCATTCCTTCCAAAGAAGAGTCACAATTTATTCAATTCCTTACCGACATTTATTTATTTATTTTTGCTGTTTGATAACAGACATTCTAATGGGTACAAAGCAGCACCTTATTGTGGTTTCTATTCTTTCTCTTATCAGTACTGGTTGTGACCAGGTGCCACCAATAGGATGAGAGTGCTTTAATCACGTGTGTTCTGCGGGCCCAAGGCCTTTTTCATCCTTCTCAAGGGGGGTACACGAGAGGGCTCTCCTGTCACACAACACACAAAGGATCACAGTATTAGTCTCCCCTTTTATGAGGTAATGGGCCCTAAGTGTGCCTGGGTACATGAACACCCAAAGTGAACAATGCATTCTCTCCTCGCCCTGTCACCCAAGTGGTGATGTGGCTAGGTTCTGGCAGAGGGATGTGTGAGCATGTAGGAGGGCATCCAGGAACCTGCTTCAGCAGATGGCACACCTGTGCCTTCTGCAGCTTCTTCGTCCCTTCCCTCTCCCATGCCTAGCATACACATGCTGCCACCTCAGACCAGGAAGATAAACACCTCCAGCAGTTCCAACTGACAGAAGAACCTGGGAACCTAAGTTTTTGGGACAGCATAGCAGCATCAAACAGACAACGAGGAGTATTTTTTTTTATAACCAGAGGGATAACATTTTATCTTATTTAAGCCACTTTCATTGTGTAAGAGCTGAATCCAATCATAATGGATATTCTCAGAGACATTTATCCTTCCTTACTTTAATAGTAATGAAATCCAACTTTCCAGACTCATTCTTTCACCTTTGCTGAGCCCCTACCACCCTGATCACATGCTCATCTCCCCGAGGACTCACTTGCCATGTGTCCCCTATGTGCTCCCACCCTGCTTCTCCCACTGGACCTGGCTATCAGCACCTAAGCTGGGCTTTCCTGTCACATGAAAGTGATACCACCACTTTTTCAAGCTGTAATCTACCTAGTTTCTTCTCTTACTTTTTTTTTAAATAATAAAAATTATCTAAAATAATTACTTACATTTTCTGACTGTTGCTTCCCTTCACTTCTGCTTCTCATCCTATGGCTCCTAACAAAAAAAAAATCTATTTTCCTCCACAAGACAGAAAAGACTCTTATAACAAGGTAGAGAACCCTTGGTCCCTTGCAGTTAACATCTGTGATATTCTTGCCTTCCAGAAATGTGCATCCTTCGACGTCAAGGCTGTCTCACTGTTATGATCTTTCTCCGGGTTTTGGCCACCTCTTGCCAACCTGCCTTACCCAATTTCTTCTCTCTCCAGCCATCAAGTACCAGCGCTTTGCTATCATTTCTATCTGTGTGCCTTATACTCTGTCTCTGGGTAATTAATTTGATTTGTGCTCAAGACTATCTTTGTTAGAACTAAAGTATTTCTCCAGAGTTCCAGAACCATCTGGCTAATATCATAATGGAGACACTCAGAAGCCAATTGTGACCTAAATGGTCAGCTGAGAACGGGGAGGCCTCTTTATCAGTTACCGTTTTCTGTTTCATGCCCAAGCTTCAGTCCTTCTCTCCCCACAGCTTCCCATCCTCTGCCTCTCTATCTCTGGTACTCTCATACTGGTGGCCTTATGCTAATTGGCTGCAGCATCCCTTAGAAGATTTCCTCTTCTCCAGCCTCGCTCTCTTTTAATTAACTTCTCACATTGTAACTAGAATGCTACTTTAACATTTTCAACAACCCTAGATGCTGTTATTTAAATTTGCAAGCTTAAAATCTCATCATCTTCTGTGCAGTCCTCCAACTTACCCTCTTCTCTCTATAAAATCTGCAATAAAAGCCAGTGGAGTTCTGGCCCCTGCACACTTCTTTACCTCCATTTACTCGTCTTTCTGCCTGTGTCTCTCCTCTCCTCACTTCATACCACCCACAGCACACTAACACAATTAGCAAGATTTGCTTGTGGAATACTGAATTCCTGCCACACTCGTTTGGCACTAGACTGGCATTTGCACTTTCCTCTACTAGTAACACTTGTCTCTCCTCTTGCCCGGTGAAGTCTACCTACCTCTTTCTCTCAACCTTAACAACTCTTCCTGTTAGAAGACTTTTCTGACCTGAAGCATCTACTAGTCACTGACAAAACAAGCCTGACTTCCTTTATTCCAACGTTTACCACATTGTATTAAATTGTTTTCTGTTTCGCTGAGGGTAAGAAGTATGTCTGCCTTGATATTCTTGCCTAGGACGCAGTGGGGTTTAAATAAATAATGCTGGAATGGATGAAATATAAATATAAGTAAGAACTCAGCCACGTCCTCTGATAGATTGTGTCGCTTTTTTATTACAAATCTTGATGTGGAGATGACATAACTATATCATTTGGAGACAGCACAAAGCTGATGGTGACAGTTCATCAAGATCCAAAGACAATCTCAACGGATTTAAATAATGGACTCAAGCTGCAATGAAATTTCAAATGTTGAGAAGAGACACTTAAAGAAAATCAGCAGTGAGGAAGGGCAGGAGAGATCTTACACAGAAACTTATTTTGCAAAAGTAATAAGGACAACATCAACAGAAGCCAGTAGTGTGAGATCCTGAGGAAAAAAAAAAAAGAAACGAGTCCAATAATTAAATGGACCTGGACAAGTCTAGTGATTTCCAGTTATTAAAGTTATTAATCCACTCTTCATTTTGCCAATCAGATTATATAAAGCAGCATCCACTGTGGTCATTCGTTTTCAGTTGATTATTGATCTAGACATGTTCAAAAGGTAACAATCCAGATGATTGGTGATCAGAAACTGCCAGACGATGGTCACAGGACATCAAGACAAGATCAGATGGACCCATGACAGTCACCTATTAGAAAGTAGATTACAGAGTACTGTTGTATTCTAATAGTTCTAAAAGGCATAAATTAGAAGTCAAATTTTGCTTCATGCACAGGGGATTCACTAGGAATTTATCCAGCTGCAAGTAAAAGAAGCCCAAATCAAAGAAAAGAAGAAGAAGAGGAGGAAGCAGCAGCAGCAGCAGCAGCAGCAGCAGCAGCCTGATTTTGTGAGATTTGTTCCTAAATGTGACAACAGTGTGGAAAAATGTCTCCAAAGCTGGTGCCAATGCTGCCAACCTAACCTGAGTTTGCTCCATAGTACATTACTCATTCTCAATTATTATTAATTTATCTAAATAGCAACAGCATGTAGTTGGCCCTCAAAGTCCCTGTTCTGCTACCCTTGTTATTTGTTACTTGTTCCTGTGTTTGCATTTGGCTCCTAAGCCTTCCGACGATGTCCTAGGCTTCCAGTCAAGAGAAGGAAATGACAAGGGTCAAAAGGTGTGGGTCACAGGAGTCCAGTCCCTAGAAACCCTGCCCAGGAATCACATGCTCACTTTCTATTGGCTTGAACCACATTACATGACCATAACCATCCATAAGGAATCTGGGTGGAGACTTCTTTAAGAGGGCATGTTGATGTCTTTTAGAAATCCAAGGGTACTTTTTGTGAAGAAAAACAATAGAACCAATATGGAGGAAGCATCAAAATGCTCAAAAGATGGCAAAGTGTTCTCTTACTGGGTTTATCAACTATGAAAAAAGCATATAAATATCAACGATTCTCAGTATTCCTGTATAGTGTTCCTGCTGTTCTTTTGAAATAGAGGCATCCAAAACTTACTCTGATCTACTCGATGAGATCCCTTTGTGCGTCAGACCTGGGTATCTGCTGGTAGCAATCTCCAGAAGTGATTTTGGTAGACAGTCAGAACTGGAAAACCACAACTCACATTGAGGGACCAGTGAAATTTTCTAGAATTTATGAACATCATTAAAAGGAAGTTGCTACCTTGGGAGGGAGATTGGGCAGGTGAAATTACAAGGACTCTCTACAATCTTGAACAAAATCTGGAAGAAAAAAAGCTTTGCATTTGATGACTAAGTTATTTTTATCCTGAACAAGTCTTTAAAACGGTGAGAAAGTAAGAAAAATGATGAAAAGACCCTGAGAGGTTGCTATCAAAAGTTTTCAGAATAAAAGTATAGAATGATTAGTTGATTCATAATTCTTTTTATAACTAACAAAATGGCTCCTGTAACTACAAATGCTCAGGTATCAAGAATTGCCTTACTAACAAAAACTGTCAATCAACCTGACCGGTTCCATGTGAGGAACAAGTTCCACCTTGGCCTTCCAGGAGGACAGTCAGACATCCTGGTAGAAAGCTTTATGGACAGAGCAGAAAGAGGAGATGCTGAAGGCCCAAAAAGAAAAACTTGAGAGGCACTTCAAGGGATGCTGAGAGTCTTAGCTTTGGCTTACGCCATAACAATCATTTTCAAGAAAGATGTGGGCAGCATAAATAGAAGAGCACTGTGCATGTGTGCTCTGAGGGGGGAACCACGGGGGGCGGGGGAGGAGAAAACTCGAGGACGGCATGGAGCAGGGAGTGCAAAGAATTGGGGGAAAGAGAAATGGAGACCAGACCAGACCCTTAGGATCTCCCACTTGCCAAGGAGCTGAAACTTTATTGTACTTAAATTTGGAGTCAGGAGTTCTCACATCCTGTGATGTGCTGGGCAATTTGGAGCCCTCTGGGGAAAGAATGCTTTTTAAAGAGTTCAGAGTAACCAGAATAACTCCACAGAGGAGAAATTGGCACCATTTCTATGGGTGGTTGTGTAGAAAATATTGAATTATTTAACCTAGCGGAGAAGAGATTTGGAAGAGATGGGGAGGGAATCATGTTTTTAAATATTAGCGCAATAGTCTTACTGTAGAAAAATAAGATACGCTCTATGGGGAGTAGACTCAATAGCAGTCATAGTACTGTAAGGTAATATTTGTAGAGCACCTACTATGTGCTGGCCAGTATCTAAGCACTTTATCTGTATGAATTTAACCCTTAAAACAGTCTCACAAACTATTTTATTGAAGAAGAAACTAAGTCACACAAAGGTAGATTTTTTTGAGACAAGTCTCTCGCTCTATAGCACAGGCTACTGCTGCACTTATTATGTAGCCCAGGCTAGCCCTGGACTCTTGGCAATCCCCTCCTGCCTCAGCTTTCTGAGTGCTAGGATTACAGTCATGCACCACCATGTCTGTCTTACAAGGTGATGGTGAATCGGACTCAGGGCCTTGTACCACAAAGGTTGGTTTAGTTAATACTGGTCTCAAGCAATGAGCTGGTTAAGCCACGGTTAGGTCCCAGACAGTCTAGTCCTGGAGGTAGAATGCCAAACAACTCTTGAGATGCAAGGAAAATTGCTGAAATCTTTAAAAAGGTAGAGACGTTTCTCCTATGTCCTCTTCTTCCTCTCATCTTTTCTCTTCCCAAAACAGTGAGACATGGCGAGCTAGCTGGAGAAATGTTCCCTGTTATTGGAGATAGAAGCTAGGAAACCGCTGTAGCCAAATCATAGAGGGATCAGAGCTCAACGAGAAAGGTTGGAATAAATCATCTTGAAAGTCCCTCTGGGCCTCGCTGGTTGTGATTCCAGGGTTGTCTGACACAGCACGGTGAACGCTTTGGGGAGCCAGATGGTTGAGTGGGCTACCCAGAGACTATGCTTGGCAGAAGCCTGCACAGTTGCTCTGTTCCCCACGTGCCTTTCAGATCTGCTGACTTCATCAGAAAACAAACAAGCTTTCACTCCTGTGCGCACTGCAGGAGTGACCTGGCTTGGGGAGCGGAGCCAGCATCACCTCTGCCTAACCCTGGAAGCCGCAGGATAGCCGCTGAGGTGCCAGGCATGAGTCTTTGCTGATCACGAGAAGAAGAGAGTAGAGGCAAAGCACCCGAGAAACTGATTACCGAGGAGCAGGAGGCAACGCTGGGTAGAAGAGAATGCCCAGTAGCCTGAGCCTTAAGGATGAGTTTCTACCATGGCTCCCCGTGGCTTAGCACTCTCCAAATCCAGCCTAAACACAGTCAGCCTTGACCTTGGCTGGAAGGCCTCCTGAATTTCTCTCCTAGGAAGCCTTGGAGATGGGTCAATTAAGAGTCATTATCATCCCTTATTTGCCCTTCCTAAAATGCCGAAACTAGCTAAGCAGTTCCTTCCACCCAGGACGCCTCCTGCCTCGGCTAAGTGGGTGCATGGGTAGAGGCGTGGATGGCGTTACATGTGTGATCCCGTCCGCAGAGCTTCCCTGCGCACACACGCCACTTGCACCCGCTGCCTGTGACTGCGTTTACTTCCTTAGTTTCCTGAAGGCAGAAACCACTCGCGGGTGTTTTCTCCTAGCACCATGACCTGTCAATAAACCCACTCAAAAAGACTGTCAGCAGAATTGCCAAAGTTTGAATTTGGAAGGAAATTTTTAAAATTTCAATCCAACTACTTCATTTGAGAGTGGAAGCAACTGAGACCCACAGAGAGACTGCGTCTTATGCAAGGTTGTATAACCTTTCCAGGTGGATTGAGAGGCTGCAGACTAGAAGCTCTTGGAGCAGATTTTACAAATATCATTGTCAAGAGGCATCACAAAGGCATTGTAACCTCACTGGCTTGTCACAGGGTATGGACTTTGGAATTTTTATAAAGCTCTCAAAGACGCAGCCTGATGGCACGGGGCCATAATTCTAGTACCCTAGGAGGCTGTGGCAGGAGGATTGAATGTGCAAGCCCAGCTTGGGCAGCTTAGTGACTAGTAAGATTCTGTGTCAAAAAAAAAAAAAATGTGCAGAGGATGTAGATCAGTGCAAAGCTCAGGGGTTGATGTATAATAATCTATATCTATCAATCAATTGGTAGATGGGTGGATGGACGGATAGATAGAAAGATAGATAACCCCACAGCAGGGTCATAACAAGTGCCTTAGACACAGAGAGTATTGCAAATAAACATAGATTGCATCTGCCTGCTGTGGATCTTCCTGACTTCTGAAGCAAGGCCAGGGGATATAGAATTGGTCTAGGCTGCTGAACCTGGAGGAATCACAGATCCACAGAAAAGGTAATCACCTTCTCTTGTACATGAGAAAGGCTAAGAATAACAGCCCCACCATGATGGAAGATGGAAGCTCAGGTAGACACAGCCCTTCTGGAGCTCTTGGATTGCACCTGTCAAGCTCCGTGTGAACATAGGAGCACTCTTGTTTCCTCTGGACACGATATAGCTGAAAACGGAAATTGGTGAATTAAAAGCAGATGGATGTAGATGAGGGGAAAAAACACTATATAGTGACACCCCAAACATTAGATAGCTACAGTAGAGAAGGAATAAGTTGCTTTAATGATGTATTTATTTCTATTATTCTAGGAATTCTAAATTAGGCTATAAACAGTAGGTAGCAACAGCAAAAGGAGTTCTCAAAGAGGAGGTAAGAGTGAATCTCACACAGGTCAGATAACCATAGTGGCTCACCAAGGCAAGCAGCTCAAGGCAAAGTTAGCCTCCTCTTATCTCAAGAGCTCCCCCTTTATCTCCTGTGGCCTTCCTGTAAGATACAAAAAGCCGGGCTTAAGGAAGGTGGGCAGGCCACACTGGGGCAGTGATGCTAAGAATCAATCTCAAGGACACAAAACAATGGTGACCAGGCCAATCAACTCTTACTAGGTCTCACCATGCTCTGTGTAACTGGAGGCACACCAGACTTCCACGGGCTCCTTCTTGTAGGAGGTGATGGATAACAGCAAAGGCAGCAGCTCCGGTCTGGCCCAACACAGAGCACCCAGCTAGGGTGTTTGCACCCTGACCCAGAGCTCCACATCTCAACAATTCAGGGCTAGTTACTCTCTTGTCACTTCATCCACCAGAGAATAGGTCATCAAGCCTTTGCCCTGGCTTCTGTTACTCCTACTGGTCTTTCAAACCAAGCCAGATTCAGGAGATTGTACTCGGTCTTCTGTCTTATCTGTCAGTTGTTTTGTATTGCCTGTCATGTTCTCAGCAACAACGACAATGTACAGAACTTAGTAGGCACTCAATAAACATTGCTAGGGATTGAACTGATGGGCAAATAACCAAGTAGATAGAATTTTGGATTGGGGTTAGAGTTTGGTGACATATCCAAGATGAGCAAAGGAAGCCTCGCTGGAGAATGAATTTGAATGAGCAAGCAAAGCCCAAACCAGCCAGGCTTTTGATCAGTCCTTTATTACTGCAAAGGCCAATACTCTCACAGAAGCTTAAAAAAAATCAAATTTAGTAACCCAAGATGTCCTCAGTAACAGAACTGAAGAATGTGTTTTCCAATATTTGATTTCTTAGCTTGACAGTCTCTCTTGAAATACTCTCTTCTGGGCAATGAAAATGCGAATCTTTGTTGGTTTATTTTGCAGTTTGCAAATGACTTACAGAGCTCTTCTGGCAGAGTTTCTGTTTTTCTTCTTGAAAACAAACAAAAGGCCAGTTCCTTAACATGAAGGGGGAAGGGTGCTTTGGAGATCTCCTGTAATCACTCCGAAAGGTGCAGAAGAAGAAAGGATGAGACAAGCAGAAAGAATATGGAGGAAAAATGGGAATGAGCAGAGCAGAGAAGCTCAGAAAGAAAAAAAAGACAGAATGTCAGAAAAGAGGCAAAGATGAGTGAGATATGGAAAACTGGAGTGTCGGGGAGATCAAATAGCTGAAGACTCTGTAATCCATAGGATCCCAGACGCTCCTACTGGGGATGGTGAGCTCTCCCGTGGTCCACTGCATCTCCCTCCCTCCTTTTCCACCTGTAGTCTGGGCTCCTGGTGCTCTGGGAAGACAGACTCTCTCCTCTTAGGCAAGTCTGCAGGAAGCAGCATCCCCTGCTAGCCTGACCTAGATCTGTCAACTGATCAATTACTTTTCCCATAGAAGAGCAAGGAAAAGGAAAGGAAGAAGGAAAAAGAGAAAAAGGAAGGACTGAGAAGAGGGAGAGTGGTGAGAGAGAGAGAGAGAGAGAGAACAATGGGAGAGACAAGGAGAGGGAAAGAGGGTGAACTTGCTTCTTATATTTAAGCACACCACAATCCTGGGTAAAGCAGAAAAGAGAGCATGATTTTTCCCACCCTCGGCTAACCAGATTAAAGCTGGGCTCCCCCCCCCCCCCCCCCGCCTCTTCTACCTCCAGCGCTAGTCCTCTCCCAGAGCTCCTTCTCTGTGCCCCTCGCCCTGCGGGCTTTGCGCTTCCACAGGTGGGTGAAGGGCCAAGCTCCCTGAAAGCTTCCTCAGAGTCCCCCATCCCAATCACTCCACCTTCCGCACTGAAATGGAGTGTCCACCTCCAGGGCAGAGGATGCTAGAGAGCCCCCTGGGAGCACCCCTAGGGTGGCAGTGGTGCCCAATCCAACAGGAGCACAGCGACTACCTGACGTTTGCGTGTTTTCACTCTTTGTGTTTAATTTGTTTTTATTGAATTTCAAATGACTATAGACATAAAGTAAACACGTAACAAGCCAATAGAGCAGGAAGGAAGTAAAGCGCATAAATACAACCGGTCTCAGCATGGAGTTCCACTTAACACCACATGTTTGGAGTGTTACAAGCATTAATGAGTCCTTACAACACCCAGGGGAGTCGCTCCCGGCCGGGCGGGCAGGTGAGATGACAAGCTCCCAGAGGGGAAGATTTTTCCCTGTAGACAACACACGAAGACGGGAGACACACGTTCTCCGCTGGGTTGAACTCAGACCACTGGAACTGGAGTGGCACCTGGAAGTCACGCACTTGGGGGGTTTGAGAGTCTGTAGGCACCTGGTCAGGTGGTACAAGCCTGTAATCCCAGAACTCTGAGAGGCTGAGGCAGGAGGATCACAAGGTAGTCAAACTAAGTCTGAGCAAGGGCATGTAGCTCACTGTGAGGGCCCGGGACCCTGGGCTCTGTCCTCAGTAATCCAAAATAATAAACAAATAAATGTCTGTAGTGTTTCAGCTGAGGATAGGTAGAAAGCAATTCTTTCGTTTCTTTTTTTTTTTTTTTTTTAGAATTCTATTGTGGGCAGAACAGGCCATGAATGCCACACCAAACATACACACACGCACGCACGCACGCACGCACGCATACACGCAAGCACAAACACAATGACTTGACAAAGAATCAAATTGCAGACCTGCTAGTCAGATTCTGACTGTCCGACTCTCTCCACGAGTGGGCTGCTGGGGTCTGGCAAAGCTTTCCCAGTAAGCTTTCATACATGGCAGAGTCTCAAGTCCCACTTTGATTCACAAATTCAAGAGCTGACTCCACCCCCAGGGATAAACTAAGTTAAGCTAAGTCTAGTTGGTTTGACTCACCTAGGATATGTAGCCAGAGGCAGCAGTGAGCCCTGAATCTCAGTTCCAGACTGCCGGCAAGCAGAGAAGGCCTCCCTGGGGGCATTGTTAGGGGCTATTCACAATGGAGCACCTCCCTCAAGGAAGGAGAGAGACATTTGAAAGTCACTGTTTAGGACCTCCTGATTAAAGCCAGAGGTGTGGATGAAGCTTCCCTAAGCCAAGAGAACAGAAGTTAGGGGCTATACATCACAGCTTGTTAACAAGAGTCCTTGCATTTACACTTGACTGCCAAAGAACCAAAACAAACAAGAAACAACAAGGGTGAGCACCATATCAGGCCCTGCACCTGGACCTTGTACCTCAAGAAGCTCAAGTTTCCAGAATGCCCTTCACCCCCTTTGCAAGTGCTCAGATGATCATCACTGTTTGGGGGCATTTCCCAGCAGGCAGGATGAGGATGGCTGCACTGTTTGCCTTTTCCGTAACCAGCCCCAAGTTGGCAGGTCCTGGCACAGCAGCCAGGCGCTGCTCAGTGAGACTGCTCTGACGCCTCACTGTTTTGGCTACACCTCCAAGTGTCTGCAATGCCATCAGGTCCAGGGTGCCAACACCCCAAAAGGTTGATTCCTTATTGCTAATGAGTGCTGTTAAGGTCTCATCTGCCTTCCTCAGAAGGCACCTCGGAAGCCTTGCCTACCTCCAGAGTTGACTGGGCTGCCCAGTGGTGCCCACAGCCTGGGAACTGAGCTAAGGGGAGCCTCCTACTCCTTCTGAGCCTCACCTCCACCTCACAGATAAGTTGATGTGGGACATGGAGGGAAGAGAGCAGAGGAATCTACCCAGGTTAACCGGAAGGTGTTAACAAGAGTAAGGATACTTGGAAAGAGGTGGGAGCCATGCTTAGCTTTCCCTTGCCCTAGAAAGGGAAATTGCGCGGCACCAGCCCTTCCCTTCAGAGCTTCTCTGTGGCAGAGGTTGGGCGGTGTGCTGAAAGGACAGAGCTTCTTCCAGCTTCTCTCTGTTCCCAACAAAGAGGGGCCTCCGGTTAATTAGCTCAGGTGAATCTTAGGGCCCTGCCCCAGGGAGCTAATCACCCCCTCCTGGCGACATCCACGCTAATCAGTGCTGATTCCCTGGAAATTCCCTCCAGCCTTAAGCTGCCTGTGGCTGCTGGCGTGATGGGGGAGGCGGAGCAGGTCTGGGAGGGGTCTGGAAACTGCCACCAGCCCGGCACACCTTGGCAAGAGGCAGGAGACCCAGGGAGCAGCAGCCCCAGGAAGATACAGCTTAAAACAAAAACAGAGGAGAAGAAAAAAAATTGCCTTGCAATGTGGACTGCATTCTAACTAGTCCCGCTGGGTCAATGCAATAGGGGTGGATTATTGCAGGCAAGACCTGGGCTGCCTCGGCAATTCTGCAAGTTTGATAAGAGATAGCTGGCTGGCTCCTGCCCCTTCCCTTGAAAGAAAACAGCATCTTGGCTGCATCTGACTGGCATGTGGTGGTGGGCACTTGGGGGGCCATTCTGCCTTAAAATTGGGTGGCCTTGTTCTAATTATGACACAGAAGCCTATTCACAGATGACTGGAAGTGACTAGCATAAATAAAGGCATCATTCTCCACAGGAAATGCAAGATTTTGGTAGAATACGACCATTACCCCAACCCCCAAGATAGAACAAGACCCCCAAAGCAGATTTTACTCCCTGGAGAAATTTGCACCACCCATTTCTACTCATGTATTCAAGGATGATTCCAAGTATGAGCAAATATTATGCTTCCCTGCATTTATTTCTGATAAAAAAAATCACGCATGCTAATTTATATGTAAATTTGGAATGGCCCTGGGCTCCTGGCAAGCAGCCAGTGGGGCTGTGGATGGAGGAATTTGGGCCATTGTCTCCAGGATGATGTTTTAGATAGAAAAGACACAGCTCTCAGGACAGATGGATGATGTGGAGGGCTTGGGACCTTTCTCTCTTCCTCTGACTCTCACTCCACACCTTGCCTAGTTAGTTTCCATTTCTGTTGTCATGATGCAAGAAGCTGTTTCCCGAGGCTTCCGGCTCTGGAGCTCAGTTTCCCCACTGTCAGCGGTGGAGCCCCATCTCACTGCGCTCATCCTTGTCCACCTGGGGTGCAGAGGCACGCAGGCACACGCACACACTCTCTGCTGCTGTTCCACGTTATGTAAGCAGAGGCAGCCAAGGGTGCCTCTCAGTTGACTCCTTCACTCTCACGCCCACCAGTGCCCCGAGGGAGGGAAGGAAGAGCTGAGGCTGCCCCTCTCTGAAGTGGGTGCAGCGAGCCAAGTCGTGGATATCCCCAAGATCCTCCCAACCTCCCTTGCTTCTTCAGCCCAGCCAAAAGCACACACACACACACACGCACACACACACACACACACACACACACACACACACACACACACACTTGACTCTCTTCAGACTGGTCCCTCTGCCTACCTTCTGGGGGTCCGCAAGGGGCAACAGCAACCCCCAAAGCCTGACCTCAGACAGGGGTCGGCAGGAGCAGACTCAAAGCCCAATACGGTCCTTGGAACCTCACATTGCGGTGGGAGAAGAGACTCTCAGCCTCTCCCAACGTGTCACAAGGAACTTTCCTCTGGGAATACAACTGCCCAGGACAGAGCAGCCCTCGGCCCTCCTCCTCTCTCCGGCTGGGATCTTCCTGGAGAGCCTGCTGGACCACCCAGGGAAAGTTGCTCAGGCGTCACTAATAGGAAAGAGGCAAACTGGAGCCCCCAAAGGACAGGGTGGGTGGGACCCAGCAGGTCTGCAGCCGACTCTGCTCCGGGGGAGGACCGCGAGGGGTGGGACAGGGGGTGGGGTCTGCAGCACCCAGGCTCAAGGTGGAGGCAGACCCCAGCCGCACCCGGATACAGCTCAGCAAACACCAAAGCCCCCACTGGCCAGGGAGCACCCCCACCCTCAGCTGCAGCCCCGGCTGGACTTCGCAGCCCGAGAAACGAACACAAAACCAGCATTCGGCCCTTCCCGTCCCTCTTTCAACTTGGCAAAGCTCTCCTGAATTTCCGATCCTTCGCCTGCTCTCGGGCCTGGCCGCTGGCTCGCGCCACCCCCACCGCAGCGCCCCCGCCCCCGCGGCCGCCACCAGCACACCTCCCAAACGCAACGCATTCAGAACTAACACAGTTGTCCCCACTGCTGCCAATCGATTCGTCCCCCAGCCGCCGCGCTGGCCAGCACCCGATCATCCCTCTCTCGCCTGCATTTTCTCCCTTGCTCCTTTGAAGAAGCTTTGCAAGTTCCCCGGCGGATATTCAAAGTTTCCTCTGGTAATTTCTTCCCAGACGCATCAGAGACACACGAGCACCCCCGCCCCCCGCCCCCACCCGTAATTTCCCCGGCGTCCCTGGGTGCTGTGCTGCGTACGTGAGCAGGAGCGCGCGGGGAGCCGGCGCCCAGCACACCCACCGCCGCGGACCGGCAGGAGGGCAGGCACGCTGTACTTGCGCATACACGTTTCCCCGTTCCCGCAGCAGCCGCTGGGACCCGGTCAACACCCCCAGCCTGGCGGGCGGGAAGAGGTCCCATCCCTGCTGCTGAAAGCCTCCCTCCGCCACCTGCCACCCGCGCGGCGCAGCGAACCCGGAGCACACGGCACCAGCCTGCTGGCCCGCAGGCGATCCGATCGGCAGCGCGCTCCTACCTTGGAAGAGGCACAGAGCTGCCAGCCCCGCGAACACGGCCCAAGACACAGAACTGTGCATTTTTGCCTGGATGGGTTTCATGCTTTTTTCTTCTTCGCCTTGTGCTTCTTTCCTGTCAGGTTAGGGGGGTTTCTTCCCTTTCCCCCCGGTTAGACCGCGCCGCTCTCAAGCGTGTACAAGGAGATTTAAATCCACTGTGCTGCTGAAGGACACCGGGAAGCCGGGTGCGAGAGTGTGACTTCTCCGTAATTACCTCCGCTCATACTCCGGCACCGAGGCACGCCGCACAATCTGGCCCTGGACAGCCCTCCTACAAGCTGCAATCATTGGTTCTAATCCAGGGATTGACAGTGCCACAACACGCGCGCGCGGGCACACACGCGCGCGGGCACACACTCAGGAATCATTTACTGGGCAAATCAGGCTAGCTGATTAAAGAGACAGCAGCCTGGAGAGATAGAATGACAAATGCCACTTTGCCCCTTCTATATTACTTCCATTTTTTAAACTGACAGTCTCAGAGCCCCCGAGCATCAGGAAATCCCTTTCCCCCTGGCGTCCCCTGGCCTCCTGAACGCAGAATCTGGCTGCACTGGGAAACCCCATAGTCAGCTACAGCTCCTGGGGAAATTTTAAAGGGACATTTTCACGCTCGGTGAAACTTGCAAGGATGAGTCAAATTTCATTTGTTGGCTGCTATTTTTCTCTCTGATGAAAATATGATTCCATGACAGATTTTCTCCCCTCTCTCTCATCAACCTTTCCACTTAGTCGCTTTATAACTAATAAATAACTTCCCCTTTCCTTCTCCTGTCACTTCTGGGTTGCTCCTATTTTTTTAAAATTTACTTTGTTTTCTGCTAAGCCACCCATGCCATACCACGAAAGGATAAAAGTATGGGACCTGAGAAACGGCTCAGTCACAGTTCTAATTGTTCAAAGTCCTCCCCCAAAAAAGTTAGGTGTCGGTTTGTCACCCAGACCTCAGTCTACCTACAGT
This sequence comes from Ctenodactylus gundi, assembly GCA_004027205.1. Taxonomy (NCBI): domain Eukaryota; kingdom Metazoa; phylum Chordata; class Mammalia; order Rodentia; family Ctenodactylidae; genus Ctenodactylus; species Ctenodactylus gundi. The sequence goes on from PVKB01000142.1 coordinate 260,611, forward strand.
TGGGAAAAGCAATAGGATTTTAAACTGCAGCAAGGGGGCTGGAGAAGTAGCTCAGCAGTTAAAGCGCTTGCCATGGGAACAAACCCAAGGCCCGGTTCCATTCCCCAGCACCACATAAAGCTGGGCGCGGCGGTGATTACCTGTAATTCCAGCTCTCAGGAGGCTGAGGCAGGCGGATTGTCCTGAGTCCAAGGCCAGTGTGTTTAGCACCAGCCTGGACTACATAGCAAAACCCTGTCTCAAAAAAAAATGAAAAATAAAAATAAAATATAAGTAAACTGTAGCAAGGTGGACTTTAGCCAGACACACTGAAGGATCTTCTGAGTAGAAACTGTGTGGAGTTATAAATGTTCCCAGAGAGCTCTAGGCATTTGTCTCCTTGGTGATAGATAAGGAGGAAAACTAAACAATAAGAATTGAATGGAAATAACAACTTCTTAAGAGATTCGGTTTGAAAGCCTGGGAAGTTAATGATAATCTCGCTCCTCTCTCTCTTTCCCCTTTCATCTCATGGAAAGCAAATGATATAAGATATCAACAAAAATTCCAGAAAACGTGACTCTGTCCAGACTCTCCCAGCTGATTCCAACAAATTCATATTTCAATTTCTTCCCAAGCATATTTTTGAAATGTTCTTCTAGAATTCTGTAGCTAACTGCTATAGTTCCTGTGATTTTCATTAAATTTCTAATATTTGGTCTCAGACTCCACAGAACCAGGCAAAGTATTCATTGTCTGTTTATATTTACGAGCACAAAGGTGGAATCCAAGCAGCAAGATGGCTGCCATCTTGCGCCAGTCTGTGAGGTGCTGCTCATCCTGTGCTGTGCGCTTGTGTGAGCAGCACCCCCTGGAGGAATGCAACACAGCAACCCTGAGCTAAAGGTTCCCTGAGGCCCATCTTGGATCTGAGTCCCAGCACCACACAAACTTGGGACAGACGGAGGGCAGGTCAGTTTACTACTGTGAATCATGCCCTCTTGTCGAAAGTCAGAGAACAGGAAGAATTTCTAAGGCCTCTTTCAATTTAAAGGCATTTTTCTGTTACCTAGTGTTTTCTTTCTTTTCTTTCTGTCATTAACTTCTAACTCATATGTCCATCAAAATGTCCTTGGTATTGTGAGCTCCCAACGGACACGAATCTTATCTAGAGATGAGTCTTTTTGTGCAGTGCTCAGCATAGTGCCATATGTAATTAAACGCTTTGGGGCGACTGTGACAGCAGGTGATAACGGAGCCAGAGACCCGGCTTCCCTCAGCACGTTGCACTTCCTCCAGAGAGATGATAAAGACCCTGCATCGTGGATGAGTCCTCAGGCCCAAGCTGTAGAGGCAGAACCACTAGCATTTGCAGATGTCCTCACCGAAAACGAGAGTCAGTCCCTACAGTTGGGAGTTTGTATTAAGTGTGCGACAACAGTAAGAATTTAATCATCATAGCTCTCATTGGGAGAATTCGCTGTGTGGGCAGCACGAGGCCCGGTGCCTGCGTGTACGCTGCTCTTCGAGCCCTCACAACCCCAGAAGTGGGCAACTATCATGCCTGCTGATTGGACGAAGACATTAGCCACACGACTTTTAGAGGATAAAACCAGGATTTGGATCTAAGCATTTGTCTCTCAGATGAAGCTTAGGTATAAAATCTGGTGCCAAATACTGTGAAGGACTCACTCGGTACCACCAGACACTCTGACATATAAACCTTATGGTAATCTAATGGCACATGATGAGAAATTAATACACATTATCAGATAGCACATGTTATTAATACAACACTATAGGAACCTCCACAGGCTGTTTTGATTATATTAGTTGAGTTGCAGATGATTGGTATATACAGTTAATTTTAGCTGGTAACTAAAGCTTTTGGAGACTCTGGCAGTCTTCACCTGCCTTGAGTTTCAGATTAAAAACTACTCAATCTAAGGCATGGATAAAAATGCTGCAGGTAAGGGATTTTATAAATTGAAAATCAGAATTGGAAATATACCAGGTAAATTTGGGGTCCTGCAGCCTACTTGAGAACCTTCTTTCTTCCCTTTTGTGGTACTGGGGATCAAGCCCAGGGCCTTCGTGCCCATTTAAATCCCCAGCCCATTTTTATTTTTGATTTTGAGACAAGGTTTCACTAAGTAACAAAGTTATGCAGGCTGGGCTCAAATATGTGTTCCTCCTGCCTCAGCCTCCCATAGTGCTGGGATTATAGGCTTGTGACACCAGGCCTTGATCAAATAAAATATTTTTAAAAGTTAAAATATAATGAGGTCCAGTGTTGTACCTGATCTTTAGTAGTTACTTTCTGCACATAGGTCATGTCACTATGACTGACACTTGGCAGGTATAGCCAGCAGACACTGTACTCTGTGTGGACTGAAGCTACCTCCTCCTGGGTTCAAACCCAGCTCTGCCCCCTAGAGGGTCTAAGTTTTCAGTGCAGCCATTCTTCCTCTGAAATGGGAGAGCTATTACAACTCTACCCAACCATAACTATACATCATAGCCATCAGCTAATTTTTATTTTATTATTTCATCCAAATTGAGACTAATGTGGCCCGGCACTTGCCATTGTGAGAAGTGGCCTATGCTTGGGAACTGATCCTCCTGGAGACAGCTGTGTCAGAGTGCTCTTTGTGCACTCACTGAGGCAAAATCCACCCTCAGGGACTGCTGAACCAAAAGTCTAATTTGGGCTCTGAGTGCTGCTAAATGCTAAACTACCCAGAGACCTATATCTCTTTCAATGCCTGAATTTACCACATCGAGGAAAATTTCCCAGTGGCCTTTGGGTTTTGCTAAAGCGCACAGTTAACCTCCTGCCAGAGAAGACATCCTTCCCTCTCTTTTGCCATGAGGTTTAGTTTAATGTCACTAGATTGGGCTGCTGGATTATTCAGTAGCTTGTTGCTATAACTGCAGGTCACAAAGCAGATCCTGGGCTATTTATGGGAGAATTCAGCTCACCCACGCCCGCTCCTCACTTAATGAAATGATTTACACTGAGAGAAGCAGCTTTCTCCCTTTGCATTTTCCATTTGAGTCTCAGGTCTACCAGGATTAGAGATGTGACCATCTACTGCTGCAACCACCCCAGGCAGGCAGTCGCCTGGTGCTTCCGTACTGGGACAGCCCATCACTATGGGTAGTGGGCGATGCCTAATGCGCCTCTGATTGGAGAAAGCTGTGATTGGAAGGGGACACTTTGAAATGTCAATTCCTTACTCAACAATCAGAGCTCCTTCCTCTGAGTTGGAAGCCTCAATTACTTGTCATCAGGTCTGCCAGACTCAATCTGTCCCTGGGATTACCAGATTCATGCTACGGCACCATTTACTTCCTGGTTCACAGGTCAGCTGTTTCGTAGAGAAGGATGAATGTCCTAAGGCAAAATTAATGCCAGGAAATGTACCTCAATCTCTAGGTAGAATAGTACTCCCTCACCATCCATACTCCTTGAAGTTAGGAGAACTTTACTATAGATATGATGCTACCGTTTGCAGATAAAGAAGGAAGGGACAGTCGAAATCAGGAAGGGAAAAACAGATGAGGTCTTTAACTTCTGAAGAGAGAGCAGCCAGGATTGTATTTCATAAACCTTTCATCATCAGATAGCTTAAGATTCTGCCCAGTGTGCGATGAGCTAGTACAAATAGGGATTGATTCTCTGCAAGCTGCCCCCACGCATACCTGCCACCTCGCCCAACTGCAGACAATACGTCCAGGAAGGTCACCGTGGGACCTGGCTGCCCTGCTGTCCAAATCTCAGCTGAACCCTGACAGCTGCTCTCCAGCACTGCGAGAAGGGATGAACAATCCCGCTCGTGGGCCGGGCAAAGGACTTGCTTTCAGAATGTCACAGTCAGGGGGAGGAGGAGGTAGGTGTGTGTGGTGCTTGCGAGGGAGGCAGGAAGGAGTGTGGAGGCAGAGTTTTTATTTCTCTCAGCTATTATGGAAAGAACTGCGGGAGTTTAAATCTAAAGAGCGGCGCTGAAATAATGTTCAGGACTTAACAAAAGCCACAGCTCCGCTCTGCCGTCCGCCTGCTGTGGCCTGCCTCTGCGGAGGCTCCGTGCGGTGGGCGATCTCACATGCCCAGATGCTGGGACAGACAGCCCTGCCTCCGGGGAAGCGGCCTGCCCTCTGCACATCCGGGGCTGAGCAGGGTTCAGCTGTGACTGGCCGTGGCACTTCAGGGGGCACAGCCTGATCTGCCCCTCCCGTCTTTTGGAAGGACTCTCCCTGGCAAAAGGGCAATGTGGTGGCCATCTTGGATGTGGCTCCCTTGTGTGGTCACTTCTGATGTGAACAGGAAGGGTCAGAATCACGGCTGAGTTGTGTGGGTCCATCCTGAGAATTTGACTTTGAGCAGCAAATTTCCTGACTTATTGATAATTTTGCCTAAACTGATGTGAAAATCAAAGTGGAGTCTGTGCTCCCTGGAGTGCCAGTGCTTCCATGCAAGGCACAGAGGTTTGAGTCCAAAGTTCTACAAAAGGAGAGTCAGTTTTTAATGAGTTTTAAGTATGGTCAACTGGCCCTGATTTCTACAAACTATCATTAATATCTCGAAAGAAGGCAATGTGCCAATGTGACGCAGTGATTCATGAAGATTCAAGGCCAGGAGACCTGGATCTGAGCCCTGTGCTACTCGTGAACTTCCTCCTGTGGAGCTCGATGTTCTCATCTCATCTCTAGTTCATCCTTAAGGTGAGAGTCTAATGGGTCTTCAGTGCCTTAAATTTGAAGTGAAGACCAGAAGCGTGGCTGGCATACACGTGGAGAGTCCTACCACAATGGCTGGTACACAGCCATATCTTTATAAACAATTTGTTATAGAACAAGTCAGTGTGCTGGTTAGCTAATATTCTATAAGAATTTCACAGTTAGAATTGCTGCCCCAGGACACGTATTGCCAAGAGATTTTCTGTGGTACTGTAGTGGATTGGAAGGCTACTGGTTTTGTATGCCTGCCACACCAAGAGTCACTTCCATGTTGTATTTTTGGTGCTGGAATAGGATAGAACTCTGGACTGGCCCATTAATTCCTTTCCTGAGAATTTTCTAGGCATTTTTGGGAAAGGGGCATTAAAGCTCATAAGCCATCATACAAACATGGGGGAACAACTGTAAAAAAAATGAACCCAATGCCACCCTGAACTTTCCTCGGCCCTTGAACAAAAAGGAAAGTAGAACCAGAGAATATACCATTGAATATCAGACAAGTTATGCCTGAAACTGGACACACTCCTCACAATTCCTGGATTTTTTATGCTTAAGTCAGTTTAAATTGAGATTCTTTCCTTCCTTCCTTCCTTCCTTCCTTCCTTCCTTCCTTCCTTTCTTTCTTTTCAGCAGAAAAGGTCTAAGCAAGAAGAGCCAATGTTGAAGATAGAGAGTAATAATTTTGTACCTCCTTGCCCAACCTGTAAGGCTTATTCTGGTCATCTGCAAATATCCACATGTTGTAAGAAGCTTTAGGAGACATGTCTTGCACAGAGATGTAAGCATCGGTGGTGTAGTTTATTTAAAAACAAAAACGAGTAGCCAGTGCTGTTAAACAACTGGGATTAAAATAAGATTATAGATAAAATCAAATGGACAATATCCTTCTTTCATTCCATGTTGGATGAGAGAAATGGTGAAGTAAACACTTTTTAAAATCTTCAGTGCTGGATATCAAACCCAGGGCCTCACACAGGCAAAGCAAGTGCTGCACTACTGGACTACCCACCAACCACTATTTAACAAACACAATAAACAACCTTTGGAGTAGTCTGAATGTGTCTCTTACCCAACTCTACAAGGTGAATACTGTTATTTTTTACTTTGCAAGTGAAAAGGTTAACTGACATCCATAGTAATGATTGGCCAGCCCTTCTCAACACTCAAGAACATACATTCCCTCCAGTATAGCTTAGCTATACTCTAAGTGAAGCTGGTTCTCAGAAAGAAAATATCAGGGCAGCCCCGCAAGGTCAGAAAGATATTGACTTTCACCAGCTTTGAAACAAAGATGGTAGCAGCTTATTCAAAGCCAGGGTTAGGACGTAACAAAGAGCTGGAAGGACTATGGAGTCCAGTAGGGATCAGTATGAGCCAACCTGGGGGAATCTGAGGCTGTGTATATCCAAGAGTAGTGAGAGTTCATGAAAGTTGGGTCCAAAGTGGAGAGTTTTGAGTGTCTAGGAGGTTGGAAATGAATCCTGGAAAATTAGAAATTGAGTCCTGGAAACATCTTCTTTGTAATCTACGTACACCAGGCACAATATAGTGCAATAGAGGGAGTCAGCACACACTTCAGGGAAGGTAGGAGGCTTCTTGGGATATCTGAGGAGGACCCACTCCCCTATGTTGTAGCTGAAGACTTAGCCTGTTTCGCAATGAAGTGTCACTCTTTTGCTCTGGACCACTTCTCCCCATATGCATATCTACTTCGAAAGTTTTATAGGGCAAGCAGCCTGATCTGAGGAAAGATTTATTTATTTCCTCCATCTTTTGGCCTCATACTCTATTGTTGCTATCTAAAAACGTGTTGAGCTCTATCAGATGAATCTGTGGGAATCTGCTAAGATTAGCACAGGTGGAAAAACCTCTGCAGTATCTCAAACGATCAGTTTACACGGAGAAATGGAGTCCACGGGGAGTAAGAACACACTTAGGATCCTACAGACAGAACTGGAAACGGAATCAACCCATCCGGCTTCATGACCAATATTGCTTCTTTTATTCGAAAGTATGTCAGAGGACATTAGCTCAAAGTCTGATTGAGTGGCCACTCGTGAAGACTTCTCTCCCCAGGGAATCCACTCTGGCTATTTATCTAACCTTGTGCTCTTTGGTAGCTGAAAATTCTAAGTCTTCACTGACCACATTCTGCTTCTGTTATCTATCACTGAAAACAGGGGATGAAGGGCATCTACCTTCTTTACAATGTGTGGGTCAAGAAAGAAGGGACCACAGTGAAACCAGAAGAACCCCAAGGCCCCAGGCAGGGTGTGGATATGCAGAGTGTGGAGAAAGGGGAAGAAAGGACAAGAGTAGAGACCTGGCAGTCCAGTTTTCCCAACAATAAAGACTGATCTTGTCCTAGAAATTCTGAAGACTGCTTTTCCCAAAAGGAGGCAGGAGTTCCGGCATTTCGAGAGCATGGTGTCATGCTTGTACCAAACATCTGACTTGCCCCTGTGCTGTCCCACCAGAAGCACCTTGATGGCTCTTAGGGGGACAGGTCCTAAGATTCCCTGAGGAGCACCTCGAGGACTCTGTGTGGAGCTGGTTAGCCTAGGCAGCTGTAGCTGCTATTCATCACAGACATTTGACTGGTCCTAACCCACAGTAGAATATAGAAGAGGTATATAAAGTCTTAAAACCAAGTCATGTGTCACACTGAAGAATAGTGGTGATTTCTACAAGAGCATGTATATATTTTTAATTTCTGAGTGAATAAAGTGCCTACAAAAGGTGTTGGTTTGGCAGCCTAGAATCTAGAACCTGTGATTTATGTCCAGCAAGAAAAGTGACAGTTTCTGAATGATTTGAGCCACCCGCCCCACCCTACTCCTGCCCTTTGCATCACTAAGAAGCGTGGTCCACTGTTCTCTGCGTAGGTTATTCCCGCCAGTCGGTTTAGGCTACAGATAAGAATGCTGTCAGGGCAGGTGGTGGGGAAAGCCAAAAAGTAGATATCAGGGTCCATAACAAACACAATACTTTGTGACCATCATATATGGGCAAGTCTGTAATGCAAGAACACGTCCATCTTTCTCTAAATTGTATTCTTATTTTCAATGTACATTTGCATATTTTGCTTTGTACTTTCACAAAATGTTTGTTCAATGATGCTTATTGTTGTTATGATTACGTTTTTAAGGATAGGAGGCTGAGATATGAAAAATGACAGTAAGTTAGATCTGGGAGTTATCACGGGAAAGTGACAGGAGTAACAATAAGACCCAGATTTCCTGACTTCCTGCAAGACAGCAGCATCTATGGGGGTGGGTTGGGACCCAGGTGACCTAACACCCTTCCTTCTTTTCTCTGTCCAGTTTGGTCCTCATTGTCTAACACAGAGCAAATACGAAAATATATGGACACTGCAACGATGAGAATGACATTGGTAACAATCAAATCTTATGCAAGGAAAGACTCCATTGAGATAAATGAAAGGCCTGGAGACAGACTAGCTAGTGCGGCCACCAAGGTGAGGCAGGGCTGGCTTCTTCCGTAGGCCCTCAGTCCATGGGGGTGCTTGTTAACCAGACACGTAAGTGGTCTGAGCCTCAGATACCCCATTAGTGAACTGGAGGAGCAAAATAAAACCTCACAGAATTAAATACAGAAAACAGCACATGTATAATAAAGTCACTGGCTCTCTGACGGCTCCACATGTGTTCAGCATGATCAAAATATACAGGGATGGTTTAGATTTTTAAAAGCTAACAGAAAGAAAGTACATAGCTATTACTCCCTGCGAGTTCATCCCCCTTGGCTCAGATGCGCTTCTCCCCTTGTTCTCGCTGCTTTCTGACACAGTTCTGAAAGTGCTCTTCCAAGCCTTTCGAGCTGCCAGTGCAAAGTGCCACTCAATGGAAAAGCATAAGAAGTGTGCGGCGCGTCCTCACTCACCTTAGTCACTTGGTCTGACACCGTGTGACTTCTGGATCTTTTTCAAAGTTAAAATAACTGTGAAGAGTTGATTTGGAATTAATTCCGAACTTCGAGGCAAGCACTGTGAAACAACTGAAGACACTTCTGGAAGAGGATTTCCAGAGCTGCTTTAGGAAGTCGGGACAGCAACAAGATACGCATGTCCCATGTAAAGGGACGTGTTCTGAGGGGGGTTTATGGTCATATGAATTTTACTGTAATCGTCTTTTTAAAATTTAATCTTTCAATGTATTTTTTCAATCATACCTCATATTAGGTCACTTACTAGAGAAGCATTTTCTTATCAGATAGAGAAATGTAATAATATTAGGAGAAAGTCCTTTTTCAGGAAACGAAAGAATGATTCTATATTACAGTTTTTGTTTGTTTTAAGAGTTGGCTGCTGAATCAGAGGTGGACTCAGCTCCACTGGGCTCTCACTGTCTTTGTCCAGGAAACTTCCCTGGAGGAGGAGTGCAATGACAAAACATCAGCTACTGAATCATGGGAAAAGTGACTTCAGGTGGAAGATTGCTCCCTGTGTCCATCCCATGCAAAAGGGAGGTCTGTTGGTGGCGGAAGAGAATATTATGAAGTCCTCACTGTGCCCCTCCCTGCCGCTGGCAGCAGATGCCTGCACGCACAGCCGCAGGTCGTTCCTTCCACAGCATTCTAGAAATGCCATCATGGCCACGGGTCACGCTTTCCATGGCAATCCAGTAATACCATGATGCAGCTACAAAGGCTGCTGTGGAGAAAAGGGGCTTTAATGAGCATGTCTGTGTGTGATGTTATTAGAAATGAGTGTTTGTGGAAATGCCACTGCACAACTATGACACTTACGTGAGGCAAGGAGGTGTGAGTCTCAACAAATACTAGCAGTGCGATCTCTCCATCGCACACACAAACACATGCACACGCCCATGCATACATTCTCTCTTCTGATTCTGTGTTTCTTGTTTACAGTAGCAGTTCAATCGAAAGCACATGGCAACGTACAGAAAGTATAATCAGAAATTTCATGGTGACAGTCGTCATTCCAGTATGCTATACTTACCTTTTCATTTTCCCATCTTACAGACAGAAAAGATAAGAAGGCAGGAGATGAAGGAGTCCTGGTATAATCAAGCAAGAAAGGAAACATGTGAAGTCTGATCCACAACTCCCACACCGCAATTGCTGATTCCAGACAATGGCCTCACTGTAGAATGACTGACACTGGTCATGTTACGAAAAGGCTGAATGCTTTTCTTAAAATATTACACAGTATTTTATTGTGTTTCTTGGTAAATTTGACTTAAAGATGTGTATTCATAAACTAAAATCTCATCAAATATTTATTGAGCTCCATCTGTGTCCACTGTGATCAGGCATAGTGGTACACTCTGTATCTTAGATGAATACAGTAACGATGCATCCCCCATTCCGGAAGACAGTACTCATTTATTCACTCATTGTATTAATGGTCCAGCACTCAGTCAGCACCTACGGTGAGACAGACACTTTTCAAGTTCTATAGATTCAATTATTATAAATTTTCCTTCTGGAGTTGTTCACAAATTGTATTAGTCACTTGCCCATTTCTGAGATAAAATACTCAATACTGGTAGCTAAGTGAGGAGAGGCTACTTGGGTCATGATTTTCAGAGAATTTAGTCCATCGTTAGCTGCCCACAAGGCCCAAGGCAGAAGTGGCACAGTGTGGGGGCAGAGCAGAGGAAAAGGGTCCAACCATTGGTTGCCAGGAAGTGGAGGGGAAAATGAGAGGCAGGGAGAACAAGAATGAACTCTGGCCATCAAGTCTCCAGGGACCAACCTCCAATCACATCCCACATCCTAACCCTACATTTAACTACAAAACCCACCGATGGATAATCCTCGATGAGCATGACACCCCACAATCCAATCAACTTCTAGACACAGGACACTTATGGGACACATTTTAGATGTAAATCATAACGTAGATTATGTGGAAAACTGGATAGCAGTTATATATATAATAGTAGCTACATCAATCAAGATGAGTCAAAGCTGACACAAAAGAGAAACACTAGAATTTTAGTGGCTTAAAGCAAAACATTATTTTTAGGTTATGTATGCCAATTTCTACATGGGACAGAGAAATAGATCAGTAAATCAAAAAGGAGTTTATGCAAAAAGTGTGAGGACCCCAAACTAAGGAAATGAAGATGAGACAACAAGCAGGAGCTGGACTCCAAAGATGCCACATGGAAAGCTTGGTGCTGGAAGATTCTTTCCATCAGGGACTGGTAAAACATCATAGTTTTACTGAACATAATGATTACTGTGAAAAATAGTCAAGGATACAGGGAAGCTCCTTCTAAGTGCTGAGCAATACAGGCAAAAATAACAACAGAGCAGGAAAAAAATAATACCATTGAAATAGTTTCTAATGTCATGGTTTTGTAGAGTAGAAGCAAACAATATTTAACATCTTAAACACACATATCAGATAGGATTGTGATGGGAAAGGCCAGAAGTTTTGGGTGGATAGATGACATTGGATCTAAGGCCAGAAATAAAAATCTCAAGTTAAGATTCTGTGCTCCTAAGGAAAGAAAAGGGATAACAACCAACTGTAAATACATTTTTAAAATATATTTAATTCTACATGTTAAGGACATATGGGTAATCTGCCAAAAGTTCAAAATTGCTGTTTAACTCCCAAAATAATTGAGAAAAGAAAAAAAGTGGGGGGAAAAAGACAGCTTTAAACTTAAGAGGCTCCTGGAGAAGTGGTTGGATTGTGAGGGCACTGATCTCATCATGGGTTAGCCCAGTGAGAAATTCAGAGGGAATGGACTATTGGGGGCGGGGTCTATTTAGAGGAAGTAGGCAAGCACATGACCTTGGAGCTATATTTGGCCCCAGGCTCTGGTGCTCTTCCATGCTCTCTGCTATCCCTCATCATAGCTGGGCAGCTTTCTTTTGCTACTCTCTTCCACCGTGTGGAGGCAGCAGACCAAAGACTAAAACCTTGGAAGCTGGGAACCAAAGTGAACAACTCCTCTTTCAATTTTTGTTGGGTGTCAGGTGTCAGGTACTTAGTCCCAGCAACAGAAAAGCTGACCAATATAGAAAATGTGAGCATATTAGCTTTCTCAAATAAGAAAGAGATTTTCTGATTGAGGACAAAAAAATAGATTCTTGCTACTGGTAAAGATACATCTAAAATAAAACATTACAAAACCTTTGAATAATATGCCAGGAAAATAATCACAAAAAGTAGGTAAAATGGCATTAATATATTAAGAAGAAAGCTCTCCAAACTCAAAATGGAAGGACAAACCTTAAGAAAATGTGGTGTTTATGGTATAAAATTATGCTCCACCAAGAAGCAACAGCAGTCAGGGGCTTCAGCGAAATCAACAGAAAGTTGTAAGAGAAAAGCTTTTGTAAATGTAAGAAAAAGAGTTCCACAGTTAGAGTAAAAAATAATAATGTAACTCTGAAAAATGAGTGTGCAAATAGGCAAAAATTTGCAAAGACTTTTACAACAAAGGGAACAATTTTTTGAAATTTAGAATAATGAGTAAGATGGAAAGATAGTAGATAAGGTGGTAGATACATAGATAGATAGATGGGTAGATAGACCATAGAATTAAAAAGACAGAACGTTGAGTTCAACAAGCAAAACATACTTCCTTTCCAAACAATGAAATTTCCACATTATCTAAGTCAAAAATTCTTCATACGCTTTAATAATTAGAATGACACTTGCCCCATTCTCATATTAGAACCCAGACATTGAGAGAGAAATAAGGAAACCAATTACTTGAAAAGAGAAAAATCCTGAATAAAAAGAATCAAAACAAAACTACAAATGTGTATAAAATGAAAATATTATACATTAACTCCTATAGGATAGATCCAACAGAAATTTACAGTCTTTATTGGCATCATTTTTTTGGTTTCTCTGTGTATTTATTATTAGCTATTATGAATTCAGAAAGAGGAGATAGAAAGCTCACAGTCTACACATTTTCACATTTTTTCAGGGGAAAAAAGTGATGGAGATGAGTCAACAATGCACTAGGGTGGATGGATTTCTGGGGGAGTGGCCTCCAGCTCCTGATGAGAGAGGTCTCCTTCGTGGAGGGGGTGTGCCTACTGCTGTCCCTCCCTCAGGGGAAGCCCAGTTGGTGGGCCCCTGGGTGGTCTCACAGCAGGAGGAGGAGCCATGATACCTGGAGGTGGGGATGCTTTGCCTGCTGTGGGAGGGGGCCCCCATCCTGGTGGTGCTGGGGTAGGGCTCCAGCAGTGATGGCAGGAGCAGCAACAGCAGCAATGGCGGCCGCGCCTCTTCCCTGTGGGGCCTGCTAAGTACACTTTCCTCACACTCTGGCTGCTTTGCATTCTTTGGTTTGATCTTCCTGAACTCATCCCAACCACAGAGGATCAAATTCACGTGCTTGTGAAAAGCCTTAAAGATACCGATGAAGATTCAGCCATCTCGCAGGATACACTCCATCCCATAATCAGCGTGCTGCGGCATCGTGCTACTCTCGCTCTCAGTCATGACTGCTATTTGTCAGATCCAGTGTCAACAGTACATTTTTGGGCGGAAGTTATAAAGGTATGATGTAGGATCTCCCACAAACACAACCTGGGAGAAGCTTTACAAAGAATGGGTGGAGTCTTAATATCCCAGCACTGCTTTAACTACCTCTGCGTGTCTCAGCAAAGAATGTTTGTTTCAGTTCTGCCTGAAAGTCGGACACAGGAACTTGTCTTTGATGAGACTTTCTTGGGTACAATTGATACTCTGTATTGCCCTGTGCGGCTGTCCTTCTACACATAATTCGAACTTGTACCTCTGTAGTTTGTCTCAAGTGTAAGGAATCCCTTGCTCGCTCCATTGCATTCCTGCCCGCTCCTCAGAACAGAGCATCAGGCCTCTCCAGCTCCCACTTGGCTTTTCCTTTATTGGCATTATTAAGCAGTATGAAGTATTAGAAATTATTTTATTTTATTCAAATTGAGCCAGGCTTTTATTTTTTATTTATTCATTTATTTTCTGCAGCCCACGTGGTGCTGGGAAATGGAACCACATGCTCTTAATCTCTGAGCTATGCCTCCAGCCCCAGAAATAGTTTTAGAGGGCATCCATGGCTGTTAGGAATATTTCCTCGAGTAATCAAAAGTAAAAAATGAGTGTAGTGCCTTAAACAAAGAGAGGCAGTTGTTGTTACTGTTGTTGTTCTTTATTGCAAGATAATACAGTTTTAGAGGGGAGCAATTGTTGGGTTTGGTTTGCTTGTCAAATCAGGGACATGATTTTGTGACTACCACTGTTTGTTTGTTTGTTGCCTCACCTCTCAAGATGTCTATAGATTGCATTCATAGTTCAATCAGGAAAAAGAGGAGAACATGAAAGGGTGGATCCCCTTTGCCCATCCATCCTATTGTGTGAAGAAAGTAATTGTGTGCCCACCCAAGCCTCAGTAGTTCCCACAAGTCAGAACTTCACGAGTCAGAACTTAAGCAAAAGCCCACGTTGGTTACAAAGGAAAGCTGAAAATGAATAGGAAAGTCAATTGAAGTAATGAATAACCATGGAAGGAAAAAGACTTAAAGAAGCAATAACGACAGCAGAGAACTGAATCAATAAAAATAAAATCTGGTTATTTGAAAAGAACCAAATAGATAAAACCCAGGCAAATAACTAGATTATACAAGCAATGTTAGACATAAGAAAGAAAACATGAATTGAATTTTAAATATTAGAAGGATCCTAGAAACAATGTTAAAGCAATACTTTTGAAAATTTAGATGAAACAGATTTTTTTTAGAAATATGAAATTGCCAATAGTGATTCACCAGGCAGAGAATCTAGATAGGACAGCCATCAAATACACTTCAAAATGTATCCATCGTCACAGTGAAATAACACAATGGGGTTGCATCATATCCTTAAAAATCACATCCTGTCAAGGCCAATTTTTAAAAAATTTATTAGTGGTCCCTAAGAGCTACTGTTAAAAAATTCAGAACTTGAAGTGATCCCTGGATTGATTTGGGGTACATCAAAAATGAAGGAGCCAATTTAAACTTAATAACCATGTTATGTGAGAATGCATCATCTGTAGACGTTAGAATCACATTCACCTTCACAAAATGAACACAGGAGGCGAAGGTATCCCCACCCCTCAACCCCCACTCCATCTTGTCCTGGCACTCATCTGGAATTCTTTGGAATAGAGTTTAGGGTAAGATTTGAGTGCTTGTGGGAATTTAGTTTATAATAAAAAAGGAATTTTAAATCAGTGGGAAAATAATTGAATATTGAGTAAATGGTTTTAGGAAAAAGATAGCTGTCTATCAGAGAGAGAGAGAGAAAGAGAGAAGAAAGAAGAGAAAGGAGAGACCAAGAGAGAACCTTTTTTCCTTGATGTCATAAAAAATTAATTCAAAATGGGTTGAAAAGCCTATGGTAAAGTACAAGATTTTAAAGTGTTTGATGAAATATCAGAGAATGTATTTTTAATTTATATGTTGGGAGGCTTTCCTAAGTAAGACACAAAACCTAGAATTTATAAAGGAAAAGATTGACAGGTTTTGCTGCACAAAAATTATAAAAGTCTGCCTGACAAAAGACTCCATAAACAAAGTTAAAAGACAAGAGAAAGAAACATCATTGCAGAGAATAATATTTTGATATAATAGCTGATTCTCCCTTCACTTCCTGTTACATCTGCCCCGCACCCAGCGGCCCCCCACACGCAGCAGCAAGGTGTTCTGTATCCATTGCCTCCAAGAAGAGATGACACAGCACCTTGCAGAGAAACAAAGAAGGTAGCGCTCAGTTTCTACATTTCAAGAGCCTGGAATGTGGCACAGAAAAACCACTAGGGAACATGTGTTTGTAGCAGCCTCAGTCTTAACACGGGGTTGCCTGGACTCTCCCTCAACGTCCTATTGACTCGGGGAAGAACAGCAGTGAAAAGGGAAGGAAGGACAGCTGAGAAACTGGTGGGTACACGAACACAAGAATCTCAGCTGGTGGCCATGGTGTCACGGTGTGTGTGCGTGTGCGTGTGTGTGTGTGCTTGTACATGCTTGTGTATGTGTTTCTTGGAAGAAGTGCTATGCTAGTGACGGAAAACTCAGACAGAACCTGACATATCCTCACAAGGTCCTCGTGTCCTCTTCCTGAGCCCTATCCACAAATTTTGGGAGAGAAGTTGAATTACAATGCCGGTGAAGTGGGCATTGGAAAATGGGTTGATAGATTTTAGTCAGTTTTCCCTTGTCCCACATATACAAAAGCAGCCAAATTATCCCTACACTAGTGCTGAAATGGAAAGAAAAGTCACCTTGGATGAGGTCAAGGAAGGACTGACCTTTCACCTTGAAGACCAAGGACCAGAAGAAATAAAGAAATGCCAGAGAACAGAAAGTGCCTGGAGACCAGGCAGAGACAGGAGGTTGGCCCCAACCCAGGAGAAAGGGTGCGGAGGTGGGGTCTGAGATTCAGCTTCTGCCACCTAGTGGAAAGGGTGGAAATAAATTGAAGTTAGAGGAGAAAAACGGAATCATTTCTGCCTTCCGTGAGTTCAGAGCTCATTATCTTTGCAGTGTTCAAAGCTCATAGAGTGTCCCTGCAAATCACAAGCTGAACTAGGCACCTGATCCACATGGGACAGAAGCGAACTCTGAGCCGAAGGCCCCAGGGCGGGATTCTTGTTGGGGGCATCAGCACCTGAGGACGGGGAAGAGATAGGACCGGTCAGAGTGTCAGGGTACACTGTAAAAGCAGGCCCAACACACCCAAGCTGACCCCATGGGGTGTTAGGGTTCACCTGTCCTATCAGAGCTACCCTGAAGGGGCCGGAAAGGCCAAGTCATTATAGGGTCACCTCTGTCAATCATGGAATGGAATGGAATCTGGGAAGGGTGTGGCCTTAATCAAGGGGCCTCTCAGCAGCACAGGTAACCCCGGGAAGAGTGGAAAGTCTCCGTCATGTCTCAGTTCATCTCCACGTCCACCAACTCCCCACCATAAAGCAGGCCCAGTGACAGATAATACAAAGAATGGAAAAACAAACCCGTAAACAAATGGACACGCCCGACACCCAAGCCGACGGGTCAGCAAAAGCACCCTGTGGTAAACAATAATGAGACTCCAGGTTCCACATTTTGCTGGAGACTGGCAATATTTTTTAAATGTTGGTAATAGCAAGGGTTATTGAGAATGAAAGAAAAGAGCATTTTGCATGGTGTTGTGTAGCGTGAATCAACATCTTAAATGTGCGTTTCCTTGGAGTCAACAGTTCTACTTTTAGGTCTTCTCCTTCATGAGCACATACAGGGGCCCCGGCAGCCGTGTACAAGGATGTTTACTACAGCCTTGCTTGCAGTCAAGACAATGAGGAGCACCACATGCCCTCCAGAAGGGATATTCGGAAGTGCACTTTTGTTTTGCCATTCTGTGCAATACTGCATAGTTGTGGAAAAGAGTGAGGTGTGGGGCTGCACATGCCATGGTTTGGGATGTGTTCTCTGATGTGGAAATATCTAAGTGTTATTGTTACATGACAACAAATCAAACAGCAATGAATAGTGTCCCCCCTTATTGACAAAAAATAGAAATAAAAGCCTATAGAGGGACACAGAGGTGAGCCAACGTGCACACGGGGGTAGGAGATCTTACATTTTACTTAGAATATTTCCATATTCATTTATGCTTCAGACATACAATCACAAGATATTTGTATAGGGCTGGGAAATTTACATGAAAATATCGGGCAGAGAATGACTTGCTTTTATTTTGGTTATTTCTTTTTAGGCCAGTGAGTTTTTGTATTATTTAAAGCCCTCTGCTCTTGCTTCCAGCTCCTGACTCATCAGGATGCCCAGAGTGAGCACAGGGCACGGAGGATGAAATTCATGCCTTCCATTTGTCCACAGGGAGCCATCTCCTGACTGCTGGGGAAGGCAGGGCAGGAGAGAGACAGGAACGCGCCATGGGGGCAGGGGAAGCAGAAGACCAAGATGCCGCCTGATCATCCCCAAATGACTAGGGTTGGTGGGGCCTGAGAGGAAAGAGAAATAGATGAATAAAGGCACCTGTGTGGAGCAATTTGGAAGCATGTGCATCCCTTAGTGGATTTGTCCTGTGTCAGGAATTCTTCATTGATATGTCTGCAGCCAAAAGGCAAAGTTTATGTGTTAATCCCTCCAATTTCCAGCACATAGTAAAGGCCCCAAGTGTGTTTGAGTGGGTGGCTCTATCCCACGTTGCCTTTGTTGGCTCACTGCTCCCCCATGCCAGGTTCCACACAGATATGTAATAGTCCCTGGGCTGGAAACACTTGCCCTAAGACCACAGAGCAAAGCCAAAGAAAGTGCCGCACTTAACGATCTCACGGATCTACTGCACTGAATTCATCTTGAGCAGTAGTTTTACAAAAGAGATGTTGCTGTAAGTGAGATGGTGTCTCTCTGATCTCTTGTCAGAGAAAACTTCCTAAAGGAGCTTAGTGTGAGAGGCAGCAGGTGCCTGAGGAAGCTGGCACGCGAGCAAGGGATGCCTTACCGGCTGTCTTTGAGGCATGGATTGGGAATGACATGAGAAGGAGACAGAGAAGCAATGGGAAAATAGACATTTTGCTGAGCTTTTGCAACCCCCAGAAGGCCAACAGGGGAGCGCAGACCAGGGCAGAAAGGGAAAATCCAGGGCAAAGCAGGTGGCTCTGACAGAAAATATGACACAGAGGTGACAAAATGCTGGAGAGGAGCAAGTGCTGAGGCGCAGTGAACGACTAGGGAGATGTCTCAGCCCTGACATGACAACTCAAAATAATATGACACACAGGATTGGGAGGCAGAGAGGAGAACCGGAAGTTGATGGGCCCTTGGAGAAGTGCCCAGGCTGGCTCTGCATACGAAGCCAGCTGTGCGAATCTCAGTCAACCCAGACCACCCCCCACCTCCCCCGGCTGCAATGATACACCTTGGGTTTTATTCTGAGTTCCCGAATAAGGCCATACTGAGCCTGAGAATCTCCCTGACTATCTTTTCAGTTGCTCTGCAAAAGCACCTCATACTTATAGGCTTTCTGCGCAATGTGGTAAGCTACTGCTCCTCTACCCAGTGAGAGCTTGGTAGTCGGGGGGAAAGCAATAGTTTTTTGTTCTACATGAGCCACTCACAACTATCCACTCCAAGTACCAGGCTATTGCTGGTACCTCCCACAGGAATAGGCCGCATCTACCCTCAATGCTGCTCTCCACAGGTGACCCCTCCAGAGATGAAGCTCCCTGAGGGAAGTGACATTTGGAACATGTTGCATTCCAGCTGCTAGCCCAGCATCTTGAAAGTAGTCTGTGATTATTATTAATATTATTTTTTAAATCTGAGCTTCCTGTGTTGTGTTGTGTTCCCCAGGATAAGGCTATTCTCCACAAGGGTGTTCACTGAGAACCAGTTGGCCTGCACGGGGCATTCACACTGACTCTTCTTCCATGTTTCCTCAATAACCATCATCGCCTGTATTAAGCATTTTGAAATAAAATCACAGTCCTAAATTGTGTTACATCAGTCCCTTGTCGTTTAATGTACCCATGGTAGCTAACGAAATCTAAGTGGCATCATGCAGCCTTTCCATGCCTGGTTCCTCATCTGGAACACGGAAGGACAAATACACATTTCACAGAACTTTTGCTGAAATTGAAAATACTAATGCATGGGAAAGATCCTAGTTGAGTACCTGGCAGACAGGAGTTTATTGTATTCTATTCCATTCTTTCTTAAGAAAAACCATTAACCATGCCACAAGAAGTTGATTTTGTGGTTCATGATACGACATGAAAATGAAGATCTAGAATCTAGCTTAAGCAGCCATGAAATGGTGCATATCTTCTCTTGCCTTCCATTCTGTAGTGACCGTCCAGCATTTGAAGCACCAGTACGGAGCAATGCCTCAGACATAGAAGATGCTGGCAGAGCCATGTGCAGGAAGCATGCTGCAGTAGCACACACACCCACACCCACACAGGTGCACACAAACACTGTGGTCTGCAAGGCCTGTAGTAGATAGAGGAGGTGCTTGCCTTGGCCTTTCAATTATTCGTGTCTATTTTGTGAGGGATCTGGCTAAATGAAGTGGCTTTTTCAAGCCTACCCCTAAATTCCTCATAAGTGCCTGCTAGGGAATGCTTCCAGTCTTCTCGATGCCTTCCAGAAGTGTTCTTCATAATTCCTCACACTCTCACACTCCCAAACCCTGTTGGGGTACGAGTGGGTAATCGGGGTGTATTCCTCACTGCCATGCATCTTGCTGGGGGACACTGGGAATTGCCCCCATGAAACAGACTGGATAGAAAGGTTGGGCTGAATAAAGGACCCCAGGAGTTTCTTGGAGACAACAGTGTCCATCAGCTCCCAGTCCAAGGAGGAATAAACTCTTCCAGCAAATCCCTTCACCTTTCCCAAAATGTAATCTGGCCTAATCCCCAAAGCAAGTCCTATCTAATACATGGAGGTTCAGTATTCTTGTGTTATTGTAATTCATGTTCATTTTTCTCCATAAAAGTCCCTCTAACCTCTCAGTTCATTAAAAGCAGAGGGGAACTCAGTCAAGGGTGCATAATTCAGTGCAGGTCCAGGTAACTTCCTTTCTCCTAGCAAAAGTTTTGTTCCACTGATTGATTGGGATGTGGGGTAAAAGCTCTTCTCATCCCTTCCTCATTCAGTCAAGAGACAGAGGTGTGGCAGTTTGTATACCAGACTTTGCCTAGGAGCAAAGAGACATTTTGTACAGGGCATTCTTGTGACCAAACTCAAGAATGGATGCTAGAGGTTGGAGAAATGGCATAGCTGTTAAAGCACTTGCCTAGCAAGCACAAAGCCCTGGGTTCAATTCCCCAAGCACTACATAAGGCTGGGCATTGTGGCACATGCCTGTGATCTCAGCACGAGGGAGGCTGAGGCAGGAAGATTGCCAAGTCCAAGGCTAGCCTGGGTTACAGAGTGAGAGCCTGTCTCAAAAATAAAATGAAATAAAGAGTGCACACTGGATGGTTCTCTTATGACTAAGGGTTGATATTGCTCAATAGACAGCCAGAACAAAAGAATCCAATAAGAGTAGACCTAGAACGGGCCAGGATCCAGTTCCAAGAGGAGGAATTCACTCAGCTTAAGTTACGGCAAATGTTAATAAAAAGTCACATGGAATCTTGATTGGAATCAACCACGGCAATGTGCAGTGTTAGAAACAACTTTGTTGGTCATCAATTTAGTATTATTGATGGAAAACATGGAGAAGTCTATGTCTTATTTACCTATTCATTGCTGTAACAGAACACCCAACACTTACAATTTTAGGGAGGAAAGATTTATTTAGCTCACAGTTTCAGAAGGTCTCGCACATAGTCCATTCATGAGCAGCGGGGCAAAGGAAGACACATATGGCAAAGACTGGAGAACTATTCACAGCATCCTAGACAGGAGCCAAGTGAAAGCAGGAGCAAGCTGATATCTGCAGGGTCAAGCAAGGCTGAAGCTTTTCAAAGAAGAAACTGTAACAATGTTTCTTCTTCCTTCCTTCACTTAGTTCAAGTTGCCATTTGGGATACCCACACCCTTCCTTCACTTCCTGGCCCACAAGTTGTCAACACACACCTAAAACCTCTGCTGTGGGCAAACCCTACCATTTCAATGAATCAACACAATCCTTTCGGGTCAAACCCCAAGCATCCGCCACTTTGAGCCAAACTATGCCTCCTAACAGCACACAGTTCCATAGTTATCCCATGACATCTGAATACTTGAGGCTTTTGGGGGACACTCCAAATCCAAACCGTATCTGTTCACGAGATCATTGCCACCCAAAATCCTAAAAGATCTCAGTGTGGCCCAGTGAAAGAAACACATGCAAACAGCGTTTTGCACTTCTAGGAGAGAAAGGGGACTTTCCGAGAGGTGCCCTGTCATTTCAAGACCTCTCGCTTTCTGGTGTTTATTCACCTGCTTCCTGGTAGGGCACTCTGAGGACATGGAGTCAGGAGTCTTGGAATATTTCTGATTTCCCATTGACTACATCCACCCACTCTTCAAAATACTGAGGACTGGTCAAAGATGGAACCCTCAAAAGGATCGATCTCTCCTCTTAGCAGCTTAGATGGATCCACACACAGTTCTAAATAACAGGTCTACTCAGTGATGGTAAAGAAGACGGTCAGCAAGCAGGAAGGGTTGGAATGGGGCTTTCATTCAAACATTGTGTTTCACTCTTAAGTGTCAACTCTGGGACGCCCAGGCAAGAAAACCATAAGCCCTACCAACAAATTCCGTGCCTTACAGAAACCCTGTCTCCAAATCAAAAATAAAAATGGGCTAGGGATATAAATCAGTGAAGGCCTCAGGCTCAGTTCCCAGTACCACACACATACAAAAGTGTCAGCTCTAAAGTGTGCTCATGCCCTAAGCTTTATTCCAGCCATTCAGTCCCTCCCTTTGGGCAGAATAGCTATTTTTCCTCTTCCCCATGTGACCTCCTCTCCCTAAACACCACTTTTCTCTCACAGGCACTTCGCCTGATGTTAATATCTGTCCTGTAATCAGGCACTTCCAAATTAATTGGGAAGATATTGGAAATCAGGGTTCATGCTGCATTTGTACCTGGGCTTGAGTGTTAAACTAGTATTGGATATCTGATCAGTGCAGAACAGAACTGAGCAAGAGAGTGAGTTATATTTTCTTTCTCAGTTCCTGTCTTCTCAGAAGATATTGATCATATAGCTCTTCAACACAACTGAGAGGTCCTGGGGCACACACTTGCACACAATGGAAAGCAGGAAAGTTGTTCTCCTTGGTGGTAACTGAAGCAACAATGGAAAGATATTTTCCAAGAGAAACCTGGAGATAGGTTAACTATCACTGACAGTGACAAATTTCCCCAATAACACAGGCAATTCTGGGCAAACTAGGACGATTGTCTTACCTGTACTCCACCTGGCTATTTATAAGGGATTTGTGATAATCATTTTCCTGGGTCTTTGGCTCTAAGTCACTTCGTAATTCAGCCACATGGGCCAGGCTGTCCCCGACTCAGCTCTGGAGAACGCAGATGTGTAAAATAGACCCGTCCCTGCCAAGCTCCACTGGCCATCATGGCCCCTTCTCCAGTCTTTTCTAGCTCTTCCCCATTCTCCTCTTCTGGCAGTATAAACCTTCATTAGTTTTAGAGATGAAAACTTGAGCAATTGGACTTGAGTCCTTGAGCTAAGAGGGAGAAGTCATCTGTGAAGGTGGCTTTGCTGCTCTACTGGCATTGCCACTCACTCTACACCAGGTGGTGAGAGAAGAATGCATTTCTACTTTGTGTAAAGCACTATAATTTGCACTTCTTAGTTACAAAAATTTGCACCTACCATAAATAATACACTAGCCACGAGTTATTTTTTAGCCATATGATCATCTACCTGCTGAAAAACCTCAGAAAGTTTTCCACTCCGAAGACCCAGGGAAACCAATAATAACAGCGGAAGCCAGAATCATAGCTGCCACTTCAGGAGTGCTCTCCTAGTCACCTGGTGCCTCCTTCAGAGGCCCTTAAGGTACATGACCTCACACACCCTCACACTAGCCCTCCAAAGTGAATCTTTATTTTTTTCTATTTTGCATGTAAGAGAAATGAACTTGAAAGATAACATAATTACTCTGGTTTGTACTGCAAACAAAAGACTCAGGATTTGAATCTTGACCTGACAAATATTAACTAGAAAGAATTCAAGTATTCTTTCTTAATATTTCACTCCTTAGAAAAGTTAATGAGAGGTCAGAGGAAGCTGTCCTTTTTTCTAGGCTGCTGCCAAGCTGCTATGTCACCAAGGTCCTCTGCACATGCCCCTGCACTCTTTTGTCGCCTTTGTGTCTTTCGATGACACCAGAGCTGTGTGTGTAAATGAAGATCTGCTATTTATCTAAATAAACATTTGGGAAGATACCCCATTACCTCCCACAGTATTCTTAGTTGAGCCAAGGGGCTCTTTAGAGAAAATATGAAAAACTCCCCAGCTCTAAAAAGTGCCCTTGGAATTAATATCCTCTATTGTTTCTGTACCTGGCTCACACCTACTTTCTAGGTATAAATCTCTAAACTAAAGCGAAAAAAAGAGCATAGCAACAACAAAACAGAATACCAATATTTATCGAACACTTTACCCAGGCAACACGCAGTGTCATATGCCATCTAATTTATTTTCTTAAATATAGTAGTTTCATTTGCATATCTTATCTCCTTCAATCCTCATAAATGTTCCATGAGAAAGATGTTATTATTATCCCTTGTTTCAAAATGAGGAATTGAAGACCTAGAGAGAATAATTCACCCAAGATCACACGCTAGTAAGTTTCAAGTCCAAATTCAAGCTGAGCCATGATTCCAAATGTAGATGCTTTTCCCTCATAAAATGATACGCAAGACTCTTGTCCAGCTGGAACTAGCCATCTTCTGCCCTTCTCACGCAGAACACAGCTTTCAGACCTCCATTCATTAGGAGAATTGAATGTTCAATTCCGTTATCACAAGGGCTGCTTCTTCCACCTTCCCAATCCACCCCTTGTTACTCTTCTTTCCTCCATCCAGGCTTGACGTCATGGTCCATCATGTCAACCATACACCTGCCAAGTTTCCTTTCTTAGCCTTGTCCCCTTCTTTCTAGTATATTGACCTGGAAAGGCCATCACCCATGTATCTATGTAACTATCTTCACCCTTTTCCATGGGAGCTGCTAAGAATCTTTGGTGATCACAACACATAAACAATTTCATGGTCTTCTACTTCCACTGGGCTCGTGATACAGTGTGACAACACATAACCTACTTCTCCACACTGTTGTCATACTCTCTTCTTGTGCTTTCTGGCCTTAGTGTTTCAGAGGAGAAAAGGCAGAGGCAGGATGTGGTAGTCCAGGCCTACAATCCCGGTACTCTGGGAGGATGAGGCAAAAGAATTGCAAATTTGAGGCCAGCCTGGGCAACTTAGTGACTTATTGAGATGCTGTTTCACAATCATAAATAGCAGGGGATGTAGCTCAGGGTGGACTCAACACCCAGAACAACAACGAAAATTAATAATGAGGCATAAAGCTGTCCTTCACTAAGTCAGTCAAACAGTACTTACAGAGCTCCTTCCATGATCCAGGGATGCTCCAGTTGCAAGAAGTACAAGACCAAACACAGCAGGCAAAACCTTCTGGTTTTGTGAAGCTTATATTCTAGTGAGAGGTGACATGAGATCAACAGAAAGTTCACTACAGTGGAGTTTGCTTGATAGCAAAGTTAGCATGGAGAAAAGTAAAGAGGCAGGGAAAGGACTAACCTATTACCTTAAAGAGGTGATGAGATGCTTTGTAATAAGGCGATAGATATATGAGTGGAGGCATCAAAGAAAGAAGCCCTGGACATTTCTGTAGCCCTCCTCTCTAGCACGGGAGCCCCTTCAAGTGTGCCTCATCCGCACTGTGGAGCCCTTGGCTGCCTCTGCCCAGTGCTCCGGGTTGCATTTTCTTCTTCTGAGACTTCTCCCGTACATTGGGTCTCCTCTCTCCTCTCTCCCTGATTTCTCTTTCATTATCCAGACCTTCTCTACTGCCATTTAAATATGCCATTTTAAGCAGAATTCCCCTTTTCATCTTTGTATCAGTTCTTCAAGACTGCTGTAACCAAGGATTGCAAACTATGTGGCTTACACAGAAGAATGGGATACATGATCTCAAAGTACAGTTCTGAGGCCAGAAGTCTTAATCAATGTGCCAGCAGGGCCAAGTTCCCCCGGAAGAAACTGTCCCCCTGTCTCCTCATTGGGAGTTTTTCAGCTAGGGTTAACCTAACTCCAGTCTTCCTGCATAGGTGTTTCTGGGTCCAAATTTTTCTTGTCATAAAAACACCAAAGACACTGGCTTACTGTGCAACCTTGTTCAGTATGATTTCATCTTATCTAATTACATCTGCAATGACCCCATTTCCAAATTAGGTCTCATTTGAAGTACTGAGAGTTAATAATTCAACATAAGAATTTTGGAGCCAGCCCTAGTGGTCCAGGCCTATAATCCCAGCACTCTGGTAGGCTATGGCAGAAGGATTGCAGGTTCAAGCCTCATCTGGGCAACTTAACCTCTTAGTGAGACCTCATCTTGAAATAAAAATAAAAAGTCAGCTGAGGATGTAGCTCAATGCGAATCAATTGCCAGTACTACAAAAATGGTTTAGAAGAATTTTAAGAGGACCATTCATTACATGCTTCTCCTCCCCTAGAGCTGCACTCCTGATTTGCATCCTGCCTCACATTTGTGGTTCCTACGAGGAATTGTTCCTGCACTACCTCCACTTATTCTCGACACTGTTTCTTTCTCATTCTGTAAACTTTCACTCTAATCCATTCCCAAGGCTTCAATTATGATCTTTCTCCTAACAACTCCCAAATCTCCATCTCTCTCCAGATCTCCCTTTCAAGCTCCTCCATCCAGGTCTTAAAAGATATCTTCGTCTAGGTACCTCAGGGGCACCTCACACTTAGTGCCTCCAGCCAAACTCACCCTCTTCTCCAAATGCTCACTCCTACACCAAATCCTACGCTACTTCTTAACTTGACAGAAGCATGTCACGTCTGTTTACTGCCCCTCTGTTAATCTCTAAGTCCTCTTCCTTTTCCATTCCTCCTTGGCCTGTCTTAACTACCAAGTCTTCGTGACCAGTAAGTACATCTTCTCTGCCTACCCTGATTCCTTCACCTGCATGGCACCAGCTTCTTCACTGCCTCCAAGTCAAGTTCTCTGCCAGCCCTTTCTTTGTACTCTCCAAAGACTAATTTAACGAATGGAGTCCCAACCGCAAACACAGCACGGTAAACTTTCTCAGCTGGGTTCTTTTCACCTCTTCAGTCTTCTCTCTGAATAACCTGTTCCTTGACCTGCCCTCCTCACTCTTCCTTATACATGCATAAGCTCATAATTAAATTTGAATATAACACACTAGCTTTACCTGCTTTTTCTGTGTTTGTGCATGAGTGTTCTACCTCCTGATAGTGCCTTTTCTTCTGACTTCTCTCCGCTTACGACTTAACTTAGGTGTCTCTCTTTTTCCATCTTTGCTGACCATTGTTCAAGACTGGTTTGAGAACGTCTTGAAAATTTCCTCGCCATATTCCCCGCTCATTTCTGTTATGCCATTGCATTAGGTAGATTATGTTACATATTAAATTAATTCAAAATCTCAGCAGCTAATTGAGGGACAAACTAAAATACTACTTGTTGCTCAGGTTGCATGTTCACAGATCAGTGTTAGACAGTTTGTCTCTAGGTGAGGGTCGGGTTTGGGTGTGCTCTGCATCACCTACCTTCCAGGACCCTAGCTTACAGGGAAGTCCTCTTCTAAGACAAGCTGAGTTGAGCAAGGCATTGGCACAAAAGGTTCTTAAGAGAACATGTGGTCCTCAGAGGGTGTAGCGCCTCCCCCTTCAACTGGCCGGAGCAAGTGATACGGCTAAGTCCCACACCAAGAAGGTAGAAAAGCATGTTTTTCTGTCAGGGAAACAAGGCATGATGGTGCCTTTGCACTCTTACCAAAAAGGAAATTGTAAACACTTCACAACCAACTACACATCCCTGGACTTCGATGCTTTATCCTTGGTCTGTTTCTCTTCTACTGAAATATAGATTTGCATTATTTTATCCCCAGTGCTTCCCACAATGACAGCACATCATAGATGTCCTGCTGTAAATGTGGAACCAATGAATGCATACCCACATCACTTCCGGGATGTTCTCCTGTCGGGCTAAGCTAAGATAGTCACCTCTTCCTTTGCGTTTTCATAGAACAATTGTGTGAGTCTATTTTGTGTGTTTTGGCAACGCATGTTTTGGTTTGTGTGTTTATTGGTGAATTTCCTCCTCTCTACTAGAGCCTACAATAGAGACACTATCTTCTCATCTCTTGCACCAGCACAATACCTGGGAGAGCGGTAGTCAATAAATGTTTGAGTAGTTCGATGGAATCATTTTCTCAGTAAAAATCAGCATGTGTTTATTGATTACATAGTAGGTGCCAGGCATCTCACTGGCTCCGACACCTGGAGTTGGAAGCTAGGAAATCGCAAGGGCCAATGAAGTCAAGGGGAAAGAAAGGGCCTGGGCCAAATTCATGCCCGTGGCCCTGTTTTGAGGAGCCTCCCGGCAGCAGGCTCAGTACCGCTTCGCTAGTCCCTGCTCTCCCCAACCACCCGCTTGTGCCGCTCACACCGCTAACTCGCCTGTGATCTAATCTTCCCTTCCAGTTTATTGCTGTGCACTGCCCATCTTGCCAAGCACATTTGTGTTTATTGTGCGATTAGTGCTGAGTACACTAAACAAGGCAACGACACGCAGCAGAGGCCAAGAGATGACGCCCTGGCTCAGTGCATGGCTTAATACCTCAGGAAAATGAGACTCTTCTCTCCCATTCACTCTCTGAAGCCAGCTGCACTATATATATTCCAGCCAGACGGGCGTCCTTTCAGGAAGGAGTCTGCTGGGATGCAGCCCTCAGTCCACTCGGAGGCCAACCTACAATGAGCAGCACCAATGACTGGGAGGAAGGAAGGATCGTCACTTCCCATTGAAAAGTAATGAAAAAAGAACTGACTAAATGTGGGCAATATGCTCATGCTCCCTAGACTATAAGAATGAGTAAGAGAGGCACTAGATCCTAAGCTCCTTAGGTATGAGTTGAGGGAAAAGTGGGCATTTGGAACGATATGACAGGAAGGAGGAGACAGTGGACCATGCAGAGTAGGATCTCTTCATCATTGGGCAGAGTCACATTCCCCCTGCCGGTTGGATGAAAACCCTCCCGTGATCAGACCATTAGACTAGGATTTTAAGGACCCGGGACCCTACTGTCTTCTCCCAATAATTTACCTATCCCCACTCTCATCAAATAATCATTGCCATGTCTCCCATAAGGAATTGCTTGTTATATCATCTTTTCTGTATCTGTGAAAGAAAGACAGTTTCAAACATCTCCATCCACAGTAGTTCCCTAACCAGTCCATCCCTTTATAAAATGCTTAAGTTGCTCCTGGTGACAGAAGGAACTCCATTAAGCATATGTGTATGCATCCATTCATTTATTCATTCACAAATTCATTTCACTAATAACTGACAACAAAGCACATGCATTACCTGAAATTCACTGAGCATAGATAGTAGAGTAATCTGAACTGTCTCTGCTATTTTGAAATTCACAGTCTAGTGGGGAGAGAAAAATCAGATGAATAAACAAATAGATATAAAAATGCAAGTTGTGGAAAATTGTTGTGAACATTTCCTTCTTCTTTTCCAACAGGAGTCTTTTTAACCTAAAGACTTCAAGCAATTATAGATGTGTTTCAGGGGGGTCCGCGAATTTCTTAAAGTTGTATGTAAAATATGCTACATGTGTAGGTAGGTGCTTTTTTACCCTCTGAAAAGTACCCACAGCTTTCATCAAAATCTCAAAGGAGTCTATGACCTCATACAAGTCAAGAAGCGGTGCTTCAGAGCCACACCACACAGGATTTTCTCCTTTCTTCATTGCTGCCTCCCTGAATTGATTAAATTTGCTCCTGCTTATAGCTGACACTGAAGCAGGCGGCCTGGAAAATCAGAACGAGGGAGACTCCTTGTCTCCCACCTGGTTTCCTGGGCAGGAAGAGGCGTGCTGAACCTGCAGAGTGCCCGCAGAGAGGTCAACGTTGGTGGCTGCTTGGAAAGAAACAAACAACGTGATGTTTGCATCCTCTTCCTTTTGTATGTTTTTTTTTTCTGATTCCTGAATTGTGTCCACTAAGTGTGTTGCTTTTATAATCATGGAAATTAAATATTAAAGCTATTTTCATTTTCATCTGGAGAGATATACACATACACCAAAAGAAAAAATAATCACTGGCATTGTGATTATATACAATACTCCTCTCTCTAAAATTAGCCCTAGTGAGGAGAATCTGCCTTCTGTGCTGTGGGCTGTGGGAGGCACACATGGTTTTCTTTGAAAAGCTAGAGTCTTGGACTTACGTGTTCCTCTCACCTTTGGCATTGACTTCTACCATAATTGTTTCCCAAGTCGCCAGACAGGGAGTTCATTCAGGAACAAGGTTAAATGAGCAGAGGTATTTGAAATAAATGTTCCTCACTCAAGAGTCATAATTGTGAGAACATTCCAGGGCTAAGACTCAAATGATAAAGGTCAATCCCAGGCTCTTCTAATCTGTTATGAGCTCTAGTTGACTCACCCACAAATAAAGGATGTTATATCAACCCTGCTCATAACAAAATGGAATACCTAAACAAGCTAGTGGGAGCCAGGACCACACAAAGATCAGAGAAGAAAGGGAATGCTACTCACAGCCATGTGTCAGCCAGGGATGTTACATTGCACCATTGTCTGACAATAAAGGACATTATTGGAATACATAGTTTTCAAGATATAAATAACAACATGGATCTAGGAATTACTCCATAGGCACTGCCTATAGAATGTTCTCTAATTTTGGACACTGGGACATAGTACTGCAGTCCTGCTCCAGTACAGACTCAGAGCAATGCTTCCCTCCAGTGTACGTCCAACCCCCGACCTCAGCACATCCATCTCATCTGAAAACATTTATCCCCAGAGAAGACCCAGCTGCCACATAGCATTGCACTGAAGATGAGAAAATGGTAAAGAATGCATGCATATGTGGTAGGTCACTCGTGGCATAGAGAGTTGGGAGGGCAGAAGAGGGTGTAGGGAGTGGCAGATCATCTGGGAGCCTCCTGCACAGCAAAGCCATGGGTGAGTATTGCTGTTATTTATAGAACAATTTTCTCTCTCATTTAGACATAGAATCAAGCAAGACACCCAGGCACAGATAAATACCCTACCGTTCCGTCTAGACATTCCTTCTCAACGTTTTTATTTTCCCTGCACCTTCAAATGTAAATTAGATGGAGAAACTCAGGGGTAAAAGAGAAACAATTCCTTTCTGCAAGAACGAAGAGACACACCAGGAAAACTCTGAGTCGGAGCCAGGTAGAAAGCAACATGTAAGAATGTCAGTGAGTGACAAAAGGGCTTGTTGCGTTTTTCATGTATGGTGACTTTTGTCACCAAGTGAGAAGTGGGGAACCCAACCTTGAATAATTTCAGTCAGGCTCCAATGTCACCTAACAACAGGGTGAGCTGTTAAGGTCTCTGGTCTACAGTTTGGTCTTCAATTAACTGAGAGGTTTAGGCTAGCTCAGCATTTCTCAAGTTGTGCTCAACAGAACATTAGTTCTATGGAATGTTAATAAGCATTAGTGTGAAGGGGGAAAAGAACTCAGGATCCTGTGGTTAATTAACTTCAGGAGATACTGGGTTAAATACAGTGGGACAGGTTTCTCTGCTGCACCAGTCCTCTGGGCTCTTTCTATATTAATGTGAGTTTTGGTCACTATCAATAGGATAGCTTTGCCTCTAAACTTCAAGGCCACGGCATTTTTGGTCTTTGTTTTTATTTTACTTTTGCCTGGCTAGATTTTGTTTTGGTTAGCATTGACAAAGAAACATCCAACGCCCCCTCCCCCAAATGATGTGATTCTGCGACAAAGCATTAACCAGGCATTATGGTATTTTACATTTAGAAATGAGCTAAAGTGACCAGTCTTATGTTGAGTGACAGCCAGAAGTGTGAGAACATGTGTTTATTTTCTTATTTAATCTTCACAGTATTCTTGTGAGGTGGCTACTATCATTCCAGTCTTACAAGGGAGGATATTGAATTTTTGAGACATTAAGGAAATTTCTAGACAGAATGCAGCTAGGATGCTATGGATTGCCTCATCAGACGCAGGGATGTGTGGATGCAATTTTAAATAAGGTGACATTTGAGCAAAACTTTGAAGGAGGTAAGGGAACCAGCCATGCCTATATCTGGAAAAGAATGTTCTAGGCAGAATAGTTGCTAAAGTCATGGGGAAAATGAGAACATGCCCAACTTGCTTAAGCAGAAGGAAGGGTGTCAATAGCTCTAGGTCAAAGGGAACAAGATGATGGGATGTAGCGAGGTGATGGGCAGCACTTGTGTTCATGGCACTCTGGCTTTGCCTCTGTGGGAAGCCGAAAGCAGAGGACCAATTATTTCTGATTCTCCCAGGATGTGGTTGGATTGTAATGGCTCACCTCTTATGCCAAACTGCATAAATGAAACTGGGCAACTTGTCACTGGCTTCATTGATGAAATGTGAACAGGGGAGAAGTTTACCTCTCCCCTGACACTGGCAATGGAGCTGCTTTGTCAGTTTGAGGCTAGTGGAGGCTACAGTGACACTGCCAGTCTATCTCACGGACAGTTGAGAGGAAATTAGTTGGTTAAATCAGTGAAAGATCAGCGTGACTTATTTTTGAAGCATAATGAAACTTACCGTTAATATATGAGCCAAGAACAGAAGCTGAAGAAATAGGAGAGGCCCGTGGTAATCCAGGTGGGAGACAAGCCAGGCTACAGTGAGGACATGTGGAGGAGACAGAAGAGTGGATGAATCATGGGTGGGTCTTGAGGATGTAACCAGTGAGTCTTTTTGGTGGATTAGAAGTGGAGAGAAAGGGAGGGGGTAAAAGGGAGGAGAGGAGAGAAGGAGGGAGAAGAGGAGGAAAAAGAAGGGAAGAAAAGAGAAGAGAGGAGAGGAGGGAAAGAGAGAAGAGGAAGGGGAGAGGGGAAGGGAGAGGAGAGAGCCTCTACTTAAGGTTTTGGACTTGAGTCATGAGGAAGAATTATCATCAATTGACATGAGGAACACTGAGTACAAAAAAAAAAAAGCTTGGGCAAAGAAAGTTTCTTGTGATTGTTTTTTGTCATAATTTCTATTGTATCTTCTTGGAAATTTTTATATTTTCTGGTTATCTGCTAAAATTTTTGAGTTTAGCTTTTGTCTCCTTGACCATGGTAGGAAATGTCACAAGAGGTTCTAAGCAGTAGAATGGCGAGATCTAATTTATAAAGTGTTTATAAAGCACAGGCAGAGGGATGGCATTGTGTTGAGTTTGCCTCTGTTTTTCTGGAAAGTGCACAGAGTATAACGTGCCTAGGGAAGATATTAACAGCGTTTTATGTGACTCCCTCTTAGAGCCAGGTTCAAAACAAACCATTCGGAACTCATTGATTTTAGTTTCCTCTTTATTGTCTCCCACCTTGATTGAGTCCTTTGGCTGTAAAGTCCACATTGATTCAGACTCTCCTAATTTTCTGCCTCCTTGATGATTTTCACCCATCATGCTTGCTTCCTGCCTACAGCCATTATGCCCCTTCCTGCGGCTACTCTGCTAAAATTGCACCTCTTTGGGTTGATGACTAATCTCACTCGAAATTCCTTTGTCCTCAAGTGGTTTGCTCTGTAAGGCCCCAGGCAACTCTGACAATGACACCAGCATCTCTAAAGTCGCTTACAAGACAGAGATCACAAAATGGTAGCCTTGTGACCAAGTCCTTCTCCAACATTTCCAGATTCTGTTGACTTGCGTAGTAATAAAGAAGCAAAAGAAAACATAACCGATATCTAAACACAAGAAGATTCCTTTTGAAATCTTCAAAACGGATGCTTACTTTTTAAAGTCAGGTAACAGTCTGTTACACTGAAGAGTTGTTATTTATTTAAATGGGACATGTATTCAGTGAGTCTCCCAGGCCCCACCATGTGCAACTCTCTGCCTTTGAAATTACAGAGGTCTTCCATATACATTTTTTTTTTTTTTTTTTTTGGTTTTCACAACCATATAAAGTCAGTGTGTTAAAGATCCAGAGCCCATTCCTCTTACAGCTGTATTAATTGTGCTTTTTATTGGAAAGTATTTAAGGTACTTAAGTGTTTTCTTTGGGATTCTCTGGGGGCCAGAGTTAAATACACTGCTTTCTCTCTTTCAACCAGAGTGCAGCCTCGACTGTGCTCAGGGATGTCCATCTAGGAAAACATCTGATGATGGCAGGTCGATATGAAGAGATAGGACTTGGGGCATGGGCTTCTCACACACATGTCTGCTGTGTGCACTGAAATATGTTAGGAACAACACCAATGCTTGGTTGTCTCCAAATGCAGAAGAATACCACTTAATATTTTCTCAGGGTGTCAAGGAATGAGATAGGGTAGGATGAGCCACGGCTGGGTAAAAAGAGAAAGAAGGGCCAAGGCTAACTTCTTTGTGTTTGACTTGAGTAAGAGTCAGGAAGAATTAACAGGGAAATTATTTTAAACAAAGAGTCAACTTTAGGAATCTAAGAGTGATCGTGAGAATTGTGATGGACTCTTAGGCCATCTAGGTCTCAACCTAGACATTGACCAAAAAGTCAAGGTGTTTTTAGGAAGTCAAAACAATAAGTTTTATTTTTCCCTCCTCAAAAGCTTGAGTGAATGTGGAAACATTGCATTCCATCTCTAAGTCCATTTATTTTTTCACTCCTTACCTGGCATATACAGGTACTAGGAGGATTAGATGACTCACAGACATTGAAGCATTTGGACCACTAGTTTTCTGTGGATGTCATGGTTTGCTTATTGATGCCCTCAGTCTGCAAACACATGAGATATAAACAAAAGATGGTGGTACTTTGGGGTTAAGAGTTCCCCAGTGATAGGCTTGGTGTTCCTTGGTCCTTACGTAGGACGTACTGCAAAGTCTGCAAGAAAGTTTCTCTACAGCTTCTCACCAATCTCCATCCTCCGTGTAAACACTTTGGGTCAAATTAATGCCCAGTGGTTGACTCTGGGCTTTGTGTTTGGCCTAGGTAGAATAACTTATCTCTATCCAGAAGCCTTCCTTCATCAATTGCCCATTCCTTGGGCAACTCTTTTGGGCTCAAGTAAATATTGCTTAATTAATTTGGACTTCATTGAGGTTTTCTTTTAGAAATACTGAAGAAGATAAAATGGGACATGAAATACATACATATGAAATCATAGAGAATAAAAAGGCAATGTTTTAACTTCTCTCGCTACTTTCATTTCCCATTTTTTGATCTTCATCACACAGCTAGGTATTAAGCAGCATGATGCTTAGAACATAATTTTTTCTTTAAATGTCATCATTATAAGTAATTTCTTAAGGACGGACTCTCAAAGCGTAAGGGCTGGAGAAGGACAAAAACAGAATAAGATTCAGGAAAGAAGTGATCAAAAACCCTAACATTAGTATGCTTGCCATAGGTGTTAGAGTGGTGCCTGGCAAGGAGCTGAGCTGCCCAACTCTAGCACCTCTCAGTCATTTTCACGTGGGAAAGTATTGATGAAAATACTTTATGAAATGACAAGCCCTCGAAGGACTGTGAGCTGTGCGTAATGAGGTATTTAACGAAGACCACGATGAGCACTTTCATAGCAGAAACTTAAACCCCAGTGGGTGAGTTTATCTCCTGCTACCATGTCTTTCTCTTGCTATGAGGAAGCCTCCTGCTCTTAAGGTGTTAGCCAGAGGACGGTCAGATGAACAAGAAAGACAATTAATGAAATTTTATCTGTTCTGCTGCCTGAGGATGTGACATACGTTGCACCACTCTTTCTAAGTGTCAAAGCTCAGCTCCTTATTTCTGTGATACTGTTGGAGGGGTGGCTCAATATGGCCTTATGGAAAAAGAGCTCCATCTGAGAAGAAAGTAATATGTTACCCTCCCTTCTCAGAGGGACATGGGAACTCCTTACTACAGCTTAAATGAGTATCTCCCAAAAAGTCCTTATGTATAAGCCTGTCTTCAGGGTGATTGTATTGCTAGGTTCTGTGGAGACTTCTAAGATGAGCAGTCAGGCAGGAAAGCTTATTTCCCAGGGGGTTGGTGGCAGTGTGTCCTTGCAAAGGAGAGGGATACCTTGGTCTCTGTCTATCTGTCTATCTCTCTCTGCTTTAGTTTGAGATAAGAGTGGTTTGCTTCAAGATAGAACTCCACTAGGATGTACTGCCCTTGCCAGACGTTCAAACCAATGGGGTCACCCCATATTAAACTTGAACCTCCAAAACTGTGAGCCCAAATAAACTTCTATTTACCTCTGTATTGGATAACCGAAAGCTTACTGATACACATACATCGAGATTCTCCAAGCCTCACAATCTAGCATTTGGACATCTACTATGAATGAATTAATTTCTTGTGGATCCTTGGGTCTTTGATGAAAATCAGACCTGCATAGTGAGTATTCCTTAAAGAAATGATAATTTATGAAGCCCTTTAAAGTACCAGGAAGCAGTTGTAGAGAGGTTGGGTCCATCCCTGTCATTCTAAATGACATAAGCAGGAGTCAAGGTTGGCTCTGTGAGAAGATCTATTTGAAATCAGTCTTGGAAGACAGCATGATCCCTTCCCACTACCTCCCTTGCCTGGTAGTGCTCCCTGTATCTGACTTTGAGGCTGGGTCCAGGTTGGTCCTGAACTCGCTGTGTTAGCCAGGAAGACCTAGAACTAAAAGCAATACTTGAGCCTCAGCCTCCCGAATGCTGAGATTACGTGTATCAGCCATTTCGATTTTTGGCCTGCTAGCGTGTCATCACCCAGGAGAAAGGATAAGTAGTGCCTTCAAGATTAGTTCTAGCGTTGCCTCCCGAGAATCAGAAGAACTTTGAGTGTGGCAAGAGAGGAGTCCGGAGGGGCAAGGAGAGGGCTCTAGGGAGCGGGTCTTATCTTTCTACTCTTTGGTAGGTTCTGTTTGTGTGAGATGTGTATCCTCCCCTGATCAAATCCAGCTGTCTTCCCAGCCCATTGCAGAAGAGGGGAGGGGGCACTATGTAAATTTATGCTGTTGAATTTCTGTAGGACACCGAAATATTTTTGAAGTTAATGGGGAGCTCTGAATAGTATGTTTCAAATAATTACAGGAAAAAATACATTGAAATAATTAGTAGTTGCTACTAGAACATTCAGCAAAATGAAATGACATCTTTGCGTGCCTATTAAACAGCACTTTATTTTCAGTTTAGGGTGTTTTGGATGAAATTAGATGGCAAACATACTGCATCATTGAGTGATTAGAAGAACTAGCATCATTTAGAGTTAGACTGGTACCATCATCAGCTTTTTTCCTCTTTTATTTAAAAAAAAAGGGAAGAAAGAAAAGAAAGAGAAAAAAAAGACCATTCAGTCCTGTTAGGCCAGATTTCAATAGAAATGGGACCTACTGTGGCCCTTGAGGCGTCAGCCTAAGTGGCTTATGTGTAATCCCCCCGATGCCAGGCAGGCATTAAACAGAGTCTGATTATTCTATATTTTCTAATTCTGAGGTTGTCTTTCTACTCTGCTTAGAGAGTACATAAAACCTGCCACTCCAACATCCTCTGCTCTCTCAAAGCAGAAAATGCTCAAAACAGAAAATGGTCCTAATCTAATGAGGAGCGTTAGCCTCACTCCTTGCCATCTTCACAGGCTCTTCGCCTCTCGATTACAAAGAAAAGAAAACTTTCCAATTTAGAACTTATTGACAAGGAGTCCTGTCTTCAACGTTTCGATTCACTAAAGACATTCACAGAACACTTGCCACAGCCCGGCTGCCTCTCCGCTTCCTTCTTCCTCTTCTCTCTCTCCCCGACACGATCCCTCTGTCAGACTTGACTCCCCCTTGTTCAGTTGCTTCCTCTACTCTTTTCTTTCTCACTTCAATTCAAGAAGAGGATGTAAGAAAAAAGAATAAAAGGGAAATGGAGAGGTATGTGTGGCACTACAGTGGCGCCTAAACTCAAGCGTGTCTTACACAGTAGAGGATTGTTTAGTTTTTAGTGTTGACATACAGAATTTTGGGGGAGTATTTTTGAAACAAGTCAAAAGCTGTATGGCCAGGCTATTTGATTTTTTTTGCCAGTATTTTATCATTGTTCTTCAGTAAATTTGCCAGAGTAGCTAATTCCTCCCTCATTAAAAACAAATAAATAGAAAAGGTATTTGGGAGTTTTGGAATTCCATCTTGTACACAGTAAAAGAGACTTTGGGAGAGAAATGGCCTATGAGGAAGGGAGATTTCCAGTTTATGAGAGGACACAACAGAGTGGTAAGAAAGACTGAGACTGCTCTGCTCCATAGTTGGATTTGCGGCTACCATGTGTCGCTCTGAGGCCTGGCTATAGCCTCCCACCTTTCTGGGCCTCTCCGCCAGTTCCGCCTTAGCCCAACACACTCACACTCTCTCCCTGTAGGCTCATTGGTCCAGTTAGCGCCCACTGGGACACCTGTCTGCACCTGCCCTCAGGCTCCAGGCTGCACCTACTCTTTGCTCAGGAGGAGAGGCACCATCTGCCTCCTGGTTGGCAGCTTTGCCTTCCTCTTCGCCTGTCTCCCAGCGAGGACAGTGGAGCAAGGTTCTGAGGAGCATGTACAGGAATGCCATCAGGATTGTCACCTTTCCGAACATGGCTCTTCAAGTAGATCCCCGCCAGGACTGATTTACTATTTGATGATTGACACTGAATTTAAATATTGAAGTCAAAAGTAAAGGGAAGGAAGGGGAAGCAGGCAGCAGGGCTTGTGTGGAGTCAGGAAAGGCCTTCCAGGACTCCTAAAGAGATCTGCCATCTGCCTCGCCTTTGCTCAGGAGCGTCACACTGCTGTATTGTTCCTGACACACAAAGCAGCAATCAAAGATCAACGGCTGCTGCCTGTGGCCAACATATGGGTGTCCCCCTGAGGTACAGTCCATGTCTACCAGTTAGCAGAGCTATTGCTCTCTCCCTCTTTGCTTCCAAGTTCCATCTTTTCCCCTATGTCATCTTCCCTTCAAGTCCCTTTCTCTCATCACTGCACACATTAGTTGGGCTGACTGGTGTCTCATCTCATCCTCTTTAGACATCAAGCTTCTACATCAAGAAACTTTCTGTTCTACGTCTCCCCTTCCCTGATCCTGCTTCTGAGGACATCCCCCCCCCCCTTTATTTTAATTTTGGTAAAAAAATCACATGACATAAAATTTAACATTTGTTGTAAATACGTAAATTCCAAATTCTGTAACTCATGTAACCATGGGCAGCTCCTGTCTTGCTCCTTTTGACAGGAGTGGTGTTGGGCTGTGTAACACTTGGACATTAGCTTGCTTTCTGAGTACTCATTCCTCAACGCTTTCCAGTGATAAGCTCTGGACCTGGCCACCACACATCCACAGCACTGTTCTTTCCACTGCTACAATGTTTCTTGGTGGTGCTAACCTGCTTTTGGGGGTGCAAGAGTAAATTTGAGGCCATGAAACCAAAATTGTAGCAACTGCCCTTCAGAACACCCCTGGAGACAGTGCTGCTGATCACAGCTGATCACCCCTCACCTGCCGGTTGCCACCCACTTCCCTTTCAGTTCTGCAAATTCACCTTGACTCCAAGAACCTGTGTGTCAGCATCTGCTTCCCTTTGCTTCCCTTTCCCAGCCAGTCTTTAGTGGGCATCTCCCCAACTGCATCACCTTGGGCCATGATGGAGATGTCATGTGGCTTTGAGTGCAGCACTCACTGCAGAGGGAACAGGAGAGAATGTGGTTTCATAGGGCAGGGAGAGTGCACTGACAGCCCCCAGGGGAAGCCACAGCCTCAGTTCTCAAGCCAGGTTGGCTCAGATGCTTTGTGTTCTGCATTTAAACTATCTGTATGGAGCCGAATTAAACAATTTTAGTCAATAGGACCCATAGGATAAATTGCATGCAGCTCATCCTTCTAAAGGAGAGAATGGGCTTGAATTGAATTTGAACTTTGACTAGCAGGTGCAGTTTCCTTTCACGGAAAAAGGTAGGGCTATAAGCACGTGTTACCACTTGCCTTAGGGACAGGGTTTGGGGCAGCTAATCTATAACCAGCACCCCTTCCAGGGAGCTCAAATGCGGCTCGGAGAGTTTAACCTCACCAGTGGGCTCCAGTTGAGAGTTAAGAAACCTTTCCAAACTCAATCAAAACAAAAACAACAGCCTCTATCTCATTGTGTAGTTCCATGTACTCAAAGAGATAAAAGAAAATGGTAGCTACTATTTATTAGACACTTAGTGTATGCCAAATAAGCAGTTTTAGTCATCAAAAATGGTTTCCAGCGCGAAAGTAAGTGCCTAATAATTGCCGAGTTTCACCACTAATAACAAGAGTCACCACAACCATGTAAAACACACCAGATGTCAAGCTCTGTCCTAACTGCTTTACTTAGCAATGCACTTCATCTTCACCAGTGCTGTTACTCAGATGGAGAGACCAAGGAACAGAAAAGCAAAAATAAAGCATTGCCCAGTTCAAGAGCAGGTGGATCAGGGACCAGAGCCTTCGGCATTTTTATAAAGATCTGATCATGCCACTGTCTTGTCTCCAAAAATATTGACTGAACTTCTTCTAAATGCCAGACCCTATTCCAGGAACCTAGAATACATCAGCATCCCAGACTCTCATGTATTTAGAGGGACACAGACAAATTGAATCAATAATGTGTCAGCCATGTCACAAGGTGGTTATTGCTAAGGAATTCCAATGGAGCCAGGGAGGCGGATAAGACATTCCAGAGGGAACACTGGGATTTTAGATCAGGGAAAGGCTTGCTGAGAAAGGGGTAGTGAGTAAAAGACTAAGGAGAGGAGGAATCTTGTCACTCCCACAAGGATGAGAGCATTCCAGACACTGGGAAGTCTTACAAAGACCCTCAACCATGCATTGCTGGAATCGATTATGCTAATTGCTGTCACATTCTCTCCTTGTCCCAAATCTTTAACCTTAGCAGACATATAAACACAGCTCCAGGAATAATAGAGCAAGGATTTGGAAGAATATTCAGAAAGGCCCCTATTTAATCACAAATCCAGCTATTAACCCACATGGAGTAGGTTAGACTATTACTGCCATAGGATGTGGCAGGTGAGTAAATCGTGCATGTCGGACACATCATGCACATCATGCCCCTTCCTAAGGAAGCTAGTTTGCATCTTTCACTTCTGGTTGGAGAATGTCAGGAAGGGGCTAAAGCTGAAGATAGCCTTATTTAAAACCACTTTGATCCAAGGATTGTAACCATTTAGTGTTTATTGATTTTTCTTTCCTATTTTTTAGGAAGGTGGGAGCAAGTTAATTAAACGCTGTTGAGTGGAGCTGGTTTCCATGAAGGATAGCTTAGGAGTCCCCAAAAGCCAAATCCTTTATTGCTTTCCAACAGAAGCTCCTAGGAGAGCTGGGGCAGGTGGAACAGCTTGTTCTCTGCCTCCCAGGCACTCAGACTCTGGCGCTGGCCAGAGGGTATCTGAGCGCTGGGCTTCTTGTAGCCTTGGCCTCCCAGGTAGAGAGTTATTGGGAGGACAGGTGAAGAGGCAGTGTTTTAACAATGAGAAGTACAAGCAACCCTGCCAAGCCTGCTGGCTCGTGGCTCCCTTAACCGTGAGTCCATTGAGAACAGACCATTGTGGAACCTTAGCTTGCTCCACATGCTCAATTGGCAGGACCCGGCAGGCGGTGGAGGTTATCCCACTCCCATCCCCAGGAGAAAAGACAGAGCTGGATGCATTGTGCTGCTGGCTTGTCCGTACCAAACGCTCTCAGCAGCAAAGACAAAGAGAAGGTGGCCTTGCTGGAGGACTCGTCACAGGACTTGTGGGTGAGTGATAACTCACAAATGCTTTGTCAGAGAAGCCAATACATATTTGGAGCCAATTCCCTTTCTCTTTGTTGTACTTTTGTTCCTATTTTCATACTGTTATTTTGTTTTGCATTAATGCTATAGTGTTAACTTTGCTTTTAACAATTGCAGGTAAACTGAGTGTGGTTGTTGGTACTCTGACAGGGTGAGATAAGATTATAAACTCAAGCCCTGCTTGGAAAACTTACTGAATTAGCAATACCTTCCCTTATAATTCAAAATAAAAACTTTTTAAAAAGAGGGATGGGGATGGAGCTCAGTGTAAAGGCTATGGGTTCAATTGCTAGTACCACGAAAATCAAAACAGACACCCAATTCTAAGTACAATTTATCTCTATGCTGTCTTAACTCATTTTAAGACTCCAAAGAGCACATGTTTTTGCTCCGTTTTCCAGATAACCAGAAAGGTTTTGAGACAGTAAATCCTTTACTTCAAATCAAAAATTAGTAACTGGCAAAGCAATGAAGAACAAAGTTAATCTTTTCACTATAGGATCTCCCTGGTTCATCTGTCTAGCACTTGAAAATGGATAAATATACAGATAGCCCCTGCGTTATAATTATGCTACCTACAAGTTTTGAGGTTAGAGGAGTGTGTAAGATAACTACTCAACCATGCTGTTTCTCACTGTCTGTCCAGCACTGAGTAAATTACCTGAGATATTCAATACTTTGTGATAAAACAGGCCTTGTGTTCCATGATTCAGTCCAACGGTAGGCTAATATCAATATCCTGAGCACATTTAAAGTAGGCAAGGTTGGGCCCAGTAGCACAGGCCTGTAATTCTAGCACTGTGGGAGGCTAAGGCAGGAGGAATGCAAGTTTGAGCAACTTAGCTACTTAGCAACTTTGGGAGACCCTGTCTCAAAAAATTAAAAATAAAAAATAGTGACTGGGGGACATAGCTCAGTGTGAGGCCCTGTGCTGCATCCCCACTTCCAAAAAAATAAAGAAGTAAACAAATAAAATATAAATAAAGTAGGTGAGAATATGCTATTATGTTTATAGCATATAGAATACGCTATAAACATATAGACAGAAAAACATACAGCATATAGAATATGCTATTATGTTTACAGAGTGAATTCACTAATTATATTTTTAATGTGTAATGGGATTTTCAAGAGGAAACCCACCCCAAGGGTGAGGTACAACTGCCTGAATAGTGACGTCAAAGTGTGTGTGTGTGCACTTGTACATATATTATATATATATATATATATATATATATATATATATATATATATATATATCACAGACATGCATGTTTTTCCATACAGGGTCCATTTTTGAGAATCCTATAACAAAAGACAGACCAAGAAGAGAAAAACATACAAAATTATGTAATGTAAGTTGTCAGTGATGTGGGAGCTTCTAGAAGTGAAGACCCAAGCAAACAGGCAATCTTGTGTACTTTTATAAGGATTCAGGAAGCATGGAGAGTGTGGAGAAGTATGATTAAATACATTGGTGAGAGCTTATGGTAATAAATTGGGGAAATTTTGACAAGGCTCCAGAATCTTCTCTGGGTCCCTATCACTTCCGAAATAAGAAGGCTTCTTTTTTCAAGATATAGGAAAGGTACTTCTCAACTGAGGATCTCATGATCTGCTTCAGAAGAAGCACAGGAAATTGTATAAGTGATATTCCTGTTTCTGCTGCTTTCTCAAATGCCAATGTGCCCATATGTAAACAGTAAGTGCTTACACTTGAACACACACATGCACACACAGTTTGTTGGGCCACGATAATGGCTGTGAAGTTGACATGCTCTGTACCAAAGACAAAGCAGGGAAACTAGTCTAGAAACTTGCCACTAAGCAAATGCTACTTTTTTCTTAGAGGAGATGGGACAAAGTGGCCACAATGAATCCAGAAGTTAGCC
The DNA here is from genome assembly GCA_004027205.1 of Ctenodactylus gundi. Lineage (NCBI taxonomy): Eukaryota > Metazoa > Chordata > Mammalia > Rodentia > Ctenodactylidae > Ctenodactylus > Ctenodactylus gundi. The sequence continues at coordinate 303,744 of PVKB01000142.1, forward strand.
TTTAAGAAGTCCTCCTGATTTTGTTCTTAAAATTACATTCGTGAGAGAGATTGGGTACATTCCCAGGATCCCAACCCTCTTGGCAGAAAGAGTTAGAAGTATGTGTCCAGCAATAGGGGTGAGCTGATTCACAAAGCCAGGAAGCAAGAGTGGAATTGTGTAACTAGCGGGAGGATGGAGGAGGGCCAGTGAGCGTGCTCATAGAGGAAAAGAAGAGTAACCAAAATGGATTAGGTGCAGAAACAGCAAGAAGTACATTTAATAAGTAAAAACTTGCCAAGGTCTAGGATTGGAGAGAGGCGAGTGACGATTGAGACTGAGTTTCATAGAGAAAGTGACTCAGGCTAGTCCTAGGAAGAATTACTTGAAGCAGGTATGATTATAGAAATCAGAAAAGAGAGCCGTTCCCCCAAGTCCAGTTCCCAGACCATTTGTGCCCACATTGCAGCATTCTGGCCAGGTCAAGGCTCTGCAAGGTGTGGCTCAACTAGGCATCCTGGTTTTTTTCCACTTCTAAACTGTGAGTACCTGGACATGGAAGGACCAAAAGGATGAGGCTGTATTCTCCAAGAGTGAATAAATACAGAAATAGCTCCCTGTTCCCCAGCGGGAGTGAGATGGTGTGACTTTTTGCTTTTCTTTGGAGAAAACTCTCGACTCTTTAGTCACAGGCATGAACCCCACAGAAGAGCTACAAAATCTCCTTGGTGCCAACCATGGGCAGCATGCATCCCTTGCAGCTCTGTGTAGATAAGTCTCTGTTATTCACATTATTCCAGCCCAGGCAAAAAGCACTCTGTGTTATGAGGCTGGCCTCACTCTCTTCTGCCTCCTGTTGGCCCTCTGCGGAATGACGTCCTTGCTGCTTCCCCATAATGTCCACCACCTCACCCAGCAGAATGAGCATAAGCTCTCCCTCATGATTAATGGGAAGTTCAGAACCTGATGATGTGCCAGGGTCTACACCACACTGCGCAGAATCCAACAACGTATTCCATCTTGGCCAGATCTTTTCTGAGCAGGAGATGGTGACTTGCGCAATACTTAGACTCTCTCCAACCGACTTTCTCACCTGCAAAGCCACTTCCGTGTCCCAAAGCCACACATAAGGCTGACTGCTAAGATCCTAACAATTTTCCCAGTGGTTATCTTTTCTTCTTGCTTCTTTCTGCACCTCTTGGGCTAACCTGTGGTCTGCATGGAGACTGCAATGTCCTTAAGACTTTTCTTTCCCAGGCATGGTGTATAGTCTTATAATTGGTGCTCAACAGAAGGCAAGGTAGTCCACGTCCTTCCCATGACGTTCCTTAGAGCTGGAGAGCGTGGAGTGAGGAGCCTTTCACCCTGGTGATAAAGGAGAAAGAAAATCATGCATTAGCTCCAAGTTCTCTTTGCCTCCACCGCATGAAAACAGATACAAGTGAAGCTGCCATGAAGTGTAGAGAAGAAATAAGAGAGGGGGGAGGGGGGAGAAGGAGAGGGTGAGAGTCCGAGGTCAGGACAAGACAGGAAATGAGTCCCGAGAATGTCCCTATCTCTGGTTACCACCACTGTGACCTCAGAATTGCTCTGTTATCTTTGCATTTATAAGCTATTTGTGTTGAGTTCTTATTACTTAAGTGTGTTTCGTACATCCAAGGGTCATGATTCCCTGGCTGTGTAGTTCTAACCACTGAATTATCTAACACGTGCTAAATGTTTAGCACATTGGTTAGCTAGTATCTGAAGCAGGCAAACAATGGCAGCTGTTTTTCCTGCTTATCCATCTTCCAAGGAAGCTGTGAAGCACAGGGCTTAGATGCCCAGGTGCAGGACACCAACATTTTGGCTTCCACTTCCAGGTGGACCACTTAGTGTCTGTCTGACCACAGTTATTTCCCCGTGTGTCAACATTCTTGTTACAAACTGCTACAGATTGAATTGCTCAACAGCCACCAGGGGTTGAAATACTATTATTATCATCCTTATGTAAACTCCAGTTTATCAGGATATTTTCCCTAGTAGCTAAATTCAGAAATGCCTTAAATGTAGTATCTGAATCTCACTTCAACTTAACATATCAGGTATCACACCTAGCATGTATAGAAGACCTTCAATAAAAGTTGAATCAATAACTAAGATTATGTTCTCACAAATGCTCTTTAGCTATTTAGCGTAGGCTGCTGGCTTTCTCTTCCAGAGTAGAACTGTTAGGAGGAAAGGCTGAATGCTAGGGACTTTGGTAGGAATTGGATGCGTATCTTTTGCCTGATTTCTGAAGAGTAAAAAAGGGTTCATATAATTTTTCCCTTTGGCTTCTTGATAATTTCTCTAAAACTTTTCCAGGAGCCAATGGGAACAGCTGTGTAGAAGTTACCAGACTACTCTGCCCTCTTCCCCAAAGCACCAGCATTTTGGCGCTAAGTGGAGCTGTTCCTAGACTTGTCCCCAAGAAGCACTCTGGGTATTTTGTAGGGACCCTTTGAGGAGACAATCATGGGGATCCCTCAGTGATATTGCTGTGTGGGGCAGGTAGAGAGTCCCCTTCTGTCCCACTGGGGACTGGCAGTAATGGCAGCTCAGAGCAGCAGTGGCATCAACAAGCAGAGGAGAAAAGATTTCCATCCGTGGTGCCTGGGTGTCATCAGTGCTGCAGTAAGGCAGCTTCCGTCTCCAGCTGATGTCAGCCAATGTGATAACACTCATGATAATAAATATTGTTAAAAATAAAAGTCACTCCAGGGATTGCGAATCACTGGGACAGGTGTTTGGAATGCGAAGAGCACCGTAATTGGGTGACTTATTCATTATTGGAAATGCTATTTAAAATCTATTGCATTTAAAAAAACAATTCTTCAGCTGCTCTCCGGCCTTCCAAAGTCATTAGCGGGTGTTCTTTTTCTGTTTGTTTTCTTCACAGAAGTGAGATTTTTAATGTCACGTAAGAACTAACTTGACTCAGTGCCAACGTCTCAGAGTGAATGATGAAGTCTTCCGAGGCTACGCGACATCTCTCCTCCTGAAATCTCAAAGTCTGCAGTCGGGATGGGGTGGGGTGGAGTGGCAGGGGGGGCACGAGCTAGAATGGCAAATCCTGCGGCGGCATCTTGGGAGAGGCGTACAGTTTCCTCCAACCCCCAGTCAGCCAACTACAGGACTCTGAGGGAGGCCTCTTCACCTCACAGCCCACACTCGCCAGTCATAGGAGACGCGGACCATGAGCAACAGAGCAGGGGGTCTCCCCACCTCTGGAAGTTTGGAAGTACCTCATTCATCTTTATAACAACTGGGACAAGGGCATCTGAGGGTAGCAGTTCCCTACTGAAACCTGCAGCAAGTGAGTCCCCAAGAGAAGAAATGAGGGACTCGCTTCACTTCAAGTTGATTTTGAAACATTTATTCCACATTTTCTTTAAACTAATGTTGGTTCCCAAAACTGAATGAGTTATCCATGGGTTGAATGTCCAAAGCTGTGTTTGCTTCTGGCCATTGGAGGAATCCTCCCCGTGTCATAATGCGTATGAGAAACGAAGTTGGACACCTGCTTTGGCCCGGAAGTCCTGCTCTTCTCTGAAAGGATAATCGATCATGTTCCCCTTGAACTTCATCCTTCAAAGAAGATTATCAGGATATTTTCTGAATATCGGAGGAAAATCTATACATCAGTTTGAATTCTACATAAAGTTGTCTGAGAAAGTTTTGGTCCAAAGCTTCATTTTTCAGTTTGTAAAGGTTTGTTAATCTTCTGTACTGAAGATACTTCTAGTAGAGTTGAAGAGCAGGGCAAGGAATGGGTACAAAAGTCTCTTATCCTTTGAGAAGAATGGATACAGCCCTGCAGAGCTATATACACTGAGACAAGGCTAGGTGCCCAGAAAATACCTAAAATAAAAATAAGTAGAAAAGTGCCTTTCTTCCATTGGTCTCTTGGGACAAGACCACACACTGAAGTCTAGGAATGAAAGTGCCCAAGAGGCAAGGATTCTGCCCTCTGAATTGTAGGCGTTGGTCTTCAGATGGAATAGAATCTAGACGTATAACAGCAATATAATATTAAGCACCATCCCAATGGGACCCGATACACAGCATGAAATAACCAACAGGCTGGAAGCCACGAGGCCTGGGGTTTCCTCTCCCTTCAAACATCAATTGTTTCTTCCCTTTTGCTTCTTATTCATCCTTGAAAATGGAAGTTAAACTTTGTTTTCTCAAGAAAAGTTTCGCCGAAAGCCTTCATTTGAGGTGAAGTCTCCTGTGTTTCCTGACATTTATGAAAAATATGACTTAATAGATTCTTCATGTGGTTATTCCAGTACAACTGGCCTCCCTCTACAGCTGGACGAGCCCGGAGAGAATGGACTATGTGCCTAGCATGTTCATTAAGCATTTGAAAATAAACAAGACGGAGACTTGTTTCCTCAGTTACTCTTACAGGAGGCCAAAGCTGACATTTAATATCAAAAAGCTTAAAAGTCTCAATCCATAAGGAAAACTGTATAGTCTTCTTTATGCATCCTGTGGGTAGAAACTTGACCTTAAATGAAGCTGATTTCTTTACTGATGGGAACACTATGAGAGAAGACAGAACCTAGTACAGGAAAGATGGTAAGTAAATACAGGCTCTTTCTGCCTGTCTCTCCCTGTGATTCATCTCTTTCTCATTTTCCTCACCTGAGGCCCATGCAGAGGAGGGAGAAGTAGCTTGGAAATTTAGGATCCATGCTCCTCCCTCGTAGGCTTAGCCCAATTCCTGGAAAGCACATCAGTGCAGAGGCTGCCTGAGTGCATCTCATCACAGAACAGCTCGATGGAGGGCCCAGAACTCCCTTGGGCTGCTGAATAACGTCTCAAACAAACCAAAGAGGTAAATTAAATGCATTAATCTCTGTGCAAGTCACAATCGAGGCATTCAGGGCTACACAAAAGTTTCCAACAATTGGCCTCATTTGCTTCCATAACAAATAAAAAGAAAAAAGGCAGAGAGGAGTTTGGGTAGATATGAGCGGCTGTTTTCCGCTCTTTTTCTCTAGACAGATAATCAAAATGAAGCTCCACGTTGAGAATACGCATTCACTGCCTTCTGTACTTGAAAGTGAACACATTTGGGCCTTTCTTCAATAATAAAGCAAACTCTTTATTTAAGAACATAAAGATGATGCCAGTGACACCACGACTCTGAAAGTTTCATTTCAGCTTCCTCTTGGCAGAAAAAGGCAAATGTATTTGAGTTAAGATGAGTTTTGTCCTAGGTATATGGTGCTTATTCTCTTAAACCCTTGGAAACTGCAGCTTTCATAGATCCACCAATGTTTTTGTTTCTATTTTAAAATAATATGTATTATTTGTGCGCCCAGAAAAAAAAATCCCACCTGCCCAAGTCATAAGGTAATACTGACATTATGTAGAGATGGAGAGAATTTTCCACACACATGGAATGTGAGGATGCATAATGTAGGCCTATTTGCAAGGCTTTGCCTGGGGCACTGAATGATTAAAAAAAAAAAAAAAGATAAGAACACAAGACTAAGTAAGAAGATGTGGCCTCAAGCCTCAGCTCTTTAGGGCCATTTTGATGGAGTCAGTTCACATCAATATCAACAACAGGCTACAAACACTTACTGTGGACCAATGATTCATCTTTACTTCCATTTAGCCTGAAGACAACCTGATAGATGAACATCTTAACAAATTTAACAAAATTAGACAAATTGTGTAAAATCCAATCTAGTGAGTCCTAGGAAATTATCTAAGGCCATACAACTGGTCCACAGAAAAGGCCAACCTTTAGATCCAGCTCAAGCGATGCACACGCTTGAGTTTTAAAGCTGTCCTGCACTGCTCTGGGCCTGAGTTCCCCTCTTGAGTATTTGCTTTGCTTCTTGGTGGTGACTGATACTACCTCTCTCACATGAGGTGGGCAAAATAAACTCAGAAAATAAAAGTAGCTTGAAAGTTACATCAAGAAGAAAAGTAAGGCATTGTGACATTATTATCTCACCAGTACTGATATTGGAAAATATTCCACCATCAGATTTTTGACTGTTATCTCAGGATACGGGGACAGAAAACACTTCTGTGGATATGAGTGTGCTTTCCTGAGACTGAATCTACAAAGACACTCAATCTTCAAGAAGGGTATACAGTAAGGAATGGATAGAGCAATTTCACTGTAGAACTAAAGGTCAGGTTAGTTCTGGACTCACAATATAGACAGCATGGAAGCAATTACATTTAATTGATATGAGCCTCTCTAAGGCTGAAGACAGTCAGAATCAAAAAATTAAGTTGGCATAGTAAAGACCCTTGGGCTGCTACCCTAGACTATCAGTGCCTTGCTGATACTTCAACATCTGTATATGTGTCCAAGGATCCTGTAGCGAGCACTGTGATTCCCCATATGATAGCTTTCTCTCATGCCTCTCGAGAGTGGCTTACTATTAATACTAAGGAGTTAACATTCCTAAGAGAAGCCCTCAGCCAATGAGATAGAAAAGCAGAGAATAAACCCAACAACTTTTCATCACTGTTGTGAGCCTATTGAGGGGGCTCCATGAAGGGTCTTGGGACCCTGTAAAGTGTCTCAGGTCTCCAGACAGACAGGGCGAGCTACCGATAATGTGCTTGATAATTCTCCTCTTGTGGTCCCCTTGTTCCTATCTTTGTCCCACCCTTCTCCTGCTGTTTCCAAGGTCACTTCCTGCATAAAGTATTTGCTCTCAAGTTCTTACCTCGGAACTTCTTTTAGCAAATTCCAACCAAACATACCGTGTTAGTTAGCTTTCCATAATCGTGAGAAAATACCTGATAAAATCAACTTAAAGGAGGAGAGATTTATTTTAGCTCATAGTTTCAAGGGTTTCAGGCCATGGTCACTTGATTCCATGGTTTCTGGGTCTATATGGAGATGAAACGTCATGACGATGGGAGCACATAGTGTAGGAAAACTGCTCTGTGCATGACAGCCAGGAAGCAGAGAATGAAGAATGTGTCAGGGACAAAATGTCCCCTTCAAGGGTCTCTCCTTGAGACCTATTTCTTTGAATGAGTCCTTATCTTACATATTTTAACCATCTTTCAATAGCCTGGTAAGCAATGAATCCATAATTGGATTAATCCATTGATGAAATCAGAGGCCTCACGACTCAATTGCCTCTCAAATACCCCACTATGAACACTGCTACACTGGAGATTAAGCCTTCTACGCATGGGCTTTGGGTGGACATTGAAGACCCCAGACCTAACTGACATAAAGTAACTGAGAAATCTATTCCTACATATGTTGTTCGATAACAGAAAGAAGTGTGATGATTCACTCCCCAAACCAGCAATGGGAACATAGAAAAGATGCCTCAGGCAGAGTGTTTGTGGTTGGCAACATTGAACTTTTGTTTCTTACTGTTGGCAGCTGACAAGATGCAATTACCTTCAGCAGAAGCTAGCTAGCAACCAAGCTCAGAATTCTGGAGACTTTGGGGGGTAAATTCAGAGCTCATCTCCTCTAGTGAACAGAAATATCTGGCAGCCCTAATCATTTGGCAATGACTATTATCCCACCAAGAGCTACTCGGGAGGATACTAGGAAACTCTTTCTAAACTGAAAATGAGTGTTCTCTAAACTATGCCTTTGGAGGCTCTTGTGTGACTTGTCAATATTTGTGTCTTAGTATTATGCAGCTAGAAGATTATTACTATTTTTATCAATCATAGCTTTAAACATCTCATCTTTACATTTTAGCGAAATGATCTTTTCCCACAGGAAAAAGAAAATACATTTTGGAAAGGGTCAGAAAAATGAAATTCTTTCAAATCTTTGCTTTTCACTAATCCTGATGCCCTATAAAGGAGCCACAGCACTTAGATTTTAATTCAGTTCATTAATAAATGAATTATGCAATTACTTGATGTACAATTAACTGGATTCATAACGCATGTAGAGCTAACTGGGTCAGCCTGCATTTGTATGACTGTAATGTGCCTAAACGAATATACCATCAAAGGACATGCAGTGGAATGGTGAATCAAATTTGTCTGAGACACAGAATTGTGCCTGCCAGCTGCTGAAAGTTCTGCAGATGAAGCCTTGGACTGTGTTGGCAGCAGAAACAAAAGTAGCACAATGCAGGACCTCAAGTGGCACTCTCCCATTATAGCAGCATTGTTCTCCTCAGAAGAGCTTGGACAGAGATCAATGAATCCTGAATCCTCTTGGGCAGAAAGGATGAGCAATTGGATTTGGATTGGGATCTATCAATCAATCACTAGCCAAAAGTGCTTCTGGCAGCACAAAATAAAAAACTCTTAGCTCAACATAGCCTTTCCTGGGGACCTGCAATTTTGACTCACCCAGATACAAAGTCAGTCAAAATACTCAATCCTGTAGATCTAAGTCCAGCTGGAGAATATAGCCAATAAAATATTCGGTTGTGGTTTGTGAGTGGAATCAATTGATTCAGGCCCAGGAGTTATTCTTGTAGTTAAGGCTTTGGTGATTAAGGTAAGGTTGCTATCAGAAGCTCACCGGTTCTATCTGTAACCGAGCTGGTGTATGTGTGTCTGTGCGTGTCTGTGTGTGTGTGCCTGTGTTTTCCTTATTGGGAGAAAAGTAATATTATGGGAATTTCTAAATCTAATATTCTTGATCTTGCTTTAGAATTTTAAAAAATATTTTGAGATTATGAAGACTTTCTGAGTAAGAATGTAGATTGTCGGTGGCTGGAGGGGTAGCTCAGTGGTGAAAGAGCTTGCCTACATGCACAAGACCCCAAGTGTAATTCTCCAGAACCACACAAGCTGGGCGTGGTGGTAATGCCAGCACTCAGGAGGCTGAGTCAGGAGGATTGTTGTGAGTTCAAGGCCAGCCTACAATGTGATTCACATGTACATTCTGTCTGAGAAGCATGGCTACAAAAAATTAAACATTGGTAGAAATAAATACTGTAATTAAATTGAACATTAAGATCTCTCCTTGTCTGAGAAGGTTATGCCATATATGCCATACTCATTGTGGGGGAAACATACTGACATCATCATTGGTAGCACCGTCACTGAGTTCTGAGCTGAGCTCCACCACTGACTGGGTGCATAAGTTGATCCACCTGTCAGGGTTTGTTTTATTTGTGTAACAGGAAGGTTAGGCAAGACTGCCAGTTTCCATTATGAGTATGCTAATGGAGGAAGGCAGACTTACATGGTAATTTTGAGCATGGGATTGAAATCCAAGAGTCTGTGGGTCAGATGCAGGATTGGATGTTAAAAGTGTGTCATTAGCAGCTTTTATTTAATCATTTTCAGTTTCAAATTATTTAACTGTCAGTTGGATACGCATAAAGTGTTCAGCTGTATGAATCTTGACAAATGTATCCCACATAATCTAAACCCAATCACGATAGAAGTTCCATCACCCCACGGCTTGCTCTGAACCACTGACATGCAAGGGTGTGCACACTGGATGAGGGATAGCTGTCAGAAACTGCTCTAGTGTTTTAATTGAAGTGATATTCACAAGGAAATACATTTTTCAAAATGCGTGCAATATACTTGAGTTCTACAAGTAAGCCCAATTTATTGTATGTAAATTATATCTCAATACAGTTAACTTAGAAAGAAACCATAATAGCGCTTTAGTTATAAAGGATTTCTTTAGTTTTCTCTTCAAAACTAGGTTTCCTAGGGTGATTTCTATGGTGCAAATTCAAATAGGAGATCAGGAGAGAGAAGTGAATTTAAAAAGCCAGACATGTTGGCACAGGGCTGTAACAGACAAGAGGATCACAAGTTAAAGCTAGCCTGAGCAACTTAGTGACTTAGAGAGGGCACACCTCAAAAACAAAATAAAAATAAAAAAGGGATGGAGATGTAGCTTACTTAGTGTGAAGGCCTTGGACTTAATCTTTTGTACCTCCACCACACACACACACCTACCCACACACACACACACACACACACACACACACACACACACACACCAAATACATGCAGTATTTTAGAGCACAGAGTGAGTATTCCCAAAACAAAACAAAGCATTGGCACTATCTTTACAGTTGACCTATGCAGTACTTCACATGTCATTATACTTTTCATCAGGGTAGCAAGGCACTTGCTTCCTGTTAGTGGAAGCTTCTCTCACTCCCAATGGAGTGATTCCTCCTGGGCATCAGAAAACTCAAAAAAAAAAAAATGGATGAAGTTAAACACAAAGCCTTCTTCAAAGATGCAAGTGTCATCCTACGGCCACTCCAGAGGAAAATGAGAGAAGATACCATCTCCTTTTGTGTACTCACCCAAAGCTCAGAGAATTTGCTTGGAAACAAAAATGCACATACACAAACATGGCTGCGTTTAACCCCAAGTGTCAAATGTAAAGATGTGAGCAAATTGCTAAAATGAGTTGAAACATACTCTCAGGACTTCTTACCACAAGCTGTTAGTCTCTGACCTGGGTTGATAATCAGATCCAATTAGCAGGTGCTACCTAAAAATTACAGCGCTAAAAGGGCACCTTGGAGATCATCTGGTTCAGAGAATTTTACATTATTTTTAGCCATCAAATATCTTTTTCAAAATAAATCTTATGCAGAGATGCAAATTAATTAAATAGATGGTCCAGTAGAAGCAGAGGTGGGACTTCCGGTGTCCACCCACCAACATCCCACAGTCCTATGGTGGCCTCTGAGTTGATAGCTCAACAAGCGTGGGATCTGATCCAGTGCTCTCGTTTGATTGATTGGGAAGTGGGGTTCTGAGAGGTCGTGGCTTTAAATGTAGGCAGTGACATACAGAGCTCTTGACAACCAGTAAAAAAAAAAAAGGGAAAAAATGCCTTTTCCCATTACACAAAGCTGCCTCGACTAATAGCACAGAAACCCATTACTCTGGGCCAAGTGATTTGTTCCATTCCGAGTCACTCCATGGAGAATCCTGAGAACTCCATGCAGAAGCCAGGCAGCTCAGATTTGCTTAGCAACCACAGGCTATTACTCTAGGAGCGTTCTTCCTGGAGTTAGCTCTCTGGTTTGGAGAATCCTGTACTGCCCAGACTGGAAAGGGAGAGTGACTTTGCATCTGAGGAGGAGGAAATAGAGATTTGGAATGGGAGGGAAAGAAGAACAAGATGCGGGGTTCAGGGCATAGGTCAGCAACAGGTACGTCTGGTGTCCTGGGACCGCCTCCTGTAGGCCTGTCTCAGCTTCGGACACCTCCTCTCCCCTACACTCTATATCCAACTGAACCACTAATACTGAGAATTCATGGCCACAACGTTGGATGAAACCCACAAGTACAACCTCTTCGTGTCCCTAAATGCTTCTTAAACGTGCTAAGAGTGAATTCGCAGGGCAGACAAGAAACTAAGATACAAAGTGCCTCCAGTTGGTGCTTCCCCAGCCCAGCCAGGAAATTCACTGATTCTGTTACTCAGAATCAAGAGCCTTCTGCCTCCCGAGCACCACTGGGAAACATGACTGCAAAGCACTGCACATTCATAGAAATGATCATTATAATAAAATTGGACATTGGGATCTCCTGAACTTCCCATGCTTTCTTCTTGAGTCATGCTTCTAAGCTGGAAGATAAACTCTGTTCCTTGAGAGTTGGTCAAATGGTTGTGGATTGAAGCTGTCTGCAGAGTGTCGAAGCTCCTACATCTCCTTCTACTGTAATCTGCTCTTGGTTTAACTTTAAGATACCCTGGAAGAAAAAACAGATCATTGAATCTGAGTATCAGTGTGTTACTAAAGTGCCAATTTCTGAAATAGCTATGGCTGGGCCCTGGTATTTGAACCCTGGGAGATACTACTATTAAGAATATGTCTGTAGTCTTGTTCTTGCCTATGTAAGAATTATTTATGTATGCTAATCTAGTCCCCAAGTCCTCACCAGTCTACCAAGTTCCAAGGCTTTTCTGTCCGTGGCCATCATCCCACAGTGCTAAGCAGACAAACAAAATGGCTCCACAATGTTCCTATGAAGGATTAAATAAATCTTCCTTATTGTCATTGGAGAATTTGAGGCTTATGGAGAACCGTATCTCTGAGCTTGCTTCTATGAACTATCCTGGACCGATAGCTAAGGAAAGCAGAGGAAGTTCCCCCAAGATCGTTGAGGATGAATTAGCTGTGTAATAAGGAGCCTAGCTAGATTCGCCCCAGTGCAGAATCATCAGAGCCCGGTAGCCCCTGAGGTCTTCCCAGTTAAGGGACTTGCTGCTGACACCAAAGTTGCAAGCAGAGTGAACTCCATGTCTCCAGATGAGTGTTGTCCAATTTGAGAGTCAAAGTTGGTGTCTTTGGCGGTGACTGTACTACACAGCACAGACTAAAGTTTGTCCCTGTCACCGCAGAGGGCTTTATTGATGATGCTGCTCCAGGGGTTAGTTTAGCCTCCTACTCACCTGCCAACAAATAAGCGAGCACCCACAGGTAGGTACCGTTATGCTAGGCACTGTGTCAGGGTCTGATTAGAAGACCAAATGTGATTCCGGGGAAGGCTGCAGACAGCTGATGACTTACCTGATTCTCAAAGCTTGGCGGATCTTGGCAGAAAGTCAGGTTGGGGAGCTAGAAGGTACTTTCAGGGAGAATAGTAACTTGCTATTCTGGTCTTGACCTGTGGCCAGTTTTCAGAGCTTCTGATACATTCTGTTCCTTGGCTATTGACTCTAACTCAGGGACCTGTTGAATTTCTGTTTTCCTATCTGTAGGATAGGAGTAAGATTTGACCCACAGGATTATTTTAAGTGACAGATAAGGCACAGCACGTAGCATCTTGCATGCCATACATTAGAAGTTCAATACATACTAGCACATTGCTTTCTTTATCAGATCCAAGGCTGGAGGTCTGTGAGTACCGCTGTCTCCCAGGGTTGCTGAGGCCTGGCTGAAGAGTACCATGCCTGCTGGTCATCTTTTGCCTGTATGCTGGACCAGAGTGGTGCTGTTACTTATAGCTATTTACAGCCCATGGTGATGTCTTTTTTTCTCTTTCTTGCTTTGTTTTGCAGCAAGTGGTGGTCACTATTACGCAGAGAGGGGGTGGCAGTGGACACATTGGTATGTACTGTATGATTCACAAGCTACATGTCTCATGCCTGGGAGATACAGGTGAACGCCATTAAGCCTGGTGGTGTCTTCTCTGGTTACTCTCCAGTCTTCCATGATTCAGCTACGCACAGGGAAAGGGCTGAATTTTGGCATCAGAGCTAGTAATGGAATGTTTCTATGTCATAAACTTGGACACGCTGTTCATTCTCTCAGCTCATCTATTAAGTGGGTGTCGTCGCCTGCTTTGCGCTGCTCTGACACAGTGTCGTAGACCAGGCAATCTAATGAACAGAAATCTGTTCAGCTCTTGGCTGGGACACCCAACACGAAGGGGCTGAATCTGACAAGCGCCCATTGCTATAGCAGTGCCATCGTAGAAAATGGAAGGGCAAAAGACAGAGAGAAAAACAGAAGAGGGTAAACTTGTCTTTTGTGAGGAGGCCATTCCCAGAATAATGGGCTTTCTCTGGTGACAACAGCACTGGTCACTCACGTGTGCAGAGCCCCTGTGGGACCTTGTCAGGGGCCACCTCCCAACACCACTGCACTGAGGAAGGAGCGTCCCACACGTGTTTTCAGAGGACACATTCAGTCCCCAGCAGCGGGCTTGTACTCATCAGCTCATAGGTCTGTTGTGAGGAGTGACACAATGACAGAGTGCTTGTCTAGCACGTGAAAGGCCTTGGGCTCGATCCCCAGTCCAAACCCCAACAGCAAAAACAAAGCAACAAAGTCGGCGTAACAGAGCTGGGATTTGATTTCCCACCACCAGCCTCTAAACTCCTCCCCTAAGCTCCTTCTCTGCCAACTCACGGTTTTCTCCTGAGGGAAAAATGAATTGGGCAGGACAGAGATGTCTGAGCTTTCCTGCAGCGGGAGTGCGCACTTCATACACTTAACACCACAGGGGAGCCAGAAAAGAGCTGGGGGCGCAGGGACAGGCCCCAGTTGGGGAAACAGTGGGGCGGGACATCTTCAAACAGTCTAGCTTAGTGAGCTCTCTGCCGAGAAAATACCCAGGGAACAACCTTGTAGCTAAAATCAAGCACAATGGCTTTGTGCCAACATAGGACCCTCAGGACCAAAGGCAAAAGCAAGAGTCCTGCTCACTGCCGGGCCCCGGCCCTCCCGCGTGCCCTCATCATGGTTCCCAGTTGTGCCCTGTAGTCTGAGGCCCACTCCAGCACCCAGAGCAAACTTGGATTATCAAACTTCCATCTGCCCACCACTGGCTGATTCACCTGTCTCTCCTGAGTCAGCTGAACTGGGGGAACTGCACTCCCCAGAGATCTGCCTTGGGCTCTGCTCCTGAAGGTGCTGAGGATGATGGCATGCCTGATATTTAAAGCACAAGTCCTGAAAACTCTACGCTCCAATTCTATATATAGTGCCTTTTATCCAATTCCCGCTCTGTAAGTGAATATTTGATGCAACATGCCCCCCACATACGGTGCAATGATGTGGGCTGTAATTTTGGAGGGTGCAGGGCCGAAAATACAACTTCTCTTTGGATCATGATGTAAGGCTAATCTTCATTAATCGGCAGGAATCATTTTCAGCAGTGGAGTGAGGAACATGCGTCTGTCATATGGTCCGCTTGCTAGTAATCACTTCTTGGTCTGTTTGTGGTGACAGGTGTTCCGTGCAAGGTAAATAGTGCGGATCTATTACATTTATGAAGCGCTTGACAATTTTCACTTCCCAGGTATGAATATATGAATATCTGAACACTTTACAGAGATGAACCCATCTGTTCCTTTAATAATACTGAAAAAGAAACAAGGACTATTATCTCTCCGTTTCCCAGATAAAGAAACTGAGACATAGGGTGGTTATATCGCTGGTCCATAGGGAGGCTACAAATTTATTCATTTCTTCACCTACCGGGGCCTCCTGAGAGCTTGCTTTATACCAAATGTGATGTTAGAGCCAGGGATACAAGAGGGACCAAAGGGCGCAAAGCCCTTCCCTTCCCATAGAGTTAGACAGTGCACACAATAAACCAAATAATAAGGAACTGATGTGCCCTGTTGGAAAGGGAGAAGGAGTCAGGGGAGGGACAGGGGAGCGGTGGTTTCTGTTGCCTCCATGAATATAAGCAAACCCTCAGAGAAGAAATGGGTCCGACTGCCTGGTCAAGCTACAAGCTACACACTGTGACACTTCGTGAGCCACCCCAGAAAGCCCTTGTGCCTAGAAATGCTGCCCGGAAACATGAATGCGTGGGAAACACAGAGTCAGAATCAGCAGCCAAGGTCACCTTGCCAGAGGAAGGCTTCTGAAGAGCAGAGGAAGAGAGCTTGGGCAGAGGAGCCCAGAAGCTGCCGTGCCTCACCGGGGATCTGATCCTAGGATCCAGGAAACAAGAGGATGCCTGTGTCGCCAGAAGACATCATAATGAGAAGAAGAAATGGAAACAGTGCGGGTGAGGTTTTAATTAGTGGAGGGAAGGTCACACAGGGGCCCTGTGTTTTCATTGTAAGTGCAGCTCTGGCAGGGGCTGTGCCTGAGGCCCTGGCTGGGCCTCTCCACCTGCCTGCAGGTCCCACTCTCCCCCTCCTCCAGGACACCCGTCCCGCCTTTGCCTTGACACCATGTGCGCAGATGTCACACCCTGCTCTTGCTGCTCTTCGGCCCCTTCTGCCGGTGCTGACACTGGGCTCAGTGCAGTGGGCCTTGTCCTCCTCTCCTCTCTGATCCTCCCACTCCCCCACGCTCACCCCAGCAAACCTCAACTCCTCTTCCCCAACTGGCTTCTCCTGCGTGGAGGCTGGGCCGCAGCCCGTCACCCATTTATCAATGCATTGGAACTGTAACTCAAGTATTGATCTGTGTTTGTTGGTTTTTTCCCTGTAAACTCGGGCTGTAAAGGTTTCATTAGCCTGCCTCGCAGTCATTACATCAAGTAATAGGAAACATCCATCTTCCTCGGGCCTCACTTCTGCGCCCAATGGAGACCGCTCCGAGGAGCGTTAATCAAGCTATGAAAATCATTGGCAGCTCATTCCTTTATGATGAGAAAACTGGTTTGCAGCCACACTGGGCAGCACAAGCCTGACACCTTAGGTACCTCCAGCCATTATGGGTCCTGTGGCTTCCTGCTCGGGAGTCCATTCTTTAACTAATGCTTGTATGCAAATCTCGTTCTTTGCTTTCATGTGATTCTCTGAGTTGTGTGTAGTGGGAACAAGTCAGGAATAAAGCTGGACTTCTCTGCTGACTCAGGACCAAAAGGGAGGGCTGTCAGTTGTCGTCATGGCTCCCTGCTAAAGCCAGACCCTGACAGAGGTGGCAAAGGTCCATCGAGACGGGGTGGTGCCTAGAGGTGGATGATTCACTGTTTGGCCCACCTGGCCCGTTAGGCCCAGCCTTCCTTGTGGCAGCCACGCCTGCAGAGAGCAGCGTCAGCCAGCCACTTAGGGGCGGCAACAAAATACTTAACTGCATGGAGCACTTCTGTGTGTATCACACATGCTGGAGGCAATAAAAGAGGATCTGAACAAGCAACCTGTGGATCAGAAGTAGGGCGATGGGAGAGCAGGGCAGAGCCAACGCATTAGGGGGCTGGGAGGCAGGCGTGGCGCTGTGGTGTCTCAGGCCAGGCGTCTGGGCACCATTGCAGACCTACTGGGTCAGGAAGGCTGGTGAAAAGAAGCCCTCCAGGCTATTCTGACCCACTACCCCACACATTAATGATTTCACGATGGTATCAATCAAGAGAAAAACAAAGGTATTTTAAAAGAAGTGGAAAACAAAACTGGCCCTACAGATACCAGAATGCAGGCAAGTGGCTGCCTGGGCTGCCACCCTGAGGGAACGACCCTGGTTCCAGTGGCAGCAGGAGAGTGTCCTCAAATGGTTAGAGTCAGGCTCCGTTGTGGGAATTCACAGGCTCAGAACTAGCTTTACCAAGGTCATTGCACTAGCTCCCTGCTTCTCACTTCTCATCTGCAAAAGTAAAGGATAATGCTCACACTTTATTGAGAATAATCTCAGGTTATAGTTCACCCTTTACACACGTATTGAAATTATTCAAAGAAGAAATTGCATCTGTACTGATCACTTCTAGATTATTTTCTTGTCATTTTTCTTAAACAATACAACATAACCACTATTTACATAGTATTTACACCGCATTAGGTATTACAAGTAATCTAGAGATAATTTAAAGCATTTGTAACCTAGAGATAATTTAAAGTATACAGGAGGATGCATGTAGGTTCTATGCAAATACTTTACTGTTTTATAGAAAAGACTTGAGCATATCCTGGAACCAGTCCCCTGTAGGTAAATGTACATGACCTAATGCGCGCAAAGCCTTTAGTCTGGCACAGAGTAAGTGCTCAAAAAACATGGGGTCTGAGTGTCATCTCACACAGCACACCTTCCAGCTGCACACGCGTGGGGGACATGGGGTGCGAGAGAGACAACGAGCCAATCAAAATATTCAAAGAGTATGTACAAAATGTTTTATTACTGGAGCAGAGGAGAAATCCGAAGCTGACTTCAGAGAAAAACATGAAGAAATAAGCTATACGGATTCGCTGTGGATGTCAGGAGAACAGAGATTCAGGCAAGCAGCAGTCTAATGAGAACCTGAGGTTACAGCATGGCAAGCGATGACATCACTATGAAGGGACAATTGTAGGCTGGTCCAGAGGTTGATGAGGACACAGAGGAGGACTATTTGGCCAAAGGCCTGGCTTCCTGAAAGAAGTAGCTGACTAAGGGGGCCTTAAAGCACGATGAGGACGTGGGGGTCAGATGGGCACTGCAAGCACGTGGGGTGATGGGTACAACAGCCACAGCATTGAGAACTAATATAATGACTGGAAAACAAAGGGAGTTGGACAGGCCATGTGCTGTAGCCAGGCAGTGGGTGCACGCCCGTCCCATCCCTCCACCCCCCCCCCCGCCCACTGTGGGAGGCAAGGTACATGTATAGACACAGCATAGTGTATCCTACAGGTGAAATGCGTCACCCAGAACTTCAACCTCCAGGTCATGGGAGGAGTGAAAAGACTCTGGCAGAGCTAAGGAAGGACTGCTTGTGCTTTAGTACTCTGCCTCTGGGGTCCTGTGCAGGCCGCAGTTCCCAAGACCAAGACCAGCATGAAAGAAATCAGCCTGAAGTTAAGTGCCTCCATTTGCTTTCTGGCCTTCCATGGCCTTCTGACTTGCATAGGAAGTGATATTCCACCAGGGACTTGAAAGATCATCTGTCAGCTAGGCCTGGTGGCACAGGCTTATCCTAGTGCTCCAGGAGGCTGAGGCAGGAGGATTTCCAAGATTGAGCCCAGCCTGGACAACTTAGTCACTTGGCAAGACCCTGTCTAAAAATCAAACATACAAACGGGCTGGGATGTAGTCCAGTGTAAAGGCCCTGGGCTTGACCCCCATTACCATTAAAGGAAAAAAGAAAAGAAAAAAGGACAGAAAGAAAGAAGAAAGGATAAATAGAAAGAGGAATAAAAGCAAGAGGAAGGAAGGAAGGAAGGAAGGAAGGAAAAATGGAGGAAAGGAAGGAAGGAATAGAAAGAATGAAACGTGGCAAGGTCTTTGGGGAAATGGAAAAGCTGAGGAAAGGCAGGCAGGAGTCAGGCCCCATCAGGCCTCCTGGGTCCTGGTTAGAAGTTTGGACTTTGTTTCAGGCACAGTGTGAAACCATTATAGAGCTTCACTAAGGGAAAAACTGTAAGGCTAATATTCTTCAAAGATCATTTTAGCTGCTGAGAGGTTAGTGGAGGTGGGTGAGCCTGGACCAGAAGGACGTCACAACAGTCCAGGCTGGGGTGCAGGTGACTGGCTCCTCCAGTGGCTACAGTCCTGAATCCAGGAAGGGCTGAGAAGCATCAGCAGAACTAGAGATTGAATTCCACAACTTCATAATACAAGAAGTTAACAACCCCATTTTCCAGATGATGAAATGAGGCATAAAGAGTTTGGGAAATGCGTTCCTGTTCCCTGAATTTCCACACTGGGCTTCCCTCCAAATTGCAGCTCCCACAGCCTCGAAGGAGCATTTGCTGGGTGGGAGGAGCAGCTGGGAGGTGACGAAGGGAACAGGATGAATGTCTATTGTGAGAGAAAGTGAGGAATAGTCTTCATTTCCTTATTAATCGTCCATGGCTAACGCAAGGGTCTGCTTCTTGCAAACGTATTTTTTGACTTCTCTTTCTGACTCAAGCTTTGTTGTTTATCCATAGAGTCTTTGAAATACCTTGAATAGAAGAGGAAAGAGCTTCTACCCCCAGGCTGTCCGAGGGGGAGCCCGCAGCACCACACAAACAGGGAAGTTTTGAAAAGTCACCTGTTTTATCTAAAAAGATTTATGTAAACATTGTGTTTGGATTCACAATGAGACTGTTTATTCTAGTGTTTAAAACTTGTCTCAAATAATACCCAACAATCACAAGTTGGAGGTAAAGCATTAAATAAATTTCCTTCCTAAATCCTGTATCATAATATCATGAAATTTTGTATTGCTGCTTCCTGGGTGCCAAGCACTCTTCTGAGCATGTCACTTAATTGTGTAGCCTTTTTATAAAGGTCAGTTTCATTACATCATCTGCAGGTGAGGAATAAAGGACTCTGAGAAGGAAAGGACTTGCCCGAGGACACACGGTATATGCAGACAGAATTTGAAGCCAGAGATGTGATGTGTCTGTTCCAGTGTGTGTGTGTGTGTGTGTGTGTGTGTGTGTGTGTGTGTGTGTGGTAATTACTGCTGCATCCTTCAGGGGATGGTGGCCCAGATTATAGAGCTTGGACCGTGACGGTTACACAAAATACTAACACTTTTTGTAGTTTAGGCTGATTAGCCACAAAACAAGTTCGACCTTCACTATTGGAGGATTTAGGGGGAATAGGATGACAGAGGGGAGGCTGAGAGAGAGGAAGCAGCTAATATGACTGTGGGACTGGCCCATGCAGGACAGTAGCTGTCATTCAGTGGTCATGTCCAAGAGTCTAATTAAGGCTCAAGTGGGGGCAGTCTCCAGATGGCCCTAGAGTCTGAGCCTTCTGGGCACTGGGATCAGCCACTTGCAGTAGGGCCCAGCTCCCAGCTTGGGGCTAAGGAAGGGAGATGCATTTTCAGCCCGGAAAGAAAGAGCAGGTGCAAAGCTTGGTTAAAAAGACCATGCTTCCGAAAAGAACATTAACTGCAAGTGAGAAAACAGGAAATCCACCTTTGCAATTGGACATTGTGCAGGGATTGTTGGGAAGATGGAGGGAAGGCTGCAATCTGAAGTGTATAGGTGTATCACAGAATCATCCCTGTAATGCTTTAGTAGCACACCATCTGACAAGGTGAGCTGTTTCTGGCCATCCAGGGCTTAGCAGATGGGGAGGGGTGAGTACTGTCCTATTAGGAAGCCTTGGTGGCTAGAGTTGACAAAAGGTGAGAAAGACGACTGAGATTATCTCTCCTCTTTTATAGTAAAGAAGGAATCCACACAGCTTTCAACTTTGACTTTAATTCACTGAGGGGTTGGCCCCTTCCCCATGGCCCAGCTCTCCTGCGATTCTAACTTCAATTACAGCATGCAACTGTGACAGTTCAATTCTTGCTTTTATTTCTAGTGAAGAAAAACAATCCTGGACTAGCTTCCAAACAATAGCTTTTCACATATTAAGAACATTTTTAAGATGAAAAGAATTATGCTAAAAATCCATAATATCATTGACCACCTTCTTCTTTTCCTCCCAAATATCTGATCTGTATTCATGCGGGAGACAGAAAATAGAGGGAGCTCTAGCTAGGGGCCTCTTATTTCGGGTAGACCTCTTGACATTGCGCCAGGTCTATTCCCTTCTGTCCTCCAGGCCACTTGAAAATTCATACAATCACACCAGGGCCAAGACTCAGGCACAGAGGTGACTCAGCTCATTTGCAATCTTGGGGCCGGAAGTACAGTCTCATTGCAAATCCAAACGAGTCAAGAGCCGGGAAGCAAAGACTCGGGGCAAATTGTGGATAATCATCCAGGGGAAAGGTTAGTCTGGAGCAGGGCAGATCTTGTGTGGAGGCTGAGATCTTCCAATATGTTAAGAGGCAGCAGCTGCCCAGGAACACCAGGCTGGTGGCTGCGGAGAGGGTAGAGGAAGGCATCATTTTAGTTAGTTTCTCATTGCAGGGACACTCACCAGACACCCATAAAGTAAGGAAGAAAATCTTTAGTTTAGCTCAGAGTTTCAGAGGTCTCAGTCCATTTATGGGCAGCTGGCAGGAAGGTTCTATCAGAGAGCAGCTGCTCACAATACCACGAGAGCAAAGGTACAGCTTGGGGAGAAGCTGGGGCAAGAGTATATCCTTCCAGGCCACACCCCCAGTAGTCTGTCACAGCCTTAGTGATCCACCTCGCCAACAATAACCGCCCCCTTCTGCCTGGATCCTGCCTCATAGAGAACTCCCATACAACCCACAGCATCCAAATACCCGAGGGTTTGGGGAGACATTCCAGATGCTACCTACAGCAGGGGGCAGGGGGCAGGGGGAGAGAATCCCACAAATTGCACAATAAATGTCATTCGCTAACTAAATTTATTGAGTTCATTCTCAAAGCTTGAATTCATGCTAAGTGTTTGGTGCACGTTTTCATTTAACATCTCAAAAGCATTGCGTGGGAAGGATTATGTCTGTTTTCCCAGATGAAGAAAATGAGACTCAGAGGAGATGCGAAACATCCCAGATCCCATGATTAAGACGTGCAGGGATGGGGACGTTGACTCAGGCGTGTGTGGCTACAAATCGTCACCGTTGCATTTTATTGCTCTTTCTATTGCTTGTAATAACTTTGCCATTGTTGTCTTGAGTTGATAGTTAAGCCTTAGATTGCTTCAGCTTTTGCAGGTGATCAGCTTAGTTTTCCTACCTGGTTATGAGTTCCATTAGGAAGAGACAGTTTTATGATACTCTCGTATCCCTCAAGTGAAAAAGATGTCCAAAATATAATAATTTGCTTTTTCACAGCACTTTATACTCTTCAAAACATTTCTGCGTATGCCTGACTCCTCATTCCATCCCTGTGAAACGTATAAGCTATTATTATCCCTAATTTATAGGTAACAAAGTAGAGGCATGGGAGCTTTACAGTGTATCTCAGCTAACAAATGGGGGAAAAAAAAATCTGACTTTCTATGCATTTGACTTCTAAGCCAACATCTTTTTGTGTGAAGTCCTGTTAACTACCTTCCCAGAAGCCAGATTTTCCCGCTAACAAGGAGAACAGACATTTGTTTAGGAATCACAGAAGGCATTGATCTTTGAAAGCACAGCTCCTAGTCTACAGGTGAGCATTGGTTCCACTTCGAGGCAATGAAATGTAATCAGGGAGGATTTTCCTTCAGAACGAAAGGGATACTCTATGCTGTGCAATGTCTGCTTCCTGAAATGTGGGATCTGACTCTTGTCACAGCTGCAGCCATCTTACGATCAAGAAGGAAGGATCTGGTGGTACCACTCTGCTAAATAAGCACCAGCCATTGCCTACTACCGTATTTTTGTAATGGTAAAACAGAAACTAAGTATCTGTTCCAGAGAGATTTCCTACTGATATGATTGTCTCCTGTGCCAATAAAGGTACCCAGCCATTGTGCATTCAGTAACAGGTAATCTGTAACTATATGTGCAGTGTGATCAGCTAACAAGTTCATTCTAGGAATGCATGTGACGTTGCCATCATTGCTCTTTTACGGTAAACAGTCCTTTATATGACTACATACCTGTATTTGGAATCCCAGAACTCATTCTCCCTGTGATGGAGAATGAACGTACTGTGCTAGATACTCTCCGTTCCACTCTCGTCAGTTGATCCTGAGCCATGTGCCGAGCCTGTGGTTGGCACTGTTATCATAGGCAAATCTTTTTCTCACTCAGTCTTGCTTTCTGGATATTAGCATAAACATTTCCACTCTCAGCTCGGGGTGTAGTTTGAAGATGAAGTGGAGATGGAAGAGAAAATTAAAGGAGCTACAGGGAGGCGAGCTCAATGCTTAATACAATGAGTATTATGTTTGAGCGTTGTTGCTTGGCACTTTGGCTGAGTGGTCTCATTAGCTGGAAACTTTACGAGGCAAGCACTATCCTCTTTGAACACAAGGCAACACTGAGTTATAACAAGGTGAAAAAGGAATGTCTGAGTTAATCCTTCCTTAACCAGAGATTTGGGTGAATTAAGAGGGTGTGGCACCTTCTGTTATGATTTGGATTTGAAACGCTGTCCAAAACTCATGAAAAGGCATGACTGCCAGCTTATGAGTGTGGCGGAAATGAGAAAACAGTGAGGGTTTTGGTTTCATCAGTGGGCTAATCCAATGAGGAATTCACAATTTCAAGGCATTTGAGGTGATAAAAATAAAAGTGGAGCCTAGTTATAAGAATCGAATCACTGGGAAATGTCCTTTGACAATATATCTGGTCCCCAGCCCCTTTCCCTCCGCTTCTTCTGTTCTTTCACTTTCTGCTTCTTAGATGCCATGAAGCGAGCCTCCACCACGATGTTTCACCTCACAACTGCCTCATAGCAAGAGAGTGAGCCAACCGTGGACCCTGTGAATCCAAGTAAATCTTCCCCCTATAAGTTGTGCGTCTCAGGAATGTTGTCTCAAAAGAGGAAAGCTGACCAGTACACCATCCTTGTCACCTCTAAGAGCTTCAGAATGGAAAGCGTGGAGGGAGAATTTCTTCTAGGCTGGCCAGGGTTGTTTTCTGGAGAAGCAAAGCCAAAGGAATTGATTTCTGAGCTGCTCCAAAGTGGGGCCATTTAATCCTTCTGGTGACAGTGTGGTGAATTACACGTAACAGAAGAATTCTGAGGGGAAATGATCTTGGCTCCTTAGCTCGTCATAGTCAAAAGTTACGTAGAGAGTAGAATTTGCCTTTTAGTCACCTAGCACAATAACGTATGGCCGAAGGAAGTCATGCAATGGCCAGACATGAAGGAAAAGGATGATTCAAAGTGCAGAGGGAAGAGAAAGAACTTAAAGACAACAGAGCGAATGTGGCGCTGCTCTCCCGAGGCCCAGCAATCACAGGAGTAGCCGAGTTGGTGAGTCAGAACACCCACACTTATCCTTCCACTTTTCACTCATCTCTGAGTCTATGTGACATTGAGTCAATCCCTGAACCACTGGGAGAAGAGAGCATCTGCCTTCCTCAGGGACCAGTGCATATAGATTTGAGTCTTGGATGGACAAAACAGCCCCCTCCCATCCAAGTGCTCAGCATCTAATAACGAAGCTTGAAGAGCTGAACTCATCAATGCCAAGTATGACAGGCACGAGGTGACCCTTATGATCGGTAGCTGAAGTCCTTGAGCTTTGCCTGCCCTTCTATTTTAATCAACAGTGTCTCCATAAAAGATTGACATACCATTTACTTTGAGTGAGGGATAGACACATAGAGTGTTCTCCAAACGGGGCATATAATTATAACTGAAATTGAGTTAATGCATAAAAACATGTAATACAGTACCTATTACATAGTTTTAAAAAAAAAAAACAGTACTCTGTAAAACCAGAGATTGCTTTAAATCTTGCTTCATTCTAGTTCTTTCTCTGTGACCATGGCCAAGCACTTGATGCACTATGACCTTAGGCCTATTTTTCTGTATAAAAAGAGTAAAAATTAGATCTATATGTGAGTGGGAGAGAGGGCCAAATGAGTTGGCATGTGTCCTGCTCTTAAAATGTAGCTGGCACGTAGTAAACATTCAGTAAATGTTAGGTAAGAATTGCTTTTTATCCCATAGCAAACAGTAAAAGTAAGGTGGGGATGGAAGCACAGAGACATAGGTAACTGGCAAGTGATGGGTAATCCCTTGAAATGACCCAGAAAGGCAGGAGAGAGCAGGCTGAGGGAGCACCGTGCTGAAAGAGGAAACAGCTATGATTTGAGGCAGCCTCGAAACACTCTTCAGTGTTTTACTGCGCTCAAATTTACTGCTGCCCTCAAGAAGCTTCAAAATGATGATGAGAGTTATAACAATAACAATGATAATAAAGGGGAAAAAACAAAAATGGAAGAGAGGGGACAACATTACTGAGCAATCAATTTACTGAATTTCTTCAATCTCAACATTAAGCTAAGGTGAATTTGGGAAGGGACAAGGACTCTGATATCATCTGAAGTGACTTTCCTGTTTGATTTAAAGCCATAGGAAATGCACAGGGACAGTTTAAAGAACACGCAAGGTGAGTGAGCTGCATGAAAATGGGAATGAAAAATAACCCAGAAAATGCTATTTATTGTAAAAATTGCTGGCATGCTTAGAGCCGCTTTGATCATCTTCGCCTCAAAGACAGCAGAAGCAACAAAGTGAAGTTTCAGAAAAGGGCAGCAAAATGATCAGAGACATAATGGGCGAGAAGAGGTCTTTATCCAGAGAAGCGAAGAAACAATTGAGGAAAAAACTCTTTGGCTTAATAGAGATCTGTGCGATAATGAATGGTGAGTGGCGGCCATTCAGGTGGTGCCCTCTCCCCTGTCCCAAATCAGAGCAATGAGAAGGAATTTGAAAGGACTGAAAATAGATAAATGGCCGTCATGCGTTTTAAAGCCTTAACTGGGGAAACTGGCAGCCTCGGGGCATTTTTGAAGCAAACAATAGAGTGGCTTTCTAAAAAGATCAAAAGTTCTGCACTTGCCCAGTAGCCACTCATCTTCCAGGGGTGTTTGCTGAAAAACAGAGGGGCAACAGCCTGCACCAGACCCTCCAAAGAACAGAACACCCTCCTGGGACCGTTCACAGGCAGTCGGTGGAAATGGAAGCCGAGAAAGAAAAAGGCTTTACTGATATCCCCCTTGAAGCTTAGGGGAAAAAAAACATTAGGAAGAAACTCACAGATTTTAGATGATATGACACATTTTGTCCTGTGCTCTGTGCCCCCACCTTCCCCTCCTCAAGGAGGAAGGAATCCCATCACGGCCTTAGCCTCTCAGAGTTGATGCAGGACCCAGTTACATCCTCATGGAGTTTGTCAAAAAAATAAAAATAAAAATAAAAATAAAAACCTTAGATTCATTCTATTCCAAATCCCAGAACCAGAACTTGCATTTTTTAAAAATCAAATGCATGCTTGCCTGATTGGCAGGCATGTCAAAGTTGAAAGCTTTACCACAGCCTCCACGCAACCAGGAAGCCAGAGAATAGACTGGGCGTGCCTCAACCACAGCTCTCTCCTTCATTTACTATGGGGACAGACAGTCCTGTCACCTCTCTAAGCCTCAGCGTCTTCATCCAAAACCCAGGAATCGAATTACCATATTAAAATAGGTAGTGCAATTAAGGTGTTTGGAAAGGTATCAGACGTATAATTAGAATCGCGAAAGCATTAGTGAGTGTGTGAGTTACGATGACTGATATTTATAATCATGCAGCCACCAAGAAATGGCAAGACAGGCTCAAGAACGTGGAATAACATCTTAAGAATGGAGAAACTGTTCGAGGAATTAGAAAAAGAGGCCAGGCCTCTGACTCTGAACGTCTGGATTTTGAATGAAGTGCATGAGAGATGGAGCCGAGGACAATGGAAACGGGAGAGACAGGCAAATGTGTTAAAGGCTAATTAAGAAAGCCAACGCACAGCTTATGTGTGGCTGTGCATGGGCATTTTTTCTTGGCTACCTACCGGCCGTCCTGGTAGTGTTTGATTTGTTCTGAAAGTTGTCAAGGTAAAGTGCTTTGCTTTACAGTTTCCCAAATAAATATGATTTGTCTTTTAAATAAAACGATTACCAGATGTAATCACCTGGAATTTCTCAATGCTTCGCCAAATTTCACCTGAGACACGCGGTGCTCCTGTTGATAGATGTACTATCCCAGCAATTAAGAAGAAATAACTCAGCAACAGCAGCAGTAAAACAGAGAAAAGCATACATTTCATGGGTCTCAAGTGCCTCAGATGGCAGAAGGATGCGTCCCAATATTTAATATTATGTAAGTTGTATCTATGATTTGCTTTAAGTAGAATTACAAGAAAGGATGCCGTTGTAATTCAGAAGGATGAGCAACCAGTCTTGTGCTGTGCCTGTGCCCACTGCCTCAACTGGGCAGCCACATGGCCATTCGTGATAGAGCCATTGCCACCTCTCAGCTCACACTCCTGCATTTAGATGCTCTTTGGAGTAGACACTCCATCCCTTTCCCCTCCTTAGGCTAATTAATAGCCTGGGTAATAAACAGCTGCCCTTTATTCACAGACAGGTGTGCACCCTTGTCAAAGGTCTTGGCTAAATCATCTCGATTGTCTCTAATAACAATGCTAACGACCCTCTGCATTAAAGTCAGGTTGTAAAACATCTTTCCTTGATGTTTGCTCAATATTCCCATGAGAATCAGAAACGTCTTTTACAGACACTAGAATGCTAAAGGGCTTCTGGAGCATGGTGCCGTATTTCACCTTGGGAGCTCAGCTGAAGCCTCACACGCTCGTGCTCATGTCCGCTCCATCCACTCCCAGAATGGGCCAAATTCAGCCAGTCCAGGATGGTTCTCTGAAGAAATAAACAGACTTGCAAAGGGAAATCACAGGTGCCTGAACTGGGTTTCTGTGGGTCACTGTTATTTCCGACAGCACCACACCGAGCTGGTGAGGCTGACAGCCAGACCGGCTGTTCTGGCTTGAACTAAGTATTTATCAATATGTAGATATTCAGTACAACAAACACCAGAACAATGCAAATGAACAGGAATGTAGATCAATCCACATCTTAAAAAGAGCCCCGAGCTGACATAAGGAGAATAGAAGAGCCAATAACAGTGATTTCTTTTATTAAGGTTATGTCCTTCCTGCCTTGCTTAGCGGTCCTGGAATGATGAGGGATGCTGAGCAGTGAATAATAAAGACAGCTTCTTGAGTTTTCTCTCAGAGAATTGAGCTGACTCCTTCTACTGTTATTCAAAGTTTTTATTAAACTTAAGTCACATACGGATTTCGTAAAAGGTAGAACTTCCAAGTTCTAGTTGTCATGTGATTTGTACCCCACTGCTTTTACAGTGTGTTTTATCACCTCACGCTCTCTAAACAAACCAAAACACACCAAAACACACAAAAACCTTCGTGATTTCTCTTCCCTCCCACCTCTTCTTTCCTCGTCTCAGAAACACTCAGTCTGTTCCCAGCAGTATCACTATATATAGTCCAGAGACTTTTGATACTTAGGATCCCTCCTCCTCCTTTATTTCTTGAATTTTATTACCTCTTAGAAATGTTGATAGTTTTGAATTGTCTGTATCAGAGTTACCTTTCTGCTTTTGCCAGCATTCATTTGCTTGTGCATTCATTTAATAACTATTTTTAGGCATCTTTTACAGTCCAGGTGTCAGCACCTTTGAAGGACTCCATCCTGAGTGAGAGAAGGACCCAGACTTTGCTCCACATGTAGAAGCCCTGCCTTTGATTTGTTTGTTTGTTTTTGTTTGGTTGGGTTTTGTGGTTTTTGTTGTTATTTCTGAGATGGAATCTTGTTCTGTAGCCAGGTGGTCCCGAACTCACTGCGCAGGCCAAACCAGCCTTGGACTCATGGCAATCCTCCTGCTTCAGCCTCCCAAGGGCTGGTATCACAGGGGTGCACCACGGTGCCCAGATTTATGTGGTGCTGGGAAATTGAACTCGGGGCCTTGCACGTGCTAGGCAAGTGTTTTAACCGCTCTGCCATTCCTCCAGTATTGCCCTTGTTACCTCACTCTGGAGTTGAATTGGTCACTCTGCTTCTGTGCTGGTGGCTGCAGGACAGTAAAGAGAAACACTCTAGAGAAAGATAACACCATCGAGAGTGTCTCCAGTTCCTTAGGTACAACGTCTGGTATTTTAAGAACATTGCCAGATGTGCTTAAAGATAGACCCAAAAGGGAAAAAAAAAAAAGTAATAGAAAACAGAGTTGATACAGGTCACATTTTTCAGAAAAGCACTTAAAATTATGGTAATATTTTTAAAGAAAATAAATGATAAAATGGAGAATTTCACAAGTACTTAATCTCTGTAAACATATCATGCAGAAATTCTTGAACTGAAAGAAACTACAATTATAAATGAAATGAGCAGTTTCACAGTTGATTCTGCTTAACAAGTTTCATAAAGCCAGTGTAACCTTTCTTTTTGTTAAATCAAAGCATATACCTAAAATCACCAGAAGAACAGTACACGCCATCTTTCTAAAAATCACACTTTCAAATATGCAAAATAAAACAATTGATTATCAATTTCATAAATGATCAATTATAAAATACCAATGATCTCAATAAAAAGCAATAATGTTTAATGGAATACGAAAATTTTCCTTTGAGATCAAGAACAAGACAAGGCTGCTCACGTGCCACTGTTGTTCAACACTGTTCTAAATGTCACTGCCTGACAATAAGTTAGGAAAGAGGTGGGGTGGGAGAGACATCGTGATTGGAGAGGAAGAGATAAAACCATCCCCATTCACCAAGAGCATAATGATAAGCAAGCTTGAAAGAATTCATAAAAAGCAAATATTATGATAAATAATCAGGCATAGAAAGTCAAACACATGGCTAATTATACAAAAATTAATTACATTCCTCTATACCACCAACAAGCAGTGAAATTATGAAAATCATTAATATAAAAGCACGTCATTTATACTTTTATGAAACATCAAGCACTGAGGAACAAATTTAACAGAAATTCTGCCATATTTTTGGATAGAAAAACACTTAAATCATTAAGAGAAATTAAGGAACAAAAGCAATGTAGGGACTTAAGTTGTGAGCTATTCATTGAATGCTATTAGCTACATTAATTAAGAAAGTGTGGTATGTGCAGTAACATAAAGATTGTAAGAAAGAATTCACATTATTATAATAATCATTTGATTTCTTTAAAAGGTGATTCTGTGATAAAGAAAATAATTTATGTTAAATTTAATGAAAATATTGGCAAAAATGAAATTTACTCTGTATCACACCATATACAGAAGTGCATTGCAGAAGGATTTTAGTTCTTAGTGTAAAAGAACAACAAAATAAATCTTCTAGATAATGAAAAAGAACACTAATTTAATTTAGGCATACTTATTTAACAGAATATAAATGACACTACAAAACATTGACAAAGGTGATGATGTTAAAATTCATATTTTCTGCTTTCACACCTAGAAAAATAAAAACTGAAGCTATGGTATAGAAGAAAATATTAATAACACATGTAGCCACAAGTACAATTATAGGATTCATGTCCAGGACACACACACACACACACACACACACACACACACACACACACACACACACATCTTGAGATCATCAAGGTAAAAGACAAAAATTTCAGTTTAAATATAAGGTTTCAATATAGGCAAAAGATTTGAATAGAATCTTCTAAAAATGCAGCATCTAAATGGACATTAATCATAGAAAAGTGCTCAGGTTAATTACCTACCAGAGAACTATGAGTTTTAAAATAATAGATTATTTCCATGCCTTGCAAAGACCAATGTCCATTGTTACTGAAAAGTTGAAGCATCTGGACCTATCTTGCTGTAACTATAGGGATAGATGGTTATAATCACTTTGGAAAGCTTTTGCAATACTTACTGAAAGAGAATATATGACCCAGACTTTACCCACTGTATTAATTTGGGTTCTTACGAAAGGCAGAATTTACAGAAATTATACTAAAAAGGATCTACTTGGAAGGCTTACAAGTCTGAGGACAGAGATAGTGTAAGATGGTCGCCTGCACTCATGAGAGCTGGAGGACCCAATGGCTGCTCTGCCATGGGGTAGAAGGCCCTTCCGGGACTGCAAGGCAGCCAGTGAGAGTTGGCTGCAGATCTCGGTTGCTCAAAGAACAACGGTGAAGACTGGAGACTGAAGATCAGCGACTGAAAATTAGCGACGGGTAGATAGGCGTAAGTTGAGACCGGAGTGAAGCTTTTCCAGAGCTTATATTCCACATATTTTTAAGTGGAAATTTTTTATAAGCTTGACAAGAGCAATTTTAGTTTCTTCTTGACTTGTAAGTTGGTGTTCAACTTCTTTAAATGATTTCGGTAACTGTAAAGGCTTGACTATCTCCTCCATCTTAGACCAAATATAAAATGTTGTTAGACATCCCTTTTTAGAGATTTGTTTCATGTAATCTCCCCCAAGAGCATTTTTAACCTTGTCATACACATCTTTGTTTTCTTTTATTATACTCATATTATTATTTTTAAAATAAGCTTTTTGAAGATAGTCTTAGATTTTTTATAAGGAAACTAAGAAAACATACCAGCATTCAATTTCTGTTTCATTACAATATAGCCCGCTTGTTACAATTTTTAATTAATTTTTTATTCTTATTGCAAAAATGTATAGGGTAGTGTGAGTCCATTTGTTACAATTTTTAATTAATTTTTATTTTTATTGCAGAAATGTATAGAGTAGTGTGAGATAACTCAACGCAAGTGTATAATATGTATTAATCAAGTTGGAGTAGTTAAAATTTCTGACTTCTTAAATATTTTTTAAAAATTTGCAATTAGCACATAATTGTACATATTTATGAGGCTTGGTGTGGTATTTTAATCCATATGTACAATATGTTGATCAAATGAGAGTAATTACCATTTTCTCCTTCTTTCCATTACTTTGTTCTGGAGGCTTTCAGGTTCCTGTTTTTAGTACTTCATAAAATTCATAATTCATGATGGTGAACTCTACTCATCCCCTCCCCCACCATGAGCTGAAGAACACTAAGAGCCATTCCTACCTGTGTTTGGGTACCCGTGGTCTAATTCCCCTCTCTCTCCATCTCCCAGCCCCCCCCCCACTTAGCCCCTAGAAGCCTGTCCTAGATTCAGACTGACATGACTCACATCCACACATTGCAAAGAAGCACATGATATTTGTCTGTGTCTGTGGATAACCTATTTTACTTGATGTAACAACTTCCAGTTCTATCTATCTTGATGTAAATGATGGAATTTCCCTCTCCATTATGGCTACATAATATCCCATTGCTCTTTGTCCATTCGTTGAGCAATAAATAGGCATTTAACATTAAGATCAGTCCCCTCATCTCTCCTCTTTCTATCTTCTCTTTCAATCTGTCATGAGCTATCCACTTCAGTGGTACTGATTTCTTTGTCAAGTCCCATATGTCCAGCGTCCACTGCCACTCATATTTTATTATTACCACTAGTTTGTGTTACTGGAAAACATCGTAAGAATGTCAACATGCCTTCCAGTCTTAGATGAAGCCTCTGATGTTTTTGGCCACCTGAGAAAAGAGTTCCATTGCACAGACTTCAGAGCAAAAGATTTTACTAGAAAGAAAGAATATTCTTTTTCTGAACCTATTTAAACATAAGCAAAGAAAAAGAATTATTCACTAGCTCTGAACTTATGTTATAAAAAGATTATAGGTTACTTTCAACCCAGAAAGGAGCCTAGTCAGTACTGGCTTTTATTTTTTCTAAAAGCTATGGCTAACATTTCTTGGTTTGAAATTCATCAGCCCATCTCCTCCATGGGTATCATCATCTTCCCTCAAAATTACATTTCTGAGACTGATAAAATGATTATCTCTGCTCACCCAAGTGTTGAGCCTCTTGAGTTCATTGTTCTCTTCTCTGCCCTTTAATTATTATCAAATTCCCTATGATTTAAACCTAAGCCTATCTCCTGCACCAAACTCCCACCTTTTCAGCACTACTGTGTCTGAGTTGGTCCTAGTCCATATTACCTCTTGGGTAAACTTTTAGTGTAGTGTCACAACTGATTCCTCTGTCTTCTATTTCTTTACATTTTAGTTTCCAGGGTGCTGGAAAAGTCTAGTGCCCACAAAAAGTCATCGATTTTTGTGATTCTACATTGCTTAAAAACAAAACAGCCAGCCACTTTAGCTCCACATGACAACTCCATCTACCACTCTGGTTTTACTTCTCCCATGCCAGTTTCCCAAGAGATACTCTTCTCTAAGTGACCTGCCCTTGCACACGCTTGGCTCACTTTACCTTAGCTCATGCGCTCTCTTCTGCTGGCATACCCTTATTCACTTCATCATTTTTCTTTTGTGTCTGTGAAAGTCTTAACCAAACCTGAAAAAAAAAACATTAAAGTTGTGTACTCTACCCAAGTTTTTCCAACTCTCCTAAATATGCTCATTCAACTTTCTTTTCTCTCTCCTTGTATCCTTGAGTGATGGCTTTATTTAAGCATGTATTGTGGCCGGGCTCTTCCCACAGGTACTTGGGTGTGTCTGTATCCCACTCTAAGAATTGAATTTCTGGAGGAGCAAGACGGGGTCTTATTCATCTGTCATGACTCTCTCTGGGATGTGTCAACTGATTGGCCTGACTTTCCTGATAAAAGCCACAATTGTCACCTTTTTTGGTATCTGTGAGTTTTGCATTGCATTATAGTGGTTAACTTTCAAAATGATGCCAAGTAATTTGATGTTATTGTATAGAAAAAGCAAGCCAGCCTAAAGGTCACATCACCTTAGTTTGGGTCCAGCTGTGACACTACTGTCTTGTGTGATTTGGGCAAGTCATGTCCCCTTTCTCATCCTCATATCCTGATCTATAGAAAGATGAAATTGAATAAGCTTGATATTTCCAAACTCACGTTCCATAGACTCCCATTCTATAAGATGTTCTCTCTACTAAAAAGGGTTTTATGATCAAACAAAGCAGAGAAATATCAAATAATATGTTCCCTTGCAGAGATTTGTACTACACCAAGGTATTACAAATTACAGGTCAGAAATAATTAATAGGCCATGAATTTAATTGTTTTTCAATTAATATGCTTAAATAAATTAGAAAAATATTATAAGCCCTGCGTATAAAAATATAGTACTGTTCCATGACACTTTCCAGTCATTTATGGATGCGTGTGGATATCTTTCTATGGAAGGTGTTGCCAAACATGTTTGAAACCCTGCCTTCCACTGTAGCACTGAATTAGCTTTCAGTAAACAGCCTGTGCAACTGTTTTATCCTGAGCTTTTCCAAATTTAATCAATAATCCCCAACACACACATATTTTGCTTAACGTAACATATATTGACACATTGTAAGACATGATTGTCCCAAGAAACCACCAATCAGGAAACAAGCACTGGTTTACATGATCTCAGAAATTCCTCTGTCCCCAAACACACCATCACTCTCTGTGGCTCTGGAAACAAGACAACATTAAGTAACAACACTTTCACCTGCTGGAAAATTCTTGCTGCTTACAGAATACCTCTGGGAAGTCTGGAGAATGTTTTTCTCCTCCTCCCCATTCTACTTTTAGAATACTTTCCTTGCACTCTTACACTGAAGACTGAAATAAAAGAAACTCCCTCAGCAGGCTTACTAACCAGGGCCAGGCAAACCCCTTTGCTGGGGCAGAAACATGATGAGTAGGCTAGGGGAGGAGACTAGCCGGAGGGCACGCGTGACTGCCCTGCACCACAAGCCCTGGATCCAGAAGCCAGGCAGCCTCTCTGCTCAGGGGCCACCTTCTGTCCTCATACCCCTTCCTGAAGCACCGGGAGGCTTCCTAGAAACACTCCTTTCTTCTCTCTAAAACCCAAACACAGAGATGCTACTGGAGATGGGAACCAGGAGAAGGCTTGGGACAGACCTACCACTCTGTGACTAGAAAATCCCCAGATATTCAGGAGAAGTCAGCTCTTTCTCCTAATGCCTTGCTCCTATGCACCTTACAGAAAATCTGAAATAGATTCCCAACAGTGTTTGGACCCAGCTCTTGTAATGACCATGTTCACAGACCCGGGTGACCAGCCTTCCCTGAACTGTTGTCTATGTCTCTTTCCTGCTGTCCCCAAAACACTTCCCCACTTGACTCTGGAGTGTGGCTTCCCAAAGCCTGTGCTTTACAAGGGTACAACAGAGTAAACAGACGTAGAAACTGAGGTAATCGAGTGGCAACCAATCTTGGGATAGAACTGTGTACACATGAAGCAATCAAGACAGCCTCATATTATCAAGTAAGTTTGGCCTGGTCATCCTCCCTCTCTCTCTCTCTCTCTCTCTCTCTCTCTCTCTCTCTCTCTCTCTCTCTCTCTCTCTCTCTCTCTCTCTCTCTCTCTCTCTCCCTCTCTCCCCCAATCTCTTCCTCTCTCCTTTCCTCCCTAAATAGCCATGAGCTATTTCTCTCTGCTCTCTTGACACCTGGAGAGCACAGCTTCCCCTGCCCCAGGGTACAAGAACACCCCGTATCTTCTATCTTCAGGTTAAATAGCTTCTCTATTTTTGAATCACTGGAGGCCCAACTCAGTGACATCATTAAATGTTCACTACAAAACTAGTCTGCATTAAGTCTATTTTCCCAAGTATGTGTTCCAGAAGAAGTTGAATTAAGTTGTCCCTCCACAGCACTTCTTTCTCTCCACACCCCAGGAATCTATTCCTTTTGTCCTCTTCCTATCTTTTCTCCCTAAGCACATTTGTCTGTTTGTTTTTCCCTTCACAACTATGGAGAAAAAAATCATGAGAAAAGTATCCACTTCCAACTTAAGGTATTCCTAAGTCAAATTTCAGTAAAATGCATAAAGATTTTTTAGAATGTTAGATGACAGACAGTTCCTTCTCCAACAGCGATAATTTAAATGTACATTTTGGATGATGAATATGAAACACG
The DNA here is from genome assembly GCA_004027205.1 of Ctenodactylus gundi. Classification (NCBI taxonomy): domain Eukaryota; kingdom Metazoa; phylum Chordata; class Mammalia; order Rodentia; family Ctenodactylidae; genus Ctenodactylus; species Ctenodactylus gundi. The sequence continues at coordinate 339,365 of PVKB01000142.1, forward strand.
CTTTATTCTACAAGAGAAAGGGGACAGTGTCTTTGGGGCAAAAGAAAAAATGAGCAAAGGTTCTATTGTTTTCTCCTGGGACAAATAGTTTCTAAAGAATATGCATTAGTCAAAAACAGGACCAATGTGGTGTGTGTGTATGTGTGTGTGTGTGTGAGAGAGAGAGAGAGAGAGAGAGAGAGATACAGAGACAGAGAGAGCAGAGGAATTAGTTTGCATGACAACAGAGGCTAAGAAGCCCCCAAATCTGCTTACCACCTACAAGCTGGGGGCCCAGAAACCAGAAGAACCAATGGCGTAGTTTCAGCTTAAGGATTCTGGCTACAGGGTCTCTCTCTGTCTCACTCTCACTTCTTCCCTCTCTTCCCCTCTCTCTTCCTCTCTCTCTAGCACCAGGAGTTGACCCTAAAGCCTTCCCAAGAGCTACCCCACCTGATCTTCATCTTTTTCTTTCTAACTTTTTAAAACTTTTTTTGGGAGCCAATGCCTGGGTGAGTTGGTAAATAGACCAGACTGGGCTCTAGCTTTGTGTCCTCCTGCTTCAGCCTCACAGTCATCTCTCTTACCTGGACTTTTCATTCTGTTCAAGTCTTCAGTTGATTGGGTGAATCTCACCCACCTCAGTGAAGGTGACCAATTTTACACATTTTACTGAGTCAAATGATAATTTTACATGGAAACATTCTCTCAGACATACTCAGAATAATCTTTGATCAGATGGAGGACAGACACCCCATGGCCCTGTTAGGCTAACATGCAAATTAACCAGCATGAACTATTATTGGCTTTTTCTTTCAAAACAAAGAGAGCAAGAGTCACATTCTACCTAATGGGCCAAGAGGAGCATGCAGAGTTGACCACAGGGTGAATGTTGCTAAGAAGAGAGAAGGCAAAGTGGAGCCATCTGTGTGCAGTGAGCGCTCTTCCTGAAAGGCCAAGGAGACCAGTAGCTGGTATAGTTAGCATGACTGTGACGGGCACCGTCAGTGGAACCAACATATAATCATATTGGCAGAGCAGGGTTCCTTAAAATTCCAGGAGGTCTAAAGTCTAAGTTCAGGGGACAGCTGACCGAGGGCAGACTGTAGCAACTGAGGGTAAGTTGCAAATGGTCCATAAACAGGTCACATGTGTGAGTGTAGTTTGTTGTTAGTAAAGCTCGGAAAGCTGTGAAGGGCATGGACCGATGCCATGCACCAAATATGAAGTACAGCAGGCGGAGAGAGAATTGCCTTCTCACACCCATGATGCCCTGCAAGGTACAAGTGTGTAAATGCACAGATATGGGAAATGCTGAAAGAAAAGTCATTGTAATAATAATAATAGCAATAGCACAGCAATAGTGATAGTGGCTTTTAAAGAAAAATGCCTGAAACAATATAAAATTGGGCCTAAATAAGCACAGAGGGGTACTATGGAGCTCTGGTAGGCCCTGTTATCACATAAGATTAGGGCCAGCCTGCAGGCACAAATGTGCAAAGTAGGACCAAGGAGCAGTCTGTGCAGAGTGGACCAGCTCTGAGACTTCGCAGGTAGCTATCCATGGCTATAGAGTTTGCTAATTTCTTTACAAAAAAGCGTCACACTTATTAGTTTAGATGGTTTTATTCTCCAAGCAAGATTAACCTAGGCTGGCTCACCAGACAGAGCTCCTTTTTGCACAAAACACAGTAACTCAGGACTGGTAAATTGTATATTAGTTAGCTTTTACTGCATAATGAATCATCCCAACCCTGCCACCTTCAAGGACAATGTTTCTTCTCTTCTAAAAAAAATTTTTATAGATAGGTAGCTGAAAGAATCCTGGATACTTTTTATGGGATGATTGGTTTGACGGTGGTGAATCAGCTGTTGGCTCTGCTAGGCTATGTGCTCTAGGACGGTGCTCCCGACTCGGCAGTGGATGACATCGAGTGCCTTAGGTGCACAGGTCTTCCATGTTTTTCTTGTAATTATTTGTATTAGTGCATGTTATAAGATGTATAATAATTATATTTCTCTTGGGAAATTGCTACATATACCTGACCTGGGCTCATCTGATCCGTAGAGTCACCAGAACAGCAGGAGATGGCTAGCCCCAAAAGCTGAGTAATTTTCAAGCCTCTGCTGTGTCTCATTTGCTACTATCCTATTGGCTAATACAAATTACAAGAGCAAACCCAGCATCAGTGTGGGAAGAGACGAACCATGGAAAACACCTGCTTCCTTTTGGTGGCCAGTCTACTACAAGACAGTATTGTATGAATGCCACCACACTGCCAGTTGGTTGTGACCATGTCAAAAGTGCACCATCTGCAACTTGCCATGTCTAATGATGTGATGACCTCTATAACACAAGTGACTACTACAAGTGTATGAGCATTCCACTGACATTAGCTCCTTCAGTTATGAAAGGGTTCTTATTTATAGTCAAATAAAATGTGATTATGAAAGAACATACATCCACAGTCTCAGTGCCTGCTTCACATCCTTTCATGACTGAGCAGTCTGGGTAATGTCTACATTGCAAGAAAAACTTAATATGAAAAATTCCAAATTTATAGAAGAGATAAATTAAGGTGTAGAGAGTGATTCAACCTAGCACAATAGAATCCTTCAGTCTTGCATCAAAAATTTTAAAAAAATAGTCAGGTCCCCTGAGGCCTCTAAAATAAAACTCATCACCAAACTAGTACACGTACGTTCTGTAAGCACACTCATTGCAGACAGCTAGATGTGCTTGTATCGATTATTGTCCCCTTGGCTTCCACTTGACTTAAGGGTCAGTAAAGGATGGTGTCCTACTTGGAAAAGTGTTTGAATCAAAGTAGCAACCTTATGTCTGGAGAACACTGCAAAAGCTCATGCCTGACATGACTTCCAACATGTGGCCCTTGCAGCTCATATGGTCCTGTGGATCTGTGGTTATATCCCTCCCCCAAATTGAAGAATTCGTTTGATCATCAGCTTTCAGGTGACGGAAGGCATCAATGAGAGGTGATACAAACCAGATAGGTCAAGGTAGAGTTGGAATGCACTCGCTGCATCCCTTGGGGGCACATCCCCAGGTCCCAGCCCCAAAGGGAACCTGCTTCTTTCTCTCCCACTCAATCCCTAACTCTGCTGCGATTAGCTTTCCTCACTTGATTGACACTCCCCTGAAGAACAGGCATCTCCATTCCTTGCTGTGTGTTCAAGCATGGAAGCGCAGGAGGCACGGAATCCGTTAAGGGGAAGGATAGCATGGCCTGTCGTTCATCTCCCAGTCTGCTTCTCCTCCGTGCTGCCCTGTTCCATTCCACTGGGTCTGCCACGAGCCAGAAGGTTATGCAACATTCTGTGGAGGCTCCTGTTTAAAACCAGATAGGTGACAGCCCTCAAGACAAACAGGCTTCAGTCGGTGAAGCGAACATCTCCAAAGCACCTGCATTTGGCTGGCTGCCGCTTCCTGTCTTGTCGTCCATCAGAGCTGCTCTCAGCTCTTCAGGCCCTTCTGCTGATGGGAGCTGCTGTGTCTCAGCAAGGGGCTGTCAGATTGTCCCACTCTTCCTGCCTAATTCATACAAGGGTATCCATATTTATATTGATCCAGGCATACGAATGGCATCCGCATGCTAGCCATCAGGTTGGCAGAGATGATCCAAAACGACTATGTGCTCACTGCAGATTTCACTTCACCCACAAAATGCATCTATTTAGCCTGGCCACTTATGTGATTTGTCTCCCCAGTACAGACAGAAATCACATCAGTGACTAAGTGTGCACGCGTGTGCATGCGCTCTCTCTTTCCTATATTAACTTCTAAAAAACCCCATCCATTTTTTATTTTGCCAAGTTTCCACTGTGAGCTCTGTAAGTTCAGTGGCTCCGGGTCCCATAGTCAACACGCCAGCTTAGAGCTATGATGCAGTACACACTCAGGTACACCCCCAAAATGGGCACACAGGCTTCCAAAGATCTTGTCAGTAGCCAGTACGAGCAGAGGAGTGACGTTAACATCCTTCACGCCTCCCAGAATGGATGGGGGGAGTTGTTGTCCCGTTCATGTCCATACTCAGCCTTCATCAGTGACTTTTGAGTTGTGATTTGAGTCTTCTGGTCCTTGCCATTTGCTCCCATCATCTTCCTCTGACACCTACCATTCCAGCATGTTGTATGAGAACCAGGAGCAAACCTTTTGCATCCTCTCTGTCTCCACCACAGGTCACTTCCATTCTGTGTTTGCCCTCATTGTCCTGTAGTGCCTTCCTAAACGGTCCTCCCAGTACTTCCGGTTCTATGCTGAGGTGCCTGGATTCTGGGAAGTTGCCTTCAGGCTTGTTATGGTTAAGATCAAAAGCATCTTCCAAAAGCTCACTGGGCTAAAGGTTTGCTTGCTGAGGAACTCTGGGGCATCATCAGACCATGAGGGCTCCACTTCATTATTCAGTTACAGATGAGATCGAGATTTGACAGCATTACTGGGAGTTGACAGAAACAGGAGGTGAGGTCAACTTCCAAGGAGCGTGATCTTGGGAACTATATCTTGCCCATGGTCCCTTCCTCTCTGGCTCTTTCTGTCTGTGTTCTAGCCTCCATGAAGTGAGCACTTCGCTTCTTCATGCTCTCTCCTCTATGATATCCTGCCTCGTGGTGGGCCCGGAAACAACAGAGTCAAATTACCACGAACTGAAAACCTCTGAGCCAAAATGAACTGTCCCTTCTTTACATTGTTTTCCCCAGGTACTTTGTCACAGTAACAGAAAGCTGATCTACACTAAACCCTTTTGTCCTGCACTCCCTTTAATCTGGGCTGCTCCACAGTTGGGATGCCCTGGGGCTTCCACTGAGTCTGTTCTTAAAAAAGAAAGTATAAGGTCAACATATTAAACTTGTCCTCTTGAATATTGACCCACCATCCACCCACCGTTCAGTTAGGTCAGTGTGGAGGTAAATGGTCCTTTGACATCCTCTTGATCGGCGCTTCCACATAACTCTAGAAACAAATGCAACCACAAAGAACTCATCACCCCTTCTGGTTATATAATTCTCTTATACTGTCATGTATTTTCTATCCAATTATTATTACAGAATAATTTTATGCCTGAATCCTTTGCTTGCTTATAGATCAGAAACTTTTTAAGACTACTATTTCTGTTGTAAATTACATTATATATTTAATAACACAATGGACATCTTGCTTCTAGTATTTGTCCATCTTCCTCCAAGGATAGTACTTATAGGAAATACTTGCCTGAATCTTGGCATGAAAATCTGTAGGTAAATGAAAATAGGATCTGAGAGTAGGGGTAAGAAGACACTGTTGCTACCTGAACATTTCCTCTACTACACTCTTACGAGAAAGCTGCACTCACTTTCTTTCAACACAAATAAGCTTTGACATGCATATAGGTGATGATTTACCACCATTATCCACTATCAGGTGCAATAATTATAATAATAAATTTATATAGCTGTTTTATAATCAAGAGTTTTCATCTCTATTTTTATACTATTACATTATTATATAAGATGTGGTTGAAAAAGGCAAAGTGTGAAAAACTGTGTTTAAATTTAAAATAAACTTATTGCAGTAAGACATTTTTCTGTTAATGCTCCTCAGAATACTCTGCCTCACTGCAAACACCACACTTACCCTACCATTTTTTCTGATACAGTCCTGCAACCCTTCCTTCGTGAATGTCTTTTGTTGCAATGCCATGGCTGCCTCGCTACTTTCAATCACTTCATAAGTTTTGCCTTTCATAGTCATTTTGACTTTAAGGAAAAGCCCGACGTCCCATCAAGCCTGATCCCGTGAAGGCAGGGATGAGCTTTTAAAACTACCTTTCCATCGGATGGCACTTAGCAGCAGCACTAACTATGTTTTTTTTTTTTTTAATCACACCTCACAAAGACACTCATGAAAGAGGACTTCTCCCAGAACTGCTCTAGACAGTGATAAGATCAGTGGGGTAAGTGTTCCACAGGGAGAGAATTTTGAGGGGGCGGGGGTAGTGGCTATGTGCCTTTACTGGACTGTCTATTCACTGTATTTTTGATCAACCTTTGTATTTATCTGTCAGCTGAGGCCAATGCTAGACAAAACATCTGTGCAGCAGGAGCCAGCTCTGCAGGACAGCAGCCGGGTCCCCCTCCTTACTGTGTGACAGGGATAGAGTCTGCCTTGCTGGAGGGCACATGCTGATGCTATGTATACCCAGCGCTACAGCCAGCCGGGGTGGGGGGTGTGTGGGGTGGTGGGGGGTGGGGGCAGGAGGTGCGTGCTGGCTGAGCTGACCGATTGGCTCCTGTCTCTTTCGTGAACTGTATAGATGCTGGTGTAAGCAAAGCCGGATTAAAACATCCAGACTCGGGTATGCTCTATAAAAAAGACACACATCTGTGACAAGTCAGAATTTTGGAGTCCTTATTGGCTGTGCTGGCAGAAAACGTAAGGCGGCTTGTCAGAGGAGCCAGGCCGACAGCTCCGAAGCCCATGTGCGCCTGACTCTAATTTAACCTTCATTCCCAACCTGATCCGTGTATTGCATCATCCACTGCCTCTGAAATCCTAAAAACTCCTTTTTCTCTCTGCCTCTGGTTCAGCTCATGGCCTGCTTCACTCTCCACAGGACCTTGTTTTCTAGTTTAAACAAACACAGAACATGCAGATTCTAAATCCATCTTGTGAGAGAGAACAAACCTAGCACGTTACTCAAGAAAACCTTAATTAGCAAAACCCATTGTTTCTCAAAAGAAAAATTATAGACCAAGCATATCTGCACTGCCCGATCGCCTTGCCCTCAGAGCAAGACGAGAGAAACCGCCAATCTGAAAACCCAGTCCTCACACGGTGCCGGGCGCTCAGCCGGAACACGGGGGTACTTCAATAGCCCCTCCCGGAAGTGCTGGCTCTTGCGGGAAATCGGCTGAACCTTGCCCCCAAGACTGCCGAGGACCGAGATTAGGGTGCGCATGAAGAAACCGGAAGGAAGATGTCAGAGAGCTGCTGGAGCAGGTTGACGGAAAAGAGCAGTCAGTCCTGCGGTCCGCCCCTCGCTGCACACGTGCGTGATGTTTTGCCCACTTTGCTCCTAGGCAGGCCCTCACGTGGGAGCAGCTGTAGAGAGGCAAATTTCTACATTCTCCACCTTTCCCTTTTCCCTTTCCAGTTCAAAACAGAGCTCACATCTGGCAGGTCAGCCCTGGGCTTCTCTTTGCATACCCCCTCAGGGGAGCTCAGAATTGAATTATATCCCCTGTCACCCTTACAAATGCATCCAGATTTGTAGATAATATATTCCACAATTTATCGTATAATTTCAAAAGTCAATTCAGTTTGTATTACTTAGATATGTTAAATATATATATTTATTAACACGTATACATCTATTTCTACCAGTGATAATGACAATAATGCACTTATCAGGGAATTTCTCTGTGTTGTATAAACAGAAAACACTTCCTAAGTGCTTTGGGGAGTGGCTAATGACTCTTGACTGAATGCTGACTCTGAACCTTTCCTTTGATATTTTTACCTGCTGGCTTCCAGGTCTCAAGTATATCTTTACACAGTGGCAATACTGGGACTCTGATTTAATGAATTATTGTGAGAGTTAAATAATGCAGTACCAGTCGTGTTCTTCAAACACTGCTCAGAAGAAAGTATGTGCTAATATATGTTAATCTGATATTTAAATTATTCTTTTCCAACAGCATACACATTATGAATATCAGTCAGTTTTTAATTACTGTAATGCAATATCTTATACTGGGTGATTTTTATACAGAATAAAGGGTTATTTTGTTGAGGTTTCTGGGAGACTGAGGAGAAGGGGCTGCATCTGGTGATAACCTTCTTGCTGACAGCCATAAAGTGTCAGCGGGCATCACATGGCAAGAGACAGGGAGTGTGTGTGTGTGAGAGTGTGTGTGAGTGTGTGTGTGTGTGTGTGTGTGTGTGTGTGTGTGTGTGTGTGTGTGTTCTGGTCTCTTTCTCTCTTCATATAAAGCCACCAGAATTCAATCATGGTGCTCTACCCTAAAGATAGTATCTAATTCTAGTCACCTCTCAAAGACCACACCTCTGAACAGTTGGGTGAAGTTCCCATCCTTTTAATACTTTCTAATGGGTGTTAAATATCAACACATGAGCCCTTGGGAAACACTCAAACCGTGTTCAGATCAGTAACGTGCCCTGTAGAACCCAAAGAGGTTTCTGGAGCACCCCATGGGCAGTGTCAAGACCACAGAGATTTAGAGATGGGAAGATGCTTGTTTGCTACCTTCTCTCTTCTAGCCTCAGGTTGAATGTGGCTTTCTCAGCAGCAGCTTTTCTGACCAACCAGGGTCTCCCCCATTCCACCTAAGCTCATCTCTTTATCAGAGCAGTGGGTTTCTTTTATTTGCCAAATAAAATCTCCAGCACTCCCAGCAGTCTGTACTGATTTCACTCATTTATTTGTGTTAAATATTTATATACTGATTTTCTCTAAATAATACCATTATACACACACATACGTATTGTTCTGGTTGCTTCTAGACAGCAAACTGAGTGCAAAGACTGCCTGCCTTTTCATGCTTATATCCCCAGTGCCTCACATGCCCGTGGTGCACATAATAGCAGCACGTAAATACTTGTTGAATGAATAAATAAATAAATGCCATTATTGTGCAGGCAGAGAAACTGGAGCTAATAGATAAAGTACCTTGCCAAGGTCACAAAGGTAGCCAAGAGCCACGAGTGAAGCAGGCTGGTCCCCTACCTGTTGCTGAGTGCCACTGTGTAGGAGACAGTTGTATATGATTGTAGACATCCGAGGTCAAACTATTTTTATAATTATACTAAGAATATTACTTCATTGTTTAACTCCACTGACATTTTCACTGATAGAAAAATCATGGTGAGTAAAACTCTTGGACCCTTGGCACAAATCAAGGTAGGGGCACCCAGTTGCACCAACCGCCGTGGTGTGGGTCTTTGCTGTCCACAGTCACAGTGAGAAAAAGGAAGGCCAGTTTACTCCAAAAAATTCTCCAAACCAGGAAAAAATCATTAAGTTTGTCGAGTCTGAACCCTTAAATAGAGGCCATTTTAATATTCTGCCTGACCAGCTGACGTCCATGCAAAGCAGAGATGCTGTAGAGTCAACCGTTTGGTGTCTTCCAGGAATCACCTGTGTGCTATCAAGTTGTGAGCTGAACTAGCCACTTTTTTCTTGGAACACAATTTTTGCTTGAGAGAACCAACCCCAAACAAACTCTGGTTATTCCAACGTGGGCATTTGGCAGGCACTTTCCCCAAATGAGCAAGAGGAGCCTGTCATTTGAAGGAAAACAACCGAGAATACTGGTTGCCAATGATGAAAGCTGAGCTTTTGGGTAGAAAAATCCAAATTTTGAAAATAATGTATATTTCTGCCTTTGGGAGTTTGACTGTTTCCCAAAATTTAAAGACTTTCCTGATGTGATCAGCAATTATATTAATAAATATGAGTTTTATATGTTGTTCAATAAGACATGTCAGCTTTTGGAAAACAGGACAAACCCATCTTTTCCAAATGTCCAGTACCAGATGGTACTTATGAAAGGATGATGTTGCCCAAGATTCGATGAGAATGTAAGGTGGATCGACACGTGTTTATTTAACAGAATGTGAGAGTTCCTTGCTGTATTGTCTCCTTGCCATAGGGCAAGGAGCCTTGAAGAAACTTCCGCCACCTGTCAAGTTTTGGCGTAGTATCAAAGAAGAATAACAATAGTTGCCTGAAAACCTTTGTAGACTATGTTTCCCTTTTTTTGACTCTTTTTTACTCCAATAAATTGAATGCAAAAACGCACATACAAGAACTTAGCTGAAATCTGCTAAGATATTAAAGGAATTTGCAATGACACTTTCTGTATTCATTTTTGCATTAGAAAATATGGTTATTTATCTCAAGTATATTTTTGTTAACATGTAAAGCACTTATTCGAATTTTACGTTAATATTTTCAGTTTTTTATTTCTAATATGATAATTATAACAGTAGCCTCTGTGTAATATCAATAGTAGTTCTGTAAGGACTGCAGTTATTTTCAAATGTATAAAGAAGAATTAAGACCAAAAAATTTTAGAGGTACCAAATTCGAACATACCAGGTGGAGTTCACACCCTAAAGTCCTTATAGAGATGCAAGTTTTTCCAGATGGCACATCCCCATGGTCTGAGGTGTCTGTGGTCTGTTGTGTGACACTGCAAGACCATGTTATTTTAAAATCGTGAGCTATATGTATAAAACAATATACACATCTGGGTTGATAAGGAATTGGCTTAAATAAAAATGTTTGAGGTCAAAAATTTAAAAAGATTCATTTTCACTCTTTCGCATTGTCCAGGACCCTGCTTCGTGCCTTTTCACTCCAGAAACCAGGCTGATGGGGCTTCTAGCCTGTGAAGTGCTTCCAGTTGCTTCGTGAGGAGGTAGAGGATCTGGGTAATTGCCCATTTAAGAGAACTGTCCGTTAAAACTCCCATTAAGAAGGGCTAGGCATCCCTTCCACTTACGTTTCTTTGGCTGAAGCAAATTTCACTGCCAAGGCTGACTCGAAGGATGTTGGAAACTAGCCATCTTACCGTGATACCCTAGGGAGGAGAAATGAGAAAGGTTGGGATGCAGCACTTGCGGAAGACGTGTGCATACCTCAGCAGCTCCAGTAGCAAACTTCCATCCTCTACATAAAACCCATGCATGCAGCTTACTGACATCTGATTTTTAGCTTGTTCAGACATAACTTTTCAAGGTGAAATTATTTTCACATCCTATTTTGTGTCCTTTTCATTGGGCATTCTTTTACATGTCTCCATAGTTCCCATGGTTGTGATTTCAGTTAATGACAAGTCCTAATCTATTGACAAACCACTCTACTTTTAAGCCTCTCTGAATTGCTAGGTATTTGAGTGATCAGTAGTTAGTCTTTCACTTTTATAGATGGCATGGCAATATCGAGCAATATTAAAGGATATTTTTTAAAGTTCTAGAGAGAAGTTATTGAGTTTAAGAACTGAGTAGAGTTTTGTAATGACACGTGTCCCATATGTCCCCCATTTCAGAAGTGATTGTGGATAAGGACCCAGCTTTATTCATCTCTGTATTCCCAGAGCCTAATAAAATAGCTGGAATTTGGTAAGCACTCAATAGTTGTCTATTGAATGAATGACTTTGCCAGATTGTTTTGCTGAATTATTACACCAATTTACAGTGCCACCACTACAGAACTATATTGCTCTAATAGACTTTAATAGCTTCAACAGTGGCTTTCTTTTTGTTAATTTAATGATTAGCAGGGCTGAACATATTTCCAAGAATTTTCTTTTAACTATGTGTGTGTTTTTTCACACTTGTACTCCATTTAATAAAGAAATCTGATAATTCCTCTTAGGCAGAGTCACCATATAGCTAGATTTTCAGAGAAGCAGAGCTATTTTCTGTAGGCTCATTGAGAAAAGACAGTACATACATTGAAGAAGTAAAGGTGAAACCAGTGGGTTAGGTGAAGAAAGAAAGCCTGAAGTTATATTATTATCATCCTTGCTTCAGTCTGTTTTGTGACACTATAACAAAGTGCCTGAGAGGGGGTAATTTATTAAGAAGATAGATTGGTTTCCTGGCAGTCCGGAGTATAGAAGACAAAGGTCAAAGGACTCATCTGGCAGGGGCCTTCTTAGTGCACCAGCACATGGGGACAGTGAGGGGAATAGAGAGAGCCTGAAAAAGGACTCAAATTTGCCCTTTATCATGTAATAGCACCATTGATCTATTCATGAAGACAGAGACTTCAAGTCTCAGTCATCCTTCAGAAGTCCTATCTCCTAATACCATCACAACGAACACCAAATTTCAACTTTTTTTTTTTTTTTTTTTTTTTTGAGACAGGGTCTTTGTAGTCCAGGCTGATCCTGAACTCACTATACAGCCCCAGCTGTCCTCAGACTCAAAGCAATTTTTCTACCTCAGCCTCCCGGGTACTAGGTCAGCACGGAAGGCACAAAATGCCCAAGCACAGCAGCCCTCCTGCTCGTCGTCAACAGCCACCGTTCGTTGAACACACTTGGTGAACGTGACCTCCATCCTTCCCAACGTTGCGGAAAGGTGGATGCCTTTGCAAGCAGTTTTCAAGTGAGGATGTTAAGTGTTAAAAATGGCCTTAGGCCACACAAGTAGGGAGAAGCAAGACACCATGTGAATTTGTCTGAACCAGAGACTGCATTTTTTTTTCTTTTACTTTATGCTGCTCTGCCACCACATGCAAGAGGGAATCACCACCACCCCACAGCACAGTGGGGGGCTGGGATGACAGGGGCACATCTTTTCTGCAGGCTGGGTGTCTACAGACAGAGCTGCTCTTGGAGAAGCTGTTGTAATACTGAGAAGGACACAAGGTCTGTGGCAGGACCTCAGGTCGGGAGGCCTGGAAACTGATCTCCAAATGCAGCGGTCTGGAGAGGGGAAGGTTACCTGGCTCCCGGCCAGGAAGGTACCACTTCAGAGGAGACCCTATTCACTAAGAGGAACAGAAAAGAGAGCATGAAAAAGAGACAGAGGGAGAAGCAGGGGCCTCAGCACAAAACGTTCAGATCAGGAAAGCAGAGGAGGAAGACAGAGAACTCTAGTGGACACGCAGGCCTCACTGGGTCATAGAACTGGTTTCAGACGTCCTCACACACTGTGAAGAGTGGCTAGAAAGCCAAGTGCCAAGACCTCCTCCTTGGCTTCCAACAGGCAGCTAATCACATATGGTCATCTCTGCTTAGGTTAACTACATGGAACAAGGCTCCAGCATCAGATCCTCAGCCACACCAGCTGACTCTCCAGGGCTCAGCGGAGGCTACTGTATAGGACCTTACAGCTATGGAACACATCCCTCATCAGAGGCATTTCTGTGGCACAACACAGAAAGCTCCGGTGTCTCCAAGTGGACCAGTGTGAACCTGCAACGCCAGGAGCAGCTCCCACGTCCCTTGAGAGTTTGTGAGGAGTGCAGAATTGGGCTTGTGACGAAGCTCAGCGTCAGTGTTCACCTGGCTCTGGGTTCAATCCTCAGCACCGTGGAGGCGGAGGAGGAGAAGGAGGAGGAGGAGGGGGAGGAAGAGGAAGAGCAGAACTTCAAAGCCTCCCAGAGCTTCTGAATGGGAAGCTTCAGAGAAGGAGGACCCCCGCCCCACCCGGCCGGTGGGCCAGCACTTGCGGAAGTAGCGACCCTTGTGTATTTCCAACAGGCTCAGAAATTACCAGCAGATCTGCTCAGCCGGCAGGGGATCTGTGCTACCTGAGTTGCCAGGGGCTGAGGGAAAGGGACGCCGACCTCTAATTTGCTGTCTTTACTGCAAGCCTTTTCCCTAGCTTATTGCTCTCACTTTTATTTTAGTTTTGCTCAGTTTAAGGGCATATTTTTGGATCTTATTAATATTTAAAAGATGACAATGGTGGGAGCCCGCCTTGGTTCTTACTAGGGAACACATCGCACCCCTCCACCCCCACCCTCTCCCGCTTTGGCTCCGTAGCCAGCACCTCTGCAGCACCCCTCGGAGGTGGGGATTTCAACAGCTCCGTGGCTTCAGCAGCACCTCCAGGAAGTGGGGTAGGAAGCCGCTGCAGAGCAGCCCTACCCGATGCAGGATGCAGGAGAGCTCAGGGTTTATATGTGCCCTGGCAGGAATAGGGCATCTTGCAAGGCCTCATAAATATTTAACAACAAGCACTTTGTAAAGAGGAGTGTTATTAAGGGTGGTGCTACCAGCAGCTTCAAATGTGCCCGTATATCAGGAGTCGCTAATGCTGTGTGGACATAACCCATTCGCAATAGCCCTGGGCATACCGGCTCCTTATCCTATGGGGGGAGGTGGGAAAGAATTTAGAGGGATTCGGAAACAGTTGTGCCCTTTGGAGGATGCAGCTGTGTTCTCTCCTAACAGAAGATGACGTTCTAATGCATCAGGTCTGTAAGAGAGAAAAAGTTGTGACTGAAAGGGGGAAATACCCCCATAGACTGTGCACACAGGGAAGTGGGCTGCCTGGCAGATTTTGAGTAGGGCCTCTTTGATTCTGGTGCTACCAGATGAATCTTTTATTGCCATAGAAGCCAAGCCCGAAACACTTATTCCCACACTTCAAGCTTTAATGATCCCCATTCGGTTTTCTTTACCCTGTGGATTGGATACAGCACATTGCAATTCAAATCACCCCAGACACCACAGTAAGCATGAGGTGATCGCATTTCTTCCTAAGTGGAAGTGGCTCTCCACGGGGGACTTGTTCTGGGAGTCAGGGGCAGGGCAGCATTGCCCCGGCAACTTCTTTAGCGCCAGATGATCACCACTGGAGGCAAATGCTCGGAAGATTAAGGTCTTCAATCCATGAAGCAAACTCCTGTTAGGTTAGGAAAATATCCTCTACTGGCCACCTTCAGTGCAACCGATAAATCGCAAGTGCTTGAAGAATGAAACCGGAGCATGTGTGCGTGTGGGTGTGTGTGCGCACGGGCACGTGGCCATACACATGCGTGCCTGTATACATGTGTGTCGTGATGACTACATTTTTTCTTCAAAATGCTTTCACTTGCTTAGCTTATGATAGCCCCTATGGATGTGTCTGAAGAGCTATTTTGAAGCTCTCATGGTGATCTGTAGAAGGCAGAGCGCTTGGGCAGTTGCTTCTGTATAACCCTTCCTCCAGAGGTCAGCCAGGGCAGAGTCTAGCTCCTGCATGGATTTCGCTTCCACAATAAACATTTTCACGGACCTCCTCCTTCACATTCAGAAGCGGAGAGGTCCTAGGACTACTTGTATGGAGGGTAGCCCCTCAGGTAAGGTAGGGCCCAGTTTCTTTCTATAAGAGGTTCTGAATTTCAAGCCAGCCATCGCACAGAGCTGAAAGCAGGTGAAAGAACTCCAAGAGAACCTGCTGGCCCCAGGCGCTAAGTGGCTGCACACTCCTGGCCCACAACCATCTCGTCCACGCATTCATGAGCAAGCACTTTGCAAGGCAGACGCTCTGTTCTGAGTTATAATCAGGAGGTCCGTTTGTAAGCACGTTGCTCGGAACGTGGGATAAGCTTCCCCATAGAGATGATGCTATAAATAGTGCTGCGGCTTGGCCCACAAAGCCTCATTTCACCCAAAAGCAATCCCAGTATTATAGAGTTGCAAGTAAACTCTGTAGAAAACAATGACAGCGAGATATCCATAATTAAACCAAAGAGTAGGACAATAAAGCGAAATTCTGTGGGGTTTTTTTTACATGAACATTAATACTTGAGGAAAAAGATTGATAGGAGGAAGACGAGGAGGCAAATGGAGAGGGTGCTGTGCCCTTGACGGAGGCTCTGGGCAACCTCAAGGGCTGTTGAGGTTGATGGCTCGGGCTCTTTAGTTCGTCTCATTTCACTTCAGAACCGATCGCTTGCCTCTGCTGGACACAGGGAGACAGCTAGCGCTACTCATACTTATCCCCCATAATTAAAGTCAGCTTTTATTATTTTTCTGCCCTTACAGACAAAGGAGAAGGAGCCAGAGAACAGGGAGGGCTGGAGAAGGAAAAGAGAAAGGAAAAAGGCAGAAGTGAGAAAAAGAGAAAGGCAATTTTCTTGAAGCAGCTAAATAGGGGTTAAATGTGAAGAGAAAAAATTAGGAGTTTAGAGAAAAACCTGCATTTATGAGTGAGAGATTGCCTCGGAGGTGTCTAATGAATCAGACACAAGAAGGGAGTGTGGAGAGACGGGGGAATCTATGTAGTCTCTTAGAGAAATGCTGCCTTAGACAGTTTCTTTGCAGGTCATTAGAAGATGCAATCTTTGTTGCTGACTGCAGCAAATGAGACAGCGGACGGCCTTGGGGTGAATGGGGTGACGTGGGGCCAATGAACATCCTCCCCTTCTCACACCAGGGGCCTGACACAAGCGCAGTGCTCACATCAGAGCCTAGAAGATCTCGCCTGTGTTACTAGAGGTGTATTATCTCCTTGGGTTATTATCACCATTATTTCTTACTAAGCAAAATATCCCAAGCCACCCACTGTTTCTAGGCAGCTCTTTGGTGCGGGAGCTCAGCACCCACGCTGAGATGCGGAGCTTCCTAGTCCTAGGTCTCCCTCTTGTTTTGCCTCTTCTTTCTGCCATCCTCCTCTGCATTTCTTCACTTCAAATTCTTCCTCTTCAGTCCCCAAAAAACCATTCACACCCCTGGGTGGATTTAAATGGGTACTACCAAAGATTTAGAGCTCAGAGAGGAAAATTACAGGCCATGAGAGAAAGAGCATCTAAGTCAATGTCAGATATCATTGTTCCTAAAAAGACATTCACTTCTCTCCTTCCCCCCTCTTGAGGGTGTCACATGACCACATGTCCTCCTATAGCCCCAAAAGCCACTACCATTGTTGACCTCCCTACTTTCCTTGGTTGGTTAACTTCCTTTCCTCTGTAGGAAATTTCCAGAACAGGACAAAATGTACTACCGCCTGAGGGCCCTCCATCTTTCTCCTAACACCTAGGTGAGAAAAAGTAACTGAGCCTTAGTCTCAAGCTTCCAGTCCCTTCGTTTCTGTCTGGGAAAGGGAAGACCAAGGCTACTTGAAGAAATTCTCAAACTGAGGTGGGGGTTGGCATGATGTGATCTCTCTAGCTCTGTTATGACTTGGTAGAAAACCCTGAAGAATAGAAACCAAGCAAAGAGGTTAAGAAGGTTGAAGTTTGGACTATGGTGTTAGGGAGTGGGGTGGCTAGTTTATTTTTTTCCTTTCTTTCTTTTCAAAATGCTTTAGGGAAAAAAGGAATCTAGAGATTCCATTAGCCTTGTGAGTACTGAAGAATTACCGATTGTTAAGAATTAGGCTGGAGGCTGGAGGAACGAATGGCACAGCCTTTAAAGGGCTAACCTAGCAAGCAAAGGGCCCTGAGCTCAATTCCCCAGCACCACATAAACTGGGCATGGTATCACAAACCTGTAATCCCAGCACTCAGGAGGCTGAGGTAAAAGGACTGCTCTTCAGTCCAAGGCTAGCCTGGACTGCATAGTGAGTTCAAGACCAGCCTGGGCTACAAAGCAAGACCCTGTCTCAAAAAAAAAAAAAAAAAAAAAAATTCAGATTGAGACTCAAAAGATACCAAACTGAAATTTCAGACTGGCCTGTGCTACCTCAAAGAGGATGCAGAGGCTTGGTGGATGTTTCTTTCCTATTCCCCAGAAGAATTTAGCACTTTTTGCCCCAACTCTCCCCTGCCTGGGTTGGAAAACTAACTCAGAGGCCTTTTAATTAGCTATTTGAAATGAAAGAGCCGCCTTTCTTGAGATAAAGCCTGTTCTCCCTTATCATGATCTGATGAATGCAATCATTTATTTTTAAAATGGCAATCTTTATTTCTCAGCCTGTACTTCTGTGTTCCCCTTACAGTCCATGAAGAATTACCTGCAGATGCCATCCTCCAAACCATTCTAATTTTTCAGGGAGTGGTTTTTAATAGTATAAATGTTTAAATCACCACTAAAAGAGACATAAAAGTAGAAAAATATTTCCACTTTGGGTGCTGGATTAAAGCCAAATGATTATCTACTCATTACTGGCTGTGAGACTAGAGGAGGGGAGGAGTCAGCAGGAAACAGGGAAACTGGGCACCCATAGGGCAGACAGACAGAGTCAGCCCAAAGCCACGTTGAAGTGTGCCAGGAAGTCACTAGCACTCACAGTAGGCCTGAACACAGATGGACGCAAGTTCTCTTAGCCCTCCCAGATCCATCCTGTCCAGCCTGAACAGAACCATGTTGAGTCCTTTATTTTTAGGACTTAGATCTATATTCATGGTTTCCCTTGATTGTTCTTATCTACCAAATACTTGGATCCCTCTCAAAATTCGTATGTTGAAATTCTAACCTCCCAATAGATGGTATTTGACAGTGGGAGATGATTAGGTGATGAGGGTGGAGGCTTCATGATTGGGATTAATGACCTTATGAAAGAGACTCCAGAGGACCCATTCTATCCTTTCTAGCAAGTGTAGATGCAACGAGAAGACAGCGAGTGAGGCAGCAAGCCTCACAGATAGTAACCAAGCTAGCAACTTGACCATGGACTTTGAGTCTCCAGAACTGTGAGAAATACTTGTTCATTGTTTGCAAGCTGACCAGTCTGTGGCTCTTTTTTATAAGAGCTTAAAATGGACAAGACATCTGCCTTCCCCTTTCTTTGTGGGCTGGCTCTATCAGATCAAACGCACCATTAGTTGGAGGTGAGAGTTGTACCCTGAACTTCCTGGTCTCTCCAAGTTCTGTTGTAACAACTGAGCAGAAGGCTACAAAGTCTTGTTTTTAGAATATCTACTTTAGATTTCATTTGTGAAGATAGAAAAGAATGGATTGTAGATTTTTTTGTGTTGCTGTTATTTTAGTAGTGAATCCTAAATATAGAGGATTATTCTGAAAGCGAATTTACATGAATTTTGTTTTTAAAAAAAGAAAAGAAAGAAAACTATTATAAAGCAAGATATAATTAAGCCATATCAATGCAATTGATAACTTATTTTGGAAGCAATTGACTTGGCCTAGTTTACAATAATACAAAGAATTAGAATACAAATAATTATAATTTGGTTGTATTTTCTTCATAACATCGTGAAGTTTCAGATATTTTTCACAAAGTGACAAGACATAAAAATTGCAAATTTTTTATGCACCAAGATATAGTGAGAAGGAAATTCCAAAGCAAGTGGTCAGCAAATAGCGATCACTGAAGGAATTCATAAAAACTCTGCGCAGCTCCAAGACTTCCTCTGCTTTCAAAACACAAGGAGTTTCTTTAAAAAAAAAAAAAAGTTGCCCTCATACTCATAGGAAAAGGATAAACCAAAAATGGCCACCTGGTCAACTTCTCTGAATGAGAGAGGCTTCCTATGGGCAGGCATGGGCCCCAGAGAGCCTGCTGCAAGAAGGTGAGGCTAGAACGATGGCAAGGACCAATGACAGTCCCCACAAGGGGGAGTTCACATGCTGTCTGGGTGGGACTAGCATGCTGTCTCCATCAAGCACTTCTCTGTCCTTCTATGACAAAGGATGTACCTACATCTGTCACCACTCCTCCTTAGCCCAGGGCTCATTCCCATCCAAAGCTGTCTACAGGCTGGAAGGGGAGAGGAGAAAGCCGTGGTCATGGTGGCATAAGGAGGACTTTGTGTTAAACCCAGTCCTGAATAGTGATGAAATTCTTAGACTGTATATTCTGATTTTCACAATCAGATTGCATTTTTGCCTTAAACAGAAGATCTTTTTTCTTTTTTACTGGATATCCAATCTAATTATGGACAAGAGACTGTGGATCACTATGCCAGTATCCATTCTTAGTGGCTATTGTTAGCATCCATTTAAGCAAAACAGCCAGGACCCTGCCAGGAATTTTATCCAAATACAGATAAAGATTTTAATAGAATTATAAAATAAAACTTTTAGACATTGAATAAAAGTGGAAGTATTGAGTTTTAAACATACTTAATCTGACTGCTTCCATAAAGTCACTTCAAACATGTTCACATGTTCTTTAATGCATATTATGGGTCTTGTGTTTTGAATATCAAGAAAACAATCCAATCAAATATATGCAATCTGGGAAGAACAAAAGACCACTCAGAAATAGGGCTCATTCTGGAGTCAATAACCATTTCAAACAGAGTTTCTCAAGCTACCAATTAGAATTCATTAATTAGTTGTGAAAAAAAACCTAGAGGCTTGTGACTTAGTGATTTCTTAAAAATTAAAGTTAAATACATGGTATGAAATAGAAAAGACAGAATAGAATAAAAACTGTCAGAGTTGATCTTTCACACTAAAGTTAAATATTATTTGACCATGTTTTTGTTTACTATCCATATATGTAAATGTATATCTGTGTATATGTACTAGGCTGATGACTAAAATGCATTTGATACTATGTCTCACAATTTTAAAAAAGCAAAGCTTAAATGGCACTAAACATACACAAAATCTATGAAGGAGAACCAAGAATCAAAGGTGAGGCCGTGTACACGGCCTCATGATTACACTACCCTTAAGACATCTGTATTGAATTTCAGGCAAATATTCACTTTCTTAAACTTCTTTTTTTGTCATATTATCAATGAAGGCCCGCTTTTGCCTTCCACTTAAACAACACTCAGACTCAGGCTGGAGAAGCCCCCCAAGCGTCTGCTGTGGAGTCCTTCCTACTTCGCCCAGATCTTATGATCTTCCTCTCCTCTCAATGATCACAATACTTAGTTTTGGAACCACCTAATTTACGTCACTAAATGCTATCAGTGATGTTCACTGTCATACTTTTAGACTTGGCTTCTGGATAAACTGAGAACTTCCCAGTCTTTGGTATCCTTCATAGCAATCAGCACCCTGCAGTGCCTGGAAATGCTGGCAGCTCTCCGAGTCAGGATAGAAGAAGCCAGCTCTTTGAGCATCATCGTCCTTTTGTGTGAAAAGTGACTTTAAGACTAATGGATTCTTCTGGGAGCACTTATAGGTGCCTGGACATGGTTTTTAGAGGCTCAAAACAGAAAAAAAAAAGCAACACATATATTGTTCAGAATATAAAGCATTTTACACTGATTGTTTTTCTTCACACTACCTATAACCCTATTA
Organism: Ctenodactylus gundi; assembly: GCA_004027205.1. Classification (NCBI taxonomy): domain Eukaryota; kingdom Metazoa; phylum Chordata; class Mammalia; order Rodentia; family Ctenodactylidae; genus Ctenodactylus; species Ctenodactylus gundi. Next base: position 359,972 of record PVKB01000142.1, read on the forward strand.
GGCATTATTAACCACAATTTATTGAAGAAGAAATAAGAAAATAAAGAGGTTGAACTCTCCAAATGACAGAGCCTGGATTCCAAATCTGTACTCTCTTCACAAAAAAATAAACAAAGAGAGAGAGAGAGAAAGAGAGAGAGAGAGAAGAAAAAATGTTGCCTCTAGTGTAGATTGAACTTGCCCCGAATTTCAATTAATTCAGGTGGATAGAAAAATGTTTCGCCTCTGCCAGAGAGTCATTCCAATTTCCCAGAAGGCCTGAGGACATTTCTTCCCAGGAGACGATATGTTACTTGTCCAGGGGCTCATAAAACTTCAGATTGTGTTGTGTGGACTCACGCGGGGCATTGGTCATTCGTAAGAAAATTAGCCGCAGCTTCAGGAGGAGGTGTGTCACATGAGTCATAAGATCAGGGAAAAATAATAAAGATTCAGATTGAAGAAAGGTTGGTGTGGAAAACAAAGACACAACAGGAAGGCAAGCTCAATAAGGAAATGCATGGAATAAGCTAGAACGTGGGCACATCTTTCCACAGACTTGATCCTCTCTGAGAAGGGCTTTGACTTCAGTAATACAAGAAAGAACTTAGGGCTTTAGTGTCCATAAAGCTAGGTAATCTTGACCCCTAGTGAGACATAAGGCCAGTAAAAAATACTTAAATCTACTCTATTAAGCACCTAAACTACTGAAAGCTTGGTGAAGTTAATTATTTTGGTAAATATTTGTGATCCAGGCAATAGTCAGAGAAGGGTATACTAAGAAATAAAAGAGACAAAACTTTCTTTTTGGATCTTGTATGCTTATAGGTACACATGATCGGAAATAGTATTGTTACATGACAGACAGGTGAATCAAGGCTTACAAGGGTTAAGTAACTTGTCCTAATCACATAGATACTAGTTGGGACTGAACTGAGATTTGTACTTAAATCTGCATGGCTCCAGAGTTCAAACTGGAGCCCATCCTGCCTCCCCAGCTGTAAGATCCCACTCTTAATTGTCTAACTTGCTGAAGTATTATATACAAGGTCTTATTGTATGCTGTGAACCTCGATCATGTTGTCATTTACTATTTTCTGAAAGTTTCAGGGATGTAAGATTTGTTTGCCCACCTAAATTGAAAATTCCTCGAAGGTTGGACAAGATAATATATTCTGAGGCATTTCCCAGAGGGCCTAGTATCTTACAAAATGGAGAACATATCGCATAGATTTTAAGAACCTGTTAATCTGCCGAGGCATAGCACTCACAGCATGGGGAATTTTTAAAAAATCAAATATATATTTCCCTTGCCATCCATAACCTTGTAACTTAGTGGATACAATCATTAAAAACTGACAGATAGAATTTTAGTTTCAACAAAGCCCATTTTTGAAAACTCATAAAGAACTAGATAAGGATCCCAAGGACTGGAAGCAGACAAATGATGTGTGTTTTTAAAACATCAGAAAGAACCAATCCAGAAAGTTAGAGGTTAGTAGCAAAGCGTAATTTGCCTATGAGAATCACTCTGAGAACAAATCAAAAGTGAATCAAGTAGGAGGAAGATTTCTGGGTGCTGAGTATGAACCAATTGGCTTTAAAATGGACACACACATATCAAAAAATGAAAATGGGCCTTGTAGAAATGGTGAGGCAGTACACATATTATGGCTTGACTACAGTAAGGTTATTGATTCTGACCCATGTGACACGCTCATAAACAAGGTAACAAAATATAGCCTAGGAGACCTGAGGATAGGTGCTTTTGGACAATTGTGATCAACAGCCAGACCTCTGTTGGTCCCAGAAAGACACAAAAGAGTTATTGGGTAGGAATAGTTCGTGAATCCTGAAGTTTGCACAGTTACCATTTATGAAGTAAGTGGTAACAACAAGGACAGGCTTATTAATTCATGAATAGTACTGAAAGGGCAAGCATCTCCATGTTGAACAGGTCTAGAATTCTCTATAGCTTTGACAGATTATTAAGGAAAAGTTCAAAATGGGAGTGGGTTAAATTTTAATAGAGAAGGCACACAAGAAAAACAACTTCTGATCTTTTCCTTTTTCTTTTTGGGGTGCCAAATGTCGGGGGAAACTTCATTTGAAATGAAAGATTCTGATGTGAGAAAAGTGTTGCCTGGCCTTGGGCTGTCTCCTGGGGCCTCTGTTCCCTGTCTGTGCAATGGGGCAACAGCTGGCTTGCAGTACAAGCATTATCTAGTGTGGATTAGATCATTAATGATCATTTGGGGTCTCAAAGATGCAAAGTACTGCATAAATGGTAAGTATTATGATTTTCCTGAAAAGGGCAGAGATCTTGACTTGGAAAGAAAATGGGTGGAGAAATTACAGGAGATGGAACAAGAACACACAAGAGAGAGGCTATTAGCCAGCTTGGGGAGCAACATCGCAAGGGCTTGAGCATCATAAAACATCTGTGGTAATTTCCTCCCACCTCTGCCCCTCTAGCTGTCATAAGGGAGAAAGCAGGCTGATGTCTTTAAGTAAAGGATAAGGAAAAGCAATAAAGTGAGCGTTTGCCCTTGACAAGGTCAAGAAAATCTCTCAAATGTCATACAGTTTGGGATGTTCTAAATGAAGAAATTACTTAACCTACCTGGGGGATTGTAGCTATTACATAAACCAAGGTAAACAAACCTTCATAAGGCAGCTGCTAAGGATCCCTTGGCCACAGCACAAGCTCCTTCAAATTGACAAATTTCCTGGCTGCCCTTGAAACTCAATTTGCTGACACTCAGTTCATCCCAAATTAATGGAGACTCCTGTTCTACACCCAAAGCCGCTCTTTTGGTTGTCCTCAAGGGTCTTTCCAGGAATCTCAGGGAGGTTATCAGACAAATTCTAGGTGTCTTGGGACATTAGATCAATTATATGAAATACACTCATCTCAGATAGAAGAGAGAAGGGGTATTCTAACTCTACTGGGATGGTCAGCAGAGCAGAGAAGAGGTCAAAGAGATGGAGGTTGGGCTTGTTTCAACAGACAATACCATAAGAAATTGAACACACACACACACGAATAGAATAGAATCCACTCTATGGTTTTCTCTTTAAGTTCCAACTACCTGCTATCCGAAGTGTCCCTCTAACAATTTAAAAGAGCTTGGTCAGGTAGTTGATGCCATTACTTCCTGGGCTTTCTTTGCTGAGCTTCTCCACAGGATCTCAGGGCCACTTAGCTGAGCTCAGCAGCCTCTGCGAGGTAGGACAAGAAAGATGGGTCCTGTGATTTGAGTAAGTGGCTCACAAGAGCCTCCCATTTGGAATCTTCTCTACTCTGTCCCTCCCAGGCCACTTGAGATCATTAGTACTGGCTATGGTCATGTGCATTGGGTGATCCCCTAGACATATATGTTATCTGAAGACTTGCTGGAGTTTTCAACTTGATTGTATAGCTCTGGAGACTTATGAAGCAAAGTTAACTCCTGTCCTTAGGATCCAAATGTCACAAGATAATGCAGTATAAATTGTCACATGTCTAAGCTGCAACAGAAAACAGGGCAAACAGAAATGAAACAGGCAAGAATCTGGGCTACTTCCTTAAAATTTGGCCTTTTTGACTTTTTATAGGAAGGCTTTATGGGTCATTTCTGAGTGGTTTTATTTGTTTGTTTGTCTTTTATTTTTAAGTAGGGTCTCACTCTGTAGCTCAGGCTGGTCCTGAACTCACTATATAGCCCTGGCTAGCCTTGGACTCAGAGCAATCCTCTTGCCTCAGCCTCCCTAGTGCTGGGATTATAGGCATCTGCCATCACACCTGGCCTATGTGGTACTGGGGAACTGAACTAGGGCCTTATGCTTGTTGGGCAAGCACTTTAACTGCTGTGCTATTCCTCCAGCCCTGGTGTTTTTTGTTTAGAAAGACACATATACCTTCTTATACTGGGTTGACAGGAACAGAAAGAGGAAAGGAAGATCAAGATACCAGGAGGAAGAAATGAATGTGGATGGGAACATTATTCATATTAGGTTAGCCTCACTTGGCGAACCCAATCACTTTTCAGCTCAAATTAACCAGCTAAAGGAGCAGAAAATAGCAGAATCTTGATGCTTAACATTTTGAGAACGCTGACATTCTCTGCTGAACCAGAAGTGCCTCCAAAGTAGCGACCATTTAAAAAATCCTTTTAGGTACTTCTAGCACTGTCCAATAAGTAGGAGATTTTCAAAATTTATAAAGACCAAAGTGGCAATTATAAAAAGCCCAGTAATTTAGCATAGCAGCCTAAGATTGGCTTAAAACATCAAATCCTGTCCAAATGTCCTAAGTGTAGCTTAAATAAAGCCAATGTCAAAATATAAGCAGCATGAGGTCCTAGAAGCCCACTCCCCTGGTCGTGAGAGCACAATGGTAAGCTGACAATGACTGTTCTTCTCCCGCCCCTGCTTGTGTCACCTGCTTAGGAAAGCAAAGATCTCTGCACTGCTTAGGTCTTCCTGAGCACAATTCATGCTGGTTTAGGATTTAAGCTTATAGGACTAGGCTGATGATCACAAACCTTACCCATTATAAAACTCTAAAATCAGTATTAATTTTCCAAAGAGTATAAACCTTGGGCAAAATTAATAACAAATGTGTGCTGACTCTAAGATGCAGATGAAGCCCCACACCCGTCTAATTTGGAGAGCTCAGTCTGGAACAGACGACAGAGGGCAGACTAGAGTGAGCAAGTGTGTCCAGAGTCAGGGAGGACAGGCACCAGCTGAGTCCTCCTCAGGTTTCAGCTTGAAAACGGAAGGACAGAGGATATTTTAGTCATCGTCTCATCTCTGGGACACAATATGTGACACCCACAACCTAAAGAAGGAGAGGTTTATGTTAGCTCATGGTTCAGAGATCTCTGTCCTTGCACGGTCAGCTGGTCATGGCGGCATGGCAAAATGCTCTGTTGGTGGACAGTTACCCCATCGCCCCAGGATATATACTTCTAAGCCACACCCTCAGTGATCCACCCCTCCTGACCAAGCTCCACCTTTTAACAGCACACAAAATCGCCAATGGATTAATTCAATTGACCCACGTAACCTTCCTGGTCTGTATCATCTAACTTACACATGAGGATTTGGGGGTTGCTCTAGAGCCAAACCACAGCGGGAAACCTTGTATCGGTGCTCCAAGGCTAAGGACCATTCACCGCTGTGATTCAGGACAGCATCTAGGACTGTAGGGGCTCTGTGTCCTCTCTCCGTTGGCCTTGCAATCGCTGCCTGTCCTTCACAGTGTGCAAGAGGAGAAATGGAGGCAGAGCGTGACTGGCATCCTGAGTGTGGGGCTCTTGATCAAATCCAACAACTTGCTTCTGACAAGATATAACTTGAATGTGCCCATGCAGACGACAATCCACGTCTGGCCCTCAGAGAAAGATGGAGCAGGGAAGAGGAGGAGAGACCAGTCTCAACCAGGGGTGTGTGTATTTTTACTTTTTAAATTGTTTTATTCTATTTTTTCCAGCCCATAAGGAATGCACCTTGGTGTCAACAGAACCTCTTTGTCTTTGCAAGCTATTTTGAAGGAAACTATCGCTAAATTACTTCCCAAAGCACCATACAACTAGATCACGCTGAGAAAATGGGCTTTGCAAGAAGGCAGTAAATTGTTTCTGTCACAGAAGAAAATGCAACCAGTAGAAATTGTTATGAATGAATCATTATGAGAAGGGGCCAAAAAAATTAACCTTCATCCGTTTTCCTTGTCTTTGTGCATGCGAGGGGTGTGGGGTGGACGAGTACGTGTTTATTTGAATTCACCAGCGATACTTAGGAAGTGGAGGTAGGTGGGATTTTAGAGATAAGCAAGGCCAGCCTCTCTCTGGCACAGGTTCAGGGTGGAAGAGTAGAGGAGAAGGATCCTGAATCCGAATAGCAGATCGCTGAGAAGGACTTTAGCACAACTGAAGGGTGAGGGGCTCTGTGGGTGAAAGAGGAGGGGGAGAAAATTATTATTTCAAAACATCTTCTGAGGTTCACAACGTAGGTCCAGACTGAAGGCTAAATGCTTTCTTCCAAGGGTCCTTTCGAGTAAGTGTTGTTTTATCCCCCATCTTACAGATAAAGACATAGAAGTTTCAGAGGAGGTATGATTTGTTCAGAGCCCTCCAGCAATACAGTGGCTGGTCTGGCATTCAGGTCAAGGTGGCTTTAGTAGTAGTCAGGCCATCAAATACGATGCTGCGGATAGAGAATGTGCATGTGGGGACCACCTTGAGTAAACGCCACAATTCTGCATAATAACTGCTAGTCCATTTTCTGTTGCTTTCAGAAAATACTGGAGACTGAGTAATTCGTGAAGAATAGAAGTTTATTTGGCTTACAGTTCTAGAAGCAGGCAAGTCTGGGAGGGTGGTATTGGTGTAGTCTCATAGTCTCAGCATCTGTTGAAGGCCCCCTTCCTGCATCCTAGCATGGTGATGCCAAGGCGTGGTGAGACAGGGTAGGTGTGCTAGCTCAGGGCTCTCACATTCTTCATATAAATCACTAATGCCATTGTTGGGCTCCTGTTCTCATGACATCTGATTACCTCTGAAAGGCCCCCACCTCCAAATAATATGAACATATGAATTTTGGGATTGGGTTTCCAAACCATGAACTTTTAGAGGACACACTCAAGCCACAGAAAATACCATGAGCAAAAGTCATCATTCTGCACAATGGATGAAGAATGTAAGCATAAACCAAATACAGAACTGAGAGAGGTACGTTTATTCCTTGTTTATTCTCATTTCCCAAACCTCGACAGTCATTCTCTGAATTGCCTGGTAGATACTCACCCAACATTCTACTCTTTGACCTTTCCAGGCACTGGAAGTCCAGGCACAAAAACCCCTCAAATTTCCCTTGGGCACTTGGAATTCGTTAAATGTTGCTTTTTCTCCCTTTCTGCCTATATAAAAATCTATCCCCAGTCACTTCATGAGGAGCCCTTGTGCCTGTTTTTCTGGGAACAATGGTAGAGAAAAATGTTCCATCGAAGTGCTCAACATCACCTCACCTGTGGTAATTGGTTTCACAAAAGAAGACAGGGACAGGATAGCACTGTGGGACATGGCTATATCATGGGTGCTATCTGATGAATGCAACGGGGGTGGGGGGGGGGCTAGATTTCCATGAAAGACCTAATCATCCACAAGACCTGGCCAAGGGGCTGCTCTCTTGAAGCTGTGCCGCAGGTAAGAAACAGAGGCCACCTTCATCCTTGTCAGGAACTATTTCATCCCTTACCCAATGACAGCCTGGTTTACAAGTGACGTGAATTTGAAGGCCCTGTCCTGTCACCTGGATCTGTAACACAAAGCCACGTCTGAAGACAGGCAGTCTCTAGAGACAGCCTGAGGCAGATGCAGGTCAACACGAGTTGCCTGCAGAGGAAAGAGCCTAAATGTCTCAAGTGAAGAACAGGAACTGCGTCATGAAACCGTGTTTCCTGCACATCTGGGTCTCCATATCTGGAACTTGGTGTGCAGATCTGTGGAAGGGCCAAAGGTGAAGAGAAATATGTGTATGTGTTTGTGTGCTGCTGCAAAGTTGGCATAAAATTTTTGTAGACATTACCTCACTTGGAATCTCCTCATGAACCTTTCTGGGTTGGTATTTGTGACCGTTGAAGAGATTATGTCAATTTGAGGGAATCAGGAACCATGCCTAGATTGGAAATTGAAAATCAGCCTGGATTAGAATGTGAGTGACTTGTGGGCTGGCCAATGAGGGAAGAGTACCCACCCAGATGTGGGAGGGCCAACTGGAACTCCAACAGTATAAAAGGAAGGAAGAGGGAAGCTTGTTACAGCTTCTTCCTCTGGGGAAGCTCTTGCCTTTGTAATTATCTATGGACAACGACTTGCTACACGACGACATGCAGATCTGCAGCTCAAGTTTGTTCCAGTCTCGGCTTGTGCCTCTTTGCCTGTTGCTGATCTTCAGTTGCCGATCTTCAGTCTCCAGTCCTCGCCGGTGTTCTTTGAACAACCAAGATCTACAGCAGACTCTCACCTCACCGGCTGTCCTGCCTTCCCAGACAGGAGATCTGGCTAAGCAGCCATCTTGGACTATCTCATCCTCAGATTTATAAGCCTTCCTAATAGATCCTTTTTGTTATAAAATCTGTAAATTCTGCCTTTGGAAGAACCCAAACTAATATGGTATTCTTATCAACATATGACAACACATGCCATGTTCATATTCACCAACATACACAGGAATTAACACATATGTGAACAGGCACATGTTAATGCATATGGGTTATATAACTTACATTAATTATATAATTAACATGTCAGGTTATACAATTAACACATTGAGTAGCATATTTAATGAACATATATAAATTCATGATGATGTTATACATGTTAATTGACACCCACATGTTCATGCAGATTAGTATTTATACGTCAGGTTTACGTAATTACTAGGATTCTAATGCTCAACTTAGTTTGCATAGTTACCTGGTGAACTTTTAGAGAAAAATCTGTAGCCAGGGCCCCTCCTCCCCATTCTCTGTCTCAGGACAGACTGAGGTGGGGCTCAGGTGTGAGGATTTTGCAAACTTTTCTCAACGGACTTTAACATGCAACCAGGTTGAGAGCTACTGAATCAAATGTTTGTGGATGGATTGACTGGTGAGAAATGTATTTTAAAAAATGGAGAAGGGGTATAAAACTCAAATAAATAAATAAATACAGGAGACAGGAAAAATTAAGACCCAAATCCCTTAAATTCGGCCTGACAGACAAAAGCCAAGGGGTAAGACCCAAAGCTCCAAGGCCCACCTGGTGCCAGGCAGGCCCATCTTATGCTCTCTTTAGCTGGATGCTGTGCAGGTGACATGCCAGCACCTGGAGCCATGCTTCCAACCCGTGTGACTTAGGAAAGAAACAGTAGAAACGTCCCTGAGATTAGAGGCTGAGCTCGGACAAAGTCAAAACGTGAACACAGAAGAGGCCCGCGGAAAAGACCGTTCTCTGTCCTTGCTTTATACGGCACAGACTGACTTAAAACAATTTTTAGAAATGTCCTCGACTCCTAGGGGACTCATTTAGCAGCGCACTTCCTCCTCTAATGAACAAGGAATTGTGCTGCTCTTCTTATCTGCAGGCAGGGGAGAGTCCCTGGGCGGCCCGGGTTGGGGCAGGAGCAGGAGGTCCCCCGGGCGCAAGGCATTCGCGCTGCGACCGTAACAAGAAACGGAGCAGCAGCACCTGCCCTTTGCCCATCTCCCGCTCCGGTGTTGGTCAGCTTCTCTCTTCTTCCTGGCACAAACCTCGGCAGGAAGGAGCCACAGACTTCCCAGTTTGCAAAGGAGGATGGCATCTTAGCAAGAGTAAACACGGAGCCCTCCCTGCCAGTGCCCATAATCCGGCTTCCGGGCTTAGGTGGTTCCGCCACCCATATGCCACAGGGCTCAAAGCCCTGAAGTTCACAGGTGAGGCGATGCGATGCGGCAGAGACTGCCTCCGTTTTCGCTCTTGCCACTTAGAGCAGGAAATAATTAATAATAATAATAATAGCTACCCTTTCCTGAGCACTTCTTTAAACCTGGCGCTGTTTTAAAGCCATTTAAATATATTCTCTCATTTAAGGCTCAAAACCCTGAGAGGCGAGTATTTTATCCTCCATTTACTCAAGAATCATTTGAAGCTCAGAGATGATGTAAGCAAACCCACAGCTGGCGAGCACAGGTTGGGCTCCAAAGCCTTCCGCCTCCCCCGGGCCCAGCGCGCTTGCAGACCCCACCGTTGCTTCCCTGCTACGCTCAGGGCTCTGTTCCCTCGGCGTCACTTTAGGAGTCGAGGAGAAAGCAGACATCTACCTAGCTGGGGAAGGAACGTTGTTTTCACTTTGTCCAAAGTCAGAAAAATTATTGGCTCTGCAGAAAAGATGAAGCTTCTCCATGCTGGAAGCCTCCAGTCCATGTTGTCCTAGGGTCATGGTTTCTTTCCATCAGTTCAGGCGCAATTTGTACACAGCACCTGAATAAAACGTGCGCCAGGCAGGTGGAAGGCCTGGAGCGGGGCGCCGACCTCTGTGTGGACGGGGGTTCTGTCCTGCGAAGATGCCAATGGGAATCAGAGTTCTGGCGCCAGTATGCCAATTGGACAGGGCGCTCTGCCTGTGAGCCTCCATGGCGCATCTGCAAACCGGTGACGAAAGCAGCAACTTCTCAGAGTTCTTGAGAAGATTTTAAGAAATAATGTATGCAAACACATTAAATGCTTAGCCTCGTGCCTGATTGCTTGATTAATGGGAGCTATTATTACTCTTAATGGCTGAGGGCACCGTCGCTGGGACTGTTCTAGGGCTGTCTCCAGGCAAGAGGAAACGGTATATGCCCCTCCACACAGATCCTGTATTTTATCCCCATTTCCAGGTGTGGCCAAAGCTCCTTCACAGCTTTGCCATCAATAAGTGTCATTTCCAACCCCAAGGGAGGCCGAGCGCACTTGGACTTGATAGGAGGCCGAGGCAGAAAGTAGGGAAAGGACGTGTGGAGGTAAACGAAGAGAATGGGCCCCAGCCCTGCAGCCCAGCAGCTCCCCTGCACGCGCCTGTGCATGTGGTCCGGGAGACCAGCCCGGGAGGTTGGTGACCATGTGCCCAAGTCCCCTTCACCGCTCCCTTCATCAGCATGCCACTCACACATGCCTGCACGCACACACGTGTGCACGTGCGCACACGCAGGCACTCACGCACCTACGCATGCCTCCTCATCACCATGTGCCCGCCAGCATCAGTATTGCCGGCAGAGACAGCATTATTCACCTGCCCCCGGAGCCACCCGGGCCGTGGAGGGCTGTCCTCCGAGATGTCTGCAGCCCCCTGACTGGCCGTAGAAACCTGCTTTCCCCTCGGCCTTCTTTCTGCCAGTCAGTCACCTTCTGTCAAGGAGCGATTATGCTCCTTTCTGTCAGGAACACTGAATGATTGTGGCAAGAAAATTGCCTTCAGCGATAGGGATTTAAGAAATGCTTTTCCTGAAAATAGTGCTCAAATTAATTAACTTGGAGGAGAGAGTTGCTGGATTTTTTTTTTTTTTGGGGGGGGGGGGGTCTGGATTTAATTTATTTTTTTCCAAAGAGTTTATGTTGTGTGATAAAGGGTGAGGCATGTCCTCTCTTTCAACATGCACGTGAGGTCAGAGAAGCCTGGCCGACTCCGGTTTTAGGAGGCACCAGGGGATGGCAGCTCTCTGGGGTAGAGCAAAGCTGCCCGTGGAGACAGAGGGCTGGTCAGATGACAGTGAGTTGTCAGTGGGGAAAACCCCACGATAAACGTAGCAGGAAGCCCACTGGCCTAGTCTAGCCTGGCTAGCAGCCTCACCTCTGGTGCTAATTGGAGAAACCCACTTCCTTTCTCCACTGTGGGGACCTAATTTAGGTTGAAAGGGCCAGTATGGCTACTTGCCATGAGGGTCAGATGAGGCATTCCTGGAGCTGTTTTTTGTATTTAGGTTCATCGAGTCCTGTACAACATCTGGTAGAAGAGGGGTTCAAGGCCCTGGGCAAAGGATAGAAGGTTCATAACAGGCCTTGATGCTGTGTTGTAGAATCAAGACAATGCCCCATCACAACCTGTGTGATACTGGACCAGTCATCTGACGTCCCCGAGTTTCTATTTCCTCACTGTCATACAGAGATAAAAAATAAATGTATCATTATAACATTGTGAGAAACAAGGAATCTAGCCCATAAGAGCAACATTAGTTCCTTCTTCCATTCCATCTCTGTGAAATTGTTGTGGGTAGGATCTGGAATATCTCCCAAAGTCTCATGTATTTTAATGTTGTGGATTGTTTGTGGAACCATGTAATGTTGGTGACCTGGGGTCTGGTCCGTAGGGGTGGATTGCAGCTAAGTTAGGATTAACGGCGTGTAGTGGCCACACCTGGATGCAGGAGGGACTGGTTACTGGGTGGAGACCTGAAAGGATACATAAGCTGCATCTGCCTTCCTGGAGGACGGGGACTAGCCTCAACTAGCCTCAGCTTGTCTTCCTGTTTGTCCAGGGAAGCTGCCTCCACCTCTGTCTCTGCCATGTACTTCGATTGTTGCCAGCCACCCCTGAATGGACTGTGACCTTCGAGACTGTGAGCTAAAATAAACGTCTCCTTTCCTAAGTTTGTGGGTGTTGGGTATTGAGTCACAGCAATGAAAAAGTAACTAAGATAGAAATACATCTAATAGTCTCTCAAAAGTATATTATGTGTATTTTAATAAACTTAGATGATTATATATGGTGTATGCCTTTATTACTAATGCTTATTATATTTTTACAAGTGTGCATTTTGACCCCTGGCAGGCCAGAATGAAAATCATCCAAATATCACCCAAAGCTACTCCCCATTTTCTTGGAACTTCCAGCCAAGGAACAAGAGTCACCTCTGCAACCTACACATGGGCACGAGGGTCACCTACTCTGGGGGAACCTTTTCTGAGCCTTGCCCTCTACTTATACTCGAGAAATACAGACCTTTCTTCCCACTAGGTCAGTACATCTTAACCTGGGGTGCACAGACAAACTTTTCAGGGTCCTTAATTCTCTAGTGTTGTGATCTTCCACAGAAACAAAAAACAAATTAGCTTTGACTAAACATAATATTGATAACAAACCAAATTAAGTGCATAAAATTCCAAAGTAGATTCTTAAATAAAGGATGGATGTTTGAATGCACTCCTTTCACATAATTGGCAAAAGCTAATTTGACCCATTCAGGAGTGGTTTGTCCTTTAGATGGAGGATTGAACCACATATACAAGTTCATCTCTCTCTCTCTCTCTCTCTCTCTCTCTCTCTCTCTCTCTCTCCCCTCCATGGCTCTGCCTGGCAACCACTTACTAAAAAGAACCAAAGTGAAGTGATCTGGGTTCCTGCAGCCTCCTGTCTCCCGGGAGCAGGCCAGTCCTTCAAAGCTTCTCACCAGCCTTGCTTGAGGCTGGATGTTCGTAGTTTTCAGGTAGAAGAAAGGAAAGAGAAATCTCTTGCCCTGAGAAATGCAGCAAGAACATTTTACTAGCTTCTGATGGGTAGCCGATAATTAAGAGAGGAAGGCAAGAGGCTGATCTCACAAAGTCAGAGTGCCGAGGACCTGCACAGCTGTGGAAAGCTGCACTCCCGGTGGGCGCTGTGGGCCTTTGGGGTGAAAACCCAGCTTCAGGAATGGATTCTGAGGCCCTGGCTGTGTTCAGAGCTGTATGGCAAGCATCCAAACGCTGTTTCTGATCAAAGGCAAGAGAGAGGTCTGATGTCTTTCCCATTTTCAAAGAAATTTAGAAGGCCGTGCTATGAAATGTGTTTAGCATCATTTCCATATAGACTGAAGGACACTGTTGAGTTGGACACAGCGCTTCGTTCAGTGACTCATGTGACCCCCGCTACTGTCACTAATGTTACCACTACTACTACCGTGATTACTACACCTAATGCTACTACTGCTATTGCTAACATTTTATTAACGTATCCTCTGGCTTACCCGTGTGTTCGCACTGCAGTCAAGTGCCCAGTGCAAGAGGCTTAGAGAAGCACCCGCAGAAGTGGGTACCCAAGCATATTGTGACGTGGATAAATTACCCCCATCTCAGAACCTGGAGGAGCAATTAAAGCCAGATGGAGAACTGCTGATACGGCCTGGGCACCTACTTCCTCACCACCCACATCCTGCCGCATGCAGAACTTCTCGTACAGCAAGTACTCAAACACTTGTGGGACACTCATGATTTTTTTCCTCGCCTTTACTGCAAAAATAAATGGCAGCTTTTAGTTAATTGAACAATGTTTTCCAGGGTGTGTAGCCCTTGGGCCTCCTGCTTTGGAGTCACCTGGAGACCTTGTTATGAGCGGAGATCCCTGGCCCTGCCCAGATGCCTTGAGCCAGGCTCTTTAGAAGTGAGGGCCAGGGACCCCCATTTAGATAGGACCCCCAATGGATCATGGATGCGCACAGATGCAGTGCCTTTCAGTCCTTTTCAAAAGTACAGTGTCTGTCTCTAAAACAGCACTCTGCCAAGTCTTCTTCTGATTGATGTAAAAGTGGTATAGCAAGGGTTTAAACAGTCTGTTGGGGAGGGTAAATTTCATGTGTAATTCCAGTTGCTTCATGAAGATTATACCCAGAGGTTAGAAAAGATGCTCTCAGAACATTCTTGTCCAATTACTCATCTTCCCATCTCAATCAATAGCATGTAGGTCCACCTGGAATCCACCCTCCACTCCCCTGGGAGCTCCCTGGTTTATGACTTCACAGTGGGCTATGCTAGGCACTGCTATTTTTTTTTTTTTTTTTGGATAAGACATATTAAGAGGGAACAGCTAAGACAAAGAAGTTGAAGGATGAACAAAAAAGGAGGTGTCTTAGTTACTTTTTATCCCTGTGACTCAATACCCAACATCCCCAACTTTAGGGAGGGGCAGATGCATTTTACTTCACAGTTTCATGGGTGGGCAGCCGGAAAATGATGAAATCCCATAGCAGGGCTGGATCCGGGTCAAGGGCCAGAGCCAGAGCTCCTGAGACCGAGATCCTCATGGCAGAACTGAGAAGTCTAAGAGGAAGGGCGGAATCAGAACACGCCCCTCCGGGTCAAGCCCCAAACATCCCCGCTTCCAGCCAGACCCCACCTCCCAACACTACACAGCACCCATAGGTACATGAGGCTTTTGGAGGGCACTCCCGATCCCAACCACCACAGGAGAAAAGGAGGAGATGGAGGGGAGGAAAGGGTAAGAAAATAGCTAATTCACTAGTTATAACAAACCCCGGATGTCTTGGAAATATCCTGCATCAGCAGATGCTGTAATAGAGTGGGGGCGGAAGGGAAGGCCTGGGGGAATAAAGGAGAGAGGGAAAGAAAGGTGACAAACAGGAGAAAGAGGTACAAAGACGGGCGTGAGCAGAAAGGCCTGAAAGTACAAAGACTCCAGAGAAATGAGGCTTTTTTTAAAACCTTGCAAACACTTCATTTTACTGCACTTAATTAATCATAACACAGGAACATAAATGTTTAAAGGGTGAAATAAAATGTACAGAAATATAGTTATACTTGACAAAAATGAGAACACATAAATTTAACATAAGGTTGTCAGCCCAGCACCCTGGGAGCACAAGGGATTACGCATCTCCATTTCAATTCTTCCTAGTCAGGAACAAGTTCATTGTAATGAAGTTCTCTTTTAGCTCTGGCTAAAATCAATGAGTGAAATGCAGAAGAAAAGAGGGGAAAACGCTCCAAACAGAGAGGGAAGAGGGCAGAGAAAAAAAGCAAGTATGACAGTGACAGAAATAGCTTCATTCTCTCAGGTCCATGCCCCGGAGGCCAGGAAGTCCTCTGACGTATGTTAGCTTGCTCCCGCGCTTCCAGTCAATTTCATGTTCTTCTGAATCCATCCAATAAGAGATTGTGACAATTTACTGATTCAACATGTTCCAACATAAAAGAGCAAAAATTTAAATGGAGTCCACCAGTCCCCGTTTCTGAAGGCTTAGATCTATTTGAAAGCAGGGATGAATGGGCAGAGGCAGAGAGTACTCTCAAGAATGATTAAAGCTCTCTTCCTTATCAGCCATATATCCACCTGAATTCCCCATCTCCTCGCTCCAAACCTCTGCTACCAGTACCCGGGTGTTGTGATTACTCTATGAATCTACAGAGAGAAAGGCACCTACCTGCTCTTATAACTCTCAGTTTGTGGAAGGGACTTGAAAAGTTGTCTTGTGATATCCTTACATGGACCTTGTCCTGAGCTTGCCCTGCTGGCGGTCTGTCTTGAGTCCGGCAACCGAGGATCTGAGGAACCAGTGCTGGAAGGGACATCTTGTGATCAGCCTGAGATTGCACTTCGGTCTCTGCAGGGTTTCTGTTCTCTGCTTTATCATTGCTGCATGCAAGGTCCCCAGACATTTCCTGGGCCAGTTCCATGGCAGGGGTCTGCTACACCAGACATGTTGCTGAGGCGGCCCCTAGCTGCCTGGCCAGATGTACTTCCAACACCTGCTTTCATTTTTCAGAGGATCTTTTTTTTTCCTCTTACACCTGCTCTGGTACAGACAAGCCCCCTTTTACTGAATGTGCTATGAGCAGCTCTTTTCCTTTATGAAGCCCTAAGAAGACTGCAAGTCTTCAAATAAAACCCATGCAAAGGTTGACCATGTGCCAGAAACCTCAAGACCCGTCCACTGACCAGTGCAAATTCTTTGCCCACGCCCTTACTGCAGTTCTGTGGGCTGAGTTCCACTTGGCTGCCTGAATGTGAATCAGGGACACAGAGAAACTCTGTTATGGTTTGAATCTAAAATGCCCCCCAAAGTCTCACGGTTTTGTGAGGTGACAGGGTTATGGGGAAACTGTATTCATCTATGAATTAATCCATTGATGACTGCATGTGCTGTTAGGAGGGCTGGACGTGGAAGGAGCTATATTCTTGTCCCTAGCTCCTCCCTCCTCTCTGCTTCCTGACCCTGGTTGGGTGAGCTGCTGTCCTCTGGCCGGCTGGTCCACCATGCCTTCCCACCATTGCCAGCTGATCTTGCGTGGACTGAAACCCTGAAATGCTGAGCTTAAAAAAAAAGCTCTCCTCCTTAAAATGTGAGGGTTGGTTTTGTGTCCCGAGGATAAGAAGGTGACTAAGCCAAGGCTCAACTCATGTCTCAAAGAGATTCCGAAGAAAAGCAGCTCAGATCCAAGGTGTGTCCGTGATCTAGGTGTAGCTGTTTCAATCCTCCCTTGCAGACAAAGTTCTCTTTCATCTTTTATTTTCTTGTTGCTAGTGATAGAAGCCAAGGCTCCCCGTGTGCCCCTGGCAAGTCTCTCCCATTAAGCTGCATCCCCAGGCCTCACACTTGAAGTCGGTGCTTACCCTTACAATGAGTCGGGGCAAATCCTCTGTTTGTCACACTCGCATAGGGCGCCGCCATTGCCCTCTGGAAGGGATTTCAGTTAGCAAATCCAAATCTGAAGGATTCTGAAGCCACATTCAAGGTCATCAACAGAGAATTAATCAATTAATGATATTTGCTTTGGTCACCTGAAGGAGAAGGACAATATTTCATTATCACCTCTGAAAGTAGGGAAAACAAGCACTGGCGTCTGAAATCTGTCACTCGACTACTATATGGCCCCAATCCTTACCCTTTCCTTACCCATTCTGCTCTTAAGTGATGCCCAAGCCTCCTTCCTGGATCCTGGTCCAGACTTGCAGCAAGAATAACAGTACGTGGGGTCCATCACAAGTAGGTCCCAAAAGCCGTCGTGTCTTTCTCTGTGCTTTCTTGGAGCCCTGTGCCTGTCATGACAAGGCCAACCTTGTCTGTTGGATACTGGGGGACCACATGGGCCAGGGCCAGGTCATCCCATGTGAGGCCAGCGCAGACCAGCCATCCCCAGCTGAGCCACCAGCTGACTGCAGGCACATGTGGCTCCAGCCCAGAGCTGCCAGAGATCACAATGAATGCACACTCTCGTGTGCCACTGGGTTTGGGCCTGTTTGTTTGCTCTTTTTACCCAGTATTATTATAGCAATAGATAATGGAGGGAAAAAGACAGCAATAGATTGCATGTGACGAGTCCAGCCATGACCACCAACCACGAATAAGGTTTTTATATTAGTTGTGAGCTGATTCAAAGCCAGTGCTTCTTTAGCTGCATGTGGTGAAGGATCAGTTACTGCTTTAACATGTTCCTTTGTATTTTTTAATTTTTTAAAATTTAAAATGACTGTGAGATTCATAAGAAATTTTAAAAGAAAGAGTAGTACTTAGAATATATTTTTTCTTTTCCCAATCCTTTAGAGAGCAAATACTTTTGTAAAATATGACAGAATTACAAGAAAGCTGGGGGAAAAAATTCAGAATCATATAAAGCAACTGGTTGAATTTTTAATTTTTAGATTCTACAGAGTAGGCACAACGTTACATAATCTATTACCAAAAAATCCTAAATGTCTACTTTCACTTTGTACATTTACTTCAATATAGACCAATGACACGTCCTACTGCCTGGCCCCAATTCTTAGACCACACCCAAGTGGCATCACTTTAGACTTTTCTGGAGATCTTCTGAGATGAAAAATGCAGATCAGTATGAGCATGGAGGGGATAATTTTGGTCTCAAGTGACTCTATCAGAGACAAGATCCTCTGAAGAGGATATTTTTAAAATGTCTTTTATCATAAGCTCTATAAAAGAGGGTTTTTGTGGTTATCAACCCTGACTGAAGGGAAGAAAAAAAATCACAAGGTGTGTTTCAGTCTCTCCACAGGAATTTTCTTCTGCTGATTTTCTTCTTTCTCTCAATCATTAAGATGAACAACCAAAATCAAACCAAACAACCAAGACATAGCACAGGCAGTGGCAGCGTTGAAGTCCAGATATTCTGTAATGCTTGGCTCTAAGAAACGCAAATCAGAACTAATTTATGACTTGGTAACATGCTCCTGGTTAAAGGTGTATAGGTTTTTGGTTTTGTTTTTAATTTCCAATGAAAATAAGACCCTAGCACTTCCGTCACAGGGAAGAACAATTGCTGAGAGAGGTCTTCAGCTTCTGAGATAACTTAGGGTGGGTGCGCAATAAACCTAGTTCTGTTCTAAAGATGGGAGTGACAGAGGAATTATAAAAGGGCTGGCCACCGTCTAGGGCTTGGGGACAGTTGCTGTCCAGATCGGGAGAAACTGTCCCTCAACAAATGTCCCCAGGATAAGAAAGATGAAACTGTGCTCCTGAAGAATCATGAACACCATGAGCACCGTAACTCATGTCCCTCCTGAGGCAGGGACTGCCAGGCATTTGGCATAATGACAGTCAGGGGGAGCAGGTAATTTGTGCCATTTTTCTCTTTTTCTCTTTTGTCCACTTACCTAATAAATGGGCTTGCACTCCCTAAGTGTTATGAAAGAGTGTTTAATTTGGTTGGACCATGAAACAGCATTAGAGCAGCAGACATCATCTGGAAATTATTGAAGCGTGAGCCCGTATCTACCCCTCCGCTCTGTCTTTGTGCGTGTATTCCGACCGCTTTCCCCATCTATTCTTCTGAAGAAGGCAAATCTGGTCGTGTCATTATGAATTTCAAAGCATTCAACATTATCCCACTGATCTTAGAATTAACAATCCTTAGCACGGTTTTTATGATCCTGCAGGGCTGAGGCCCTGTGGCTCTCCGTGACCTTAGAATCTCCCCTTCACTCCCGCTGGTGCCTGCATATTGGTTTTTCCTCTCACTCACACTTCCCCAGCTTCTTCCCATAACCAGATCTTCACGCCACCCTCAGCCTCACTCCTGGCCTCCTCGATTCTCATTTTTTCACCGGCAATGTATTTTCAGAAGCATCCTGAATACCTTTCCTTTTTGACCCTCACACGTTGTTAATATAATTACGTGGGTAATTCCTGTGTGGTATCATGGTCCATCACTGACCCTTAGGGCTCTGTGCAGGCAAGGACCAAGTATGTCTATTGCAACCCTGTGTCTTTGTTCTCCAGCAGAATCATGGCTTAATCCAATATGTCTCTCAGATGAACGTTAAGAAATTTTAATGCCAATTTTGGCACCAGGACTAAAATTCCATAGCCTACCCACAGACAAAGTTTGCATTCTAATAACAAAGGAAAGAGCAGCCCAAGACCATTTTCTTTTAGAATCTGAACTCAGAGGAACTCGAAACAGGAGGACATATTTTTTTTTCCTGGATAAGAAGAAAGAATATAAATTTAAAAAGCAAGAGTTCTGAGAAAACACAACGAGATAAAGGTCCTCAAAGCTGAACAGAAGAACTTGAACTCCATGGATTCTTGACGAGCTTCTATCCGCGTGGAACGGTGATGGCAATCCAGGATAGGAAGGTCCTCCCATCCCTGCTGTGAATTAGCACTCCCAACCCCCCACCCCCGCCCCCGCACTCCCCTCGGCTTGGCCTTACCTGAACTAATTTAAATGACTGCTCTCTGGCCCCAGCTGGTGATTGTCAGAGAGGTCTCTAAAAGCAGCATTTTTTTGAAGTACATAAAGCCTCCTACTCTGCCTCAAGGAGAAAAAAAATAAATATTCATACATATTATATTTGAATATATATTTTGTACATATTTCCATATACAGGAATATATATTCCCATATGTATATAAGTATTCCTGTGGCCTGCTTGCTCTTTTTGAATGTCATAATTAAAAATATAAAAACAAAGGAAGCTTTGTTACTTATATATATTAATGATTTTATATGTGTGTGTATGAAAGAGAGAGAGAGAGAGAGAGATGGCCCAAGGCAATTTCTCTTCATTCAGTGAAGCCCAAGCAAGCCAAAAGTTTGGACACCTGTGTTAGTACCTACCTGTGGGCTGCAGGCTGGACATGCCTGTTTAAGAATCTAAGAGCTTCCCTTATATGTAAATGTCCTGTAGAATTACATTCAAATAAAACCTTACTTGACCCTCAACTAGTATGGGCTTTTGTAATAGACAGAAGCAAAGTTCTGTTTCTAATTCTGTGTAAGACTAAATCCTAATGATATAGGTGCCTCAGTAATTCCCCAAAAGGTCTTGGGAGTCATGCCCTGTAGATTCTGTGACTTAATATCTTGGTTTCTCTGCTTAACAACTCTGGTCTTGTCCTTCCAATAGAACCATAGGTGCTTCTTCTATCAATACAATGATCACCTATAAGACTTCTAAAACATCTTTGCAGGAAAGCTGCAATATGACTACATCCTAAATCTGTGATCTATCCCTTCCAGAAATTTCTCACCAAAGTAAGTTTCTAAGTGCTTGATTAGAAACAATGACAAGAAAAGATATCTTCTAAAAGGTCCCAGATATTTTGCTCAAGCCGTTCATGAGGACTAACTTCACATCCTGACAATCTCTAATCTTGTTTTCTATCCTTGAGAAAATGTTGAATAGATACTTGTTCTTTCCTCAGCAACCCAAGTGGCTGTTCAGTACCTTTATCAACAAAGACATCCCCATAGTCACACAGAACTCTGAATCCTTACCCAGGAGTGTGCCTCTTTTGTTTTTCAAACAAAGGATCACACCCCCTCACCCCCGGGTACATTCTATAAAGATTTCAAAACTGTTAGGATATAGGAAAAATTAGTGCAATCTTGAATTTAAACTGCTACAAAGTTTGCAACAAGTGTTATTTTGTTGAACGATATTCCTGCCATGTAATACAAATGGCCAGTTGTCTTCGGCAGAATGTTTTAGTCACCCAATGTTAGCGAACTTTAACTTTCAATTTTAAAAAAGCAGTTCAGATTATAGTGACGATTTCTGTACCATTTCATGTCAAATGTCATTGAGCCAGTGTGGCATCACTCTATGAAACAGGTCATAGTTTAGCAAACCTACCCACCTCTTCCACTTATCGTCCATCTAGGGGTAGACAACTAATTAGGTAGGACCTGGCCATAGATGTAGACATGATACATAGTGAAAAGGCGGGATGTAAGTGTCTGGCAAATTCCCTCTGACAGGTTCTCTGAAGCAGAGATGCCCCCCAGGCCACTGGCTATCGACCAGCATCAGTCCATGAGCTGTTAGCAACCAAACCGCACAACAGGTAAGAATC
Organism: Ctenodactylus gundi; assembly: GCA_004027205.1. Taxonomy (NCBI): domain Eukaryota; kingdom Metazoa; phylum Chordata; class Mammalia; order Rodentia; family Ctenodactylidae; genus Ctenodactylus; species Ctenodactylus gundi. The sequence goes on from PVKB01000142.1 coordinate 381,522, forward strand.
AGGCAAGGGAGCCAAGCGTTGTCAGTATTTATAGCAGATCCCCATCCTAGCCCTGACATTACCACTTTAACTCTATCTCCGGTTAGATCAGCAGTGACATTAGAGTCTTTCTCCCCCCGCCAAATGTACTGTTTTTATTAATATGTATTTACATTGCACAAAAATTGCATTCAACTTGAGAAATTGGTTCGTATACATTCTGCATGCTGTCATTCTCAACCTTCTTCTCCTTCCCACCCTCCCACTCCTAGCCCCATGTATCTGTTCCCCCTCTTCCCTTACAAACTTTATCTCCCTGTTTCCTATCATCACTCTTATTGGCTCTTTTACTTATTTGCATTTTAAATTTCTCATAGTAGAGAGACGGTGTGATAAATCAGTATGTAGCCCACATTAGCCTACAACTCATGGCTGCATCCTGCCTCAGCCTCCACACTCTGAGATTATGGTCACGTGCCACCATTCCTAGATTTATATGGTTCTGGGGGATCAAATCCAGGGCTTTGTGCTTCCTAAGCACACACTCTACTCACTGAACTATGTCCCTAACCTTCTATAGATTCTTATAGGAATGTGAATCCCACTGTGAACTAATGGTCTAAGATGGAGCTGAGGCAGTGCCACCAGTGCTAGAGAACAGCTGCAAATACAGATTAATATTATGGTGGTTGGCTAATTTATTCTGTACTCAAAATAATAAGATAAAAGTAACAGGAGCCATAAATGTAAAGAACTTGAATCATTCCAAAACCAACCTTTTTTCAACTTGGGAAAAATTGTCTTCCCTGAATTAATCCCTGATGCCAAAGCTTGAGTGCTGATGCTCTTCAGAGGGGCTGAAGCTGCAGCTTCCTACCATGGTGCAATGACACAGATGAGGATGATTGGTTATTTAAAAGAAAAGAAACTAGAAAACTCAATAGTGGGAGTGGATCAACTGTTTCAAGAGACTGGACAAAGGCAGGACAATAAAATTATTCTTGAAGGAGAATATTCCCAGAGAAAATTTCTGAACTATGCATCAGAGAAGGAAACCCCCAGTGAAGTGTAGCAGCCTTGATGAGCTATGAAGTGATGGACTGGGGGGTCAAGAAGCCTGTGGCTGTTGATGTCATAGAACAGATTTCTATTAAAGAATAAAGGGCACAGAAACAGGGCTTAGAAATTGGCGCACGAACCTCCTTGAGTTTTTGTGGAATACCGAGCTGTGGAAAAGAGACTCATATGGCCTGGGAAGATCTGGCTAGTTAAAAATGAAATTCTCCTCACTTTGTCCTAGAAGTGAAAGATACAATATGTAAAGCGAGAGTGTCTATGGGTTAAATTAACAAATTAGATACTGTAGAAGAAAAGCTCAGTAAACTCGAAGGCAGGAAGGATCTAAAATAAAGCACACACACACACACAGTTTGAAAACAGCATGAGGAGACAATAGCACGTGGTTTAATATTTATGTAAAAGAGTAGCAGAAAGAGAGACAAGGGAGGTATAAATACATTTGAAAAATTTAATAGATTAGGTTGTTCTAAATTTAATGATAACTGTAAATTCCACGTGAAATAACATCAATAAACTCTACACAAGATGAATACAAAGAAAGTCTCAGTAAGATACATTATTATCAAATTACTGAAAGCAAAGGCAAAATATTAACAATTATTGAACAGGGCTAAAGATGTAGTACAGTGGCCAGGAGTTGTCCAGCATGCATGAAGCTCTGGGCTCATTTCTGACACTGAAAACAAATTTTACCAGAGGAAGAAGGTGTTTTATTCTGCACAGATAGGAATGCAAGGGGAAAATTATGCAAGACTTAAATCAAGAGAACAGCATCTTTAAAGCACTGAATTAAAAAACCTTATACTCAGTAAAAATTCAGCTATAAAATAAAGACAAAAATAAAACTTTTTGCAAAATATAAAGCTAAAAGAATTTACTACCAGTAAAAATCAGTACAAAATAGTGAAAGAAGTTTAATGTGTGGAAGAAAAATTAGAAAGAGAAAAACTAAGACATAGATCTACACAAAGAAATTAAAAGCACTTAAAGAGAGTCTTTTAAAGTTTTTCTTGAAAACATAAATGAATGTTCAAAGAGAAAGAATATTATAATGCACATAGAAGTAAAATATCTAATCCTAACAGCACAAAAAAACAGGAGATAGAAACAGCAGTATTCTGTTTAATAAGAGTCTTACATTGCATAAGAAATAGCGTAATATTATTTCAAGGCTGTCTATGGCAAGTGGATATTATAATCACTGTAATACTACTAAAAAGAAAATAGATATATAGCTAATGCCAGGTGTGCTGGCACACAACATGATTCCATGTAAGATGGTGATGCAGAAAGATCTCAAGTTCAATGTCTACCTTAGCAATATAACACGACCCTTTCTAATAAACAAATAGCCAGTACTAGGGAAATATATCTATATGCTTGTATGCGCGCGCGCACACACACACACTCACACACACACACACACACACACACACACACACACACACACACACACACATATATATATATATATGAAGAGTAGCCATAAATGAAATAATAAAAAATGTTAACATTTTAATATTTTATTTTTAAAATTTTAAAAGATAGCAGGAAATGCTTCAATAAAAGTCATGGCTCAAATAGAAAACAAATAGGATGGTAGAATTAAAAGCAGCTGCACAATTATCAAATGTAAAAGGTCAAAATACATGAAATAAAGAGCAGAAATAGTCATTCTAAACTCACAAGTAAGATCTAATTTTTGTCGTCTGCAGGAAATCTTCAAAGATGAAGAGACACATGTTTAAAAATATATCATGCATCCGTTGAGACTAAAATGCTAAGTGAAATACAACAGATATAGAAGATTAAATATCATATGGTTTCTTTTACATAAGAAACCCAAAATATAAATAACTTAAGGACAAAACAGAAGATATGATAGGAAACAGGGAAGCAGACTTTGCGGAGATGAGCAGGGAATCCAGGGATGGAAATAAAGGGGAGAGTGGGCGGGAAAAGAGAAGTAGAAATGATCAGGATACAATGTACACATGGACCAGTTCACCGAGATGAATGCAACTATTATGCATTGCAAGCACATACCAATAAAAATACGTCATGCCAACATAAATAAGAAAGCTGGAGATACTGTATCAATATTAGCCAAAAGAGAGCACAGAACATGACCAGGGTACTTCAAAATAAAGGGCGGAAGAATTGAGAAACATAAAATTCAGTCAATCAAAGCAAACTGCTTTATGGGACTTCTGTATCCAGCATCGTAACTAGTTGAAGGGAAGCCCGTGTGAGCTTTCTTGGACTCAAGTCCAAAGATCAAGAGGGTAGATCACACATTCCTTTCCTAGCCTCAGCCCATCTTCTAATGTGCACATTCACTTCTCTCTTACCTAACACAAGCTCCCTTGTACTCCTCTTTTTCTTCAATTGCTTTCTTAGTCCAAGCAGTGGACTAGCGTGTTAATTTGAGGTCGCTGTTCTCCTATTCCCCTCTACATGTGACAGAGCCACCAATTGTCCACTTTGTCCTCTTCTTCCCATGACAGCAAACTCTTGTCTTTGCCTGGGAACACTGGTGCCCAGATGCAGGCAGTCATCTCAGCTGTCTTTTTTCTGGGTAATTGTAAGATCAATCTCTGTCACTTCCTGGTTGTGCCATTTTTAAAAAGCTGGTATATGAAGTCTATGCTGTCCACCTTTCTGCTGGAGAGAAGCACTTGTGATATAGGGATTGAGATTTTTGTTCATGTTTAAGCAATAGGTTGTGCGTGGCTCCTTTGGTAGCAGCTGGGAATAAAACCTAGGCAGTACAGCACCTCTTTCATTTTATTTTTTTTATTTAATTTTGCCAAAGATAGCTGGTTAATATGAATAGTAATTCAAATTTCTCATGCAGTCTCTATATTATCCCTATTTAAAAATAACAATGAGCAAATAGCTACCACATTTTTAACCCTGACTTTTAAACTGGATACAGGCTTATTTTCTCAAAAGAGATACTGGGATTCATAAAAAATACAAACCCTGTCTCCTTGTTTTTAGTCTTGCTAACTTTATCCAAGGTAGAGTAAACTTATTTCTTTAAAACACCTAAGTCTATTGCTACTCCCTAAAAAACTGGAGACTCTCTAGGGCAAGGGATTAAATACAGTTTTCTATTTAGAAATAAAAAAGTACATACATAGATTCAAATTTCAATTGGTGTGGCTCGAAATGAGCTCCTTGAGACCAGTAATCATGCTTTGTCATCTTGAACAAATTACAAAATGCTCAGTAGGCTAGGAGAGCACAGTTCTGGGTGTGTCTATATGATTGACAGGTACGCCAGCAACTTGAGGGAATAAGACCCACCCAGATATGAGTGGCACCAACAAATAGACTCGCACTCTGCATGAAATAAAAAGGGAAAGAAGACAGAGATGTTCTGTTCTGGCAAGCCCCCAAGTTCACCATAGCATTTTGATGTCGGTTACTGGCACCAGTAGTCATGCTGTGAGTTTCCAGGCCTTCGGACTTGAAGTGATGGCACATCCTTGATCTCTCTTGCTCTGCGGCTTCCATTTTACCATCTGAGCAGCTACTGCATCCTCTGGCTCTCCCACTTGCAAACAGCCGTACTGCATTCTTCTGTCTCTGATCTTGCAGGTGGCCATTTTGGACCCTTCCAGCTCTGATGAAATAACCCTACCTAATAAATGCCCTTTATGATTTTACACATGTTTATTTCCTATTCTGCTCCTCAGGAGAACCCTAACTATGGCTAATACACTCTTCATGCCCCTAAACCTCTACTGGTTGCCTGAGTGAGAGGAAAATGAGTATGCTGGCTCCATAGTCTGCACAAGATTTCTTAGCCCCCTAGTGATGTGCATGGTCCAGTATTCTCAGAGATGCAGCATTTCTGGCCTCCCAACTCCACCTGCTCCTATTTCGATCACATTCTTTTCTTGGACAGATTTTTTCCCCCATCTCGATATTCGTTATAGAAACTATGCAACCTTCTGCCCTCTGTATGCTAGGATTAGAATAACTAGACTCATGTGAAGGACTGAAATTTGAAATACTCAACAAAGCTGAATCAGATTCTTTCTACAGAGTTCTTTGAATCGCTCCAAACAGCCAGCCTGTAGAATCACCCAGCCCCTACCTAACCTCTGGAAAAATATTAAGACAAACACCATCTCAGACTGAAAACAGAATTCCCAGGAGGGATTGCTTGGCGTTACCATGTTGCCTTGCTTAAGTTAAGCCATCTCCACTCTGGTGCCGGGATAGAAAATAATAGCTTGGATTGCTTGGAGACTCAACACATTGCTTTTCTGTGAAGCTGCTTTATCAGGAACAAGCCCCAGGGTGGCATTACTTAATCAATAGCAGAGATGCAGAGAGGGAGAAAGGGAGTTCACAATAAACTGATCGTGGCATCTGGTTTCCAATGAGCAGCTGCAAGACTAGTCAAAGTCCCCTAATCTCATCAAGCAGCCAGACAGATTGATTTTGAGTTCATTAATAGTTGCTGGGGTAGAGGAGAGAGAAAGGAAGTAGGAAAATGAATGCGTCATTGGGATCTGTTCCCTTAATGAAGACCAAGCAACTCTTTCAAAGCCACTTATGGCTTATATAAGCACAGGGCCAGATGTCAGGCCCCATCCCAGAGCCAGGACCAATACTCAAGGCCCAGAGGAAGACCAAGGACCTTTAAAGGGAAACCAAGTGCTTCAAGGTCCACCTACAAAGCACCCCATATGCCAAATAAAAAGGGAAAAAAAAGTAAATTATTTACTCATATATTTTGCTCACATTATATCAAGTAATTTCACATCTAAATATTTGGCACCATTCAGGCTATTGATATTTTTAAGAATCTCTGAGTTGCTTATGAATCTTATCTGCCAAGGGAAAAAAACTGCAAATGTACCTGCAAAGGACAGTCCGTAAAAATAAGTCAACTTGACATGGGTTACAGGTGCTTCTAACTCTATCCAGAATGGCTAGAGTTCAGGGAGATGTAGACTAGGCCCTCCTTCCAAGCAGTTTTTATTCATGTATCAGGTAACCAATATACAAATGGCCTAACACAAATTGTGAGCCATCAAAAAGTGAGCATTTTTGATGAAAATACCTTGTTGACTTACAAAACAGGTGTATACAAATTATAACAGATTGCATCTGAATTGATTCAACAATAAAACACATGACAATTTTTAGAGGGACTACAATTTTCTTCTAAATAATCATCTCCCAATATATCAAGTTTTTAATAGCAATTTTTGAAAATAGTTTGTTGTATTTAAACAATCACAAGTATTTCCAATCAGTGTGAATTTTAGTCAAAGGCAAGCAAAATGCTTTTCAGACAATCTCAGGGTGTTGCACCAATATTCTAATGGCTGGTATTTTCCTGGGCCCTCCTTTTTTGTTAATGATAACTTTATTACTCTACAGATACTTATTGATTATGGGTGAGGCACTTAACTCTTATCAGTGATACAACAGAGGCTTACTCAGATACAATCTTTCGTCTCAAATTACTCAGAACTTTATATCCAGTCAGGAATGTGAAATACGCTCATAGAAAGATTCCAGGATGGTAATAACATCCACTTGACAGGTGTGGACTGCTAGAATCTGGAGGAAAGCAAAGCCCAAAGCAAAGCAGATAATCCCAGCAGTCTGATAGGGCAAGGCAGAAAGACAACAAGAAGTAGCCCAGCTAGGTAATTTAACAATTTAGCGCAACCCTATCAAAAAAAAAAAAAAAAAATAGGCTGTAGCTATAGCTCAGTGTCAAGGTCCTGGGTTCAGTTCCTAGTACCAAAGAACCTAGATGAGTGAGCTCGTCCAGTTATCAGAGGGAGATTGTATCAGCTTGACCAACTGCTCAGTTGGACGTGAAAGAGCATAGCATGTTCAAAGAACTAAAAGCAGAGAGGTACAGGACTGGGAACCAGGACAGGGCTGATACAGAATCCAGAGACTGTGGAAAGGTAAATTGACTCAGATCTTCCTCAGCGGTGAAGGAAGACCCAGAAGACTTCCTCGCAGCGAAGTAACAAATCTGGGTGGGAAGATCATTGGAAGGGCAGAGTGGAGAATCTGTGACACAGTGGGGAATGACAAGGCAGAGGGTCAGGAGACCTGGCGGGAAGATGTTGCAGCTATTGTGGTGATGGGAAATCACAGGACTGCACGTTCAAGGCCTCCATCTTGGATGGCTCATCCACGCCAAACCTCACACTTTTTGCATCTCGGCGGCCCACCCAGGCTCCATCCACCTGATCTGGCTCAGTGGATGGGCTCTCGTATCAGCTTGTCCCGTTCTCTGGGCTCATTTAAGAGAGCAGCAAGGCTGTTCAACCTTTAACAAGGTAAAGGTGGCAATAATAACCATGAAGTCAAACCAGGTGCGTTCTAAATCTTCTGTGAAGTAGACACAATTTTTCCTTGTACAGAGGAAAGTTTGAGATAAATAGCATAGAATCAGTAAATAATTCAGCCTATGACCTTGATACTTATTGATTCCTGCAGCTGTTTATCTTTCTCTAGGCTACCCAGGGGGGAAAAATCCTCCAAAAAACAATTATCACTTAATTATAAAATTGCTTGGCTTGGGAGAGCCTTCTGGTTGGTTGCTAAACACTCCAAGGGGGTAAGTTAATCTCTACAAACCACCCAGCCTGACTGAAGCTGCTACTTAAAATTCTTAACCACAAGCTTCATTATTCTCTGGTGTGGATGAAAAAATTAAAAAGAAGAGGAGCAACACCCACATTTTCCTCTCATTTTCAGACATGTAGGATGTTTAACCAACCCGATGACTTGGGTGTCTGGTTATTTCTCCCCTGTGGGACACGAATACAGATGGATTCTTGCCACAGAAGTGCCAGATTTGATGAGCACTTGGGAATCACTTGCCCAACATAGTGAGCCCTCAGCCCACATCTGAGAGTAGCCCAGTGGCCAGGTAGGAAATGGTCAAAATTGTGGTGTCTGTTCTAGTAGTTACCGTAGATTGGGTAACATAAGGCAATGGACTCATTTTTGTCTTTTTATTTTATCTGTTCGGCATAAGTCATTTCTACTTCAAGCTCAGTTTGAATGAAAGACAAAGCTCTAGTGCAAGGTCTGGCTTCTCAGGTGTTGGGTGATTCTCATTCTAGAGTCAATAGCAGCTCAGAGTGTTGAGCCTGGCCAAGACAGTGAGCAGGTAAGGAACCCAGTCAGCTGGAATTTCACAGGGTGAGCAGATAAGCACTATGCTCAGCTTGTCTTATTTCTGTATCCTTATCACCTTTGCTCAATATTATAAAAGATGCTAGCTTGGCAAATAACCAGCCCTATCCAAAAAAAAAAAAAAGACAAAGGACTTGAGTAGACTTTTCTTTTGTAAAGATAGACAAATGACCAGTAAGCACATTAAAAGATGGGTAACGTCATTCATCTTAAGAAAACGCAAATCAAAACCACAATAAGATACAACCTAGTACCCACTGGGATGGCTACTACCAAAAACTAAAACCAAAAGGAAACAAAAATCCTCAGGGTTAGAGTTGTAACTCAGGGCTGGTGTTCTTACCTACTATGTAAGAGGCCCTAGCTTCATTCCCCAGGGGTGAAAAAGCAACTCAGAAATTAATTGTTGGTGTGTTATTAATTGGCGAATGTACAGAAATAATTGTGGATGTATGTGCAGAAATTGGAACATCATTGACTGTGGGAATGGAAGATGGAAGACAATGTGGCTGTTTCTCAAAAACTTAAAAATAGAATTACCATATGATCCAACAATTTTTCTTCTGAATATGTACTCAAAATAGCTGAAAACAGGATTTCACAGGAGTATTTGTACATTCGTGTTCACAGCCACATTATTTGCAGTATTCAACGGATGGAGGCAGCTCGAGTACCCCATACACATGAATGGGTAAAGCAATGGGAGCACACGTCCAATGGAGGGTTGTTCAAATCTAAAAATAAAAGAAACATAGACAGTTTCTGCCATCTAAATGCATCTTTGAGGATATTATGTTAAGTGAAAAATAGCCAGTCACAAAAACACAAATGCAATATGAGTCCACTTATAAGCAATACTTTAGCCAAATTCTTGGAAAGTAAAACTGGCTGCCAAGGGCTGGGAAGGAGAGCTGGAAAGCCGTTCAGGGGACGTACAGAAAACTCAGCTCTGAAGGATGAGTCTTCTGGAGGTCGATTGCACAAGAGTGTAAATGAAGTTACACTACCAAACTATGTAGTTAAAGTGGGTAAGTGGGAAACGTTATGTTGTTTATCACAATTAAAAATAAATGTGTGGTTGTCTTTTGGAAATGATTCATATTCACCAGGAGAATGAACAGAACTAATTTGTCTTCCAACAGCTGATTAATTAACAGAAGACCTCAAGTATCTCCCTGAAACACAAAGGACAATAAAGCATAATTGGTATTGCACAAACACACACACACACACATGTATATATTATTGTATAAAGCAGAAGGAGGGTCATATCATGTTTTTTGCCTGGGAGAAGTGGAAGTTTAGACATAAGACTTGGATCCATATCTTATGATATAAAACATAGAGGACATGCCCTGTTCTCAGACTTCTGCCTTCCTTCCTGATTATTGCTAATGTCTAGAAAGATCTGATTATTTTTTTCTAAATATGGATGGCACTATCCATCCTCCAGATCTGGCCTGCACGCTTCCTCTTCTCCCGCCATCCCTGGCCTTTCCTTCCCTGTGCCTCTTAGAATATCATTTCAACACCTTGCTCTGCCCCTTGCTTATTCTTTTCCTTAGTTCCCCAGGCCCTGTGCAGACTCTCTTGCCTTTAAAAACAGCAGCATGTTCCTCCTCTGGGACCAGGTGCATGGTTTCCTCTGCCCAGGTCACTTCTGTCTGGTGGCCCCATGGCTGGCCTCCCGCAGACACCTTCCTGACCTCCTACCTTACTCCATTGCTCTCGTGCTTTGAATTCCTATCTGCTGCTCTGTGCATAGAATCATTGTTCCCCACTGTACTTATTGGCAAATATTTTACATATTAATATTTATATGTCATCTGTCTCCTAAAAATGTAAGTTCTATGTGGGCAGAGATTTTGTCTCACTGTTTGTTGCTGCATCTTGTTCTGGTGTACAGGAAATGCTTAAAATATTTTTGAATGAATTAATACACATCTACAATTTTACAGAGAATTTATTTAGCATGAAGTTAGACATACATGCACACACACACAAACACACATACAGAGAGAGAGAGAGAGAGGGAGAGGGAGAAAGTACATATTATGTTTTGAGAAACAATAGCTCTCGGGAGTGTTAATAGCTGTTCTACTGGAAGAACGCATTGTTCTACCAGTCTAATTTGGCAAAAGTTCAGATACATAAAGTTAAACAGGTGTTTTTCCTCTAGGACTTCTGAGCTCTTTTTTACTTCGATGTGTCACAGTGTCCTCCAGAGATCTAAAGGGTGGGGATTCTATGAGGGACTCTCCTAGCCATTTGCCTGCCTGTCCTTTGTGGAGGGTCATCCTATTCGCTGCCTCTTCCCCCCACAATGCTCTTGGACACACCAGCCTGCTTTGATGAGTTTTGCCCCTTAACTAATTCCTTTGTCTTCTGTGGCCTTGAGATTTATTATTATTATTATTATTATTATTATTATTATTATTATTTCTGTATGGCTCAGGTCTCAGCTTGTTTTGATGATGAAACTTTAGTCTCAAAACATCATCTACAAGTTTACTTGATTCTCATTCTCTTTTGGGCACTCCACTCTGTAGGAATCTTGGTTACTCCCCTTCTACAAACCCACTCATCTTGCATTTGTAAAACTGCCAAGAAGGTTGCGGTAGGTAAGCTCAGCACATCAGAAAAACATCCAAACCAGACAACAGAGGAGTTGATGGGAAGCTTATCCAAGAGACAAGTGGGGTCAGGTTGGAATTTTTACTCTGCACTTAGAGAAAATTCATTGGAGACCCATGACAAATTGGGTCTAGGTTGTTTGGATCTGGAATGTCCCCCAAGAGCCTCGTGTACTTGGAAGGTGATTGGATCTTGGGAGTTAATGGATCAAGTGGATTCATGTATTGATTTTATATGCTGTTAAGAGGTGGGGCCTGTGTCTCCCTCACTGGCTCTACCCTTCTTCGTTCTGCTTTCTGGCTGCAATGGGCTGAAGAGCTGTTCTCCAGCTAGGACCTCTGCCATGTCCTTCTGCCATTGCCAGCCACTCATGAGTGGACTGTTCTGAAACTGTGAGCTAAAATACAGCTTTCCTCCCTTAGGCTTTGGGTGTTTGGTATTGCATCCACATAATAAGAAAGTGACCAATGTAGTATCTGAGGGTGGAGATAGGAAGTCGCAGGAGAAGACAAATGTGTGCAGCTGGGAGACAGCAGACGTCTCAGCTTCCTCCCTCAGCAGCACCCGAGCACCTGCTGACTGGATCCCGGCCTGGGCACCCAGCCCTGTTTAGCCCCATGCAGCTGTCAGCTGTGAGCCCCCTGGATGGCAACGCGTGGTAGCTGTAATGGAAGGAAGCAGACCTGGACAGACACAGAGATCATGATCCATGGTTACCAACTGAACGTTCACTCTGCATCTGGCACAATCGGACACTGCTGGGTTCCCTAGTCATTGGATCTGCACAACAGCCACGCGGTACATGTCGTATCGCTATTTAAAAGTTTAAAAACTCAGACAGTACAACAATATCGAGAGACAATATGGGAAACAGAGGAGCAAACTCAAAGATGTGAGGTGGGCTAAAAGTGGAGGATGCAGAAGCCACGCTCATCTTTCCTATATATATCACCAGGACAGACGAGAGCCATGGGACCTGTGCCCGAAAGACCGAGGCAAGCAGGAAGGGTTTCCTTGGTAGGAGGTCTTGATGTTGTGGACAGAGACGGGGAGAAGTGGGAACAGAGCTCGGGAGGGGCTTTTGGGTTTCAACTCCTGCTGCTGATCTGTGGAATCTTCCCCAGTGTCAAACACATCCCAAAGTTTCGATGTCCATCTGGACAACCTGGTGAGGAAGAAATGAAACTTTGAGGGAAAAAAAATCAGAATTTTTTGAAGAACAGCATCAAGACAGTTAACACTGATTTCTTGGGTTCCCATCATGTGCTCAGACTTTGGTCATTGCTACCCAAGAACTTACAAAATGGATTCTACTCACAGGAAACTATGATAATATTGAGGGATGTGAGAAGGAAGGGCAAAAGATTGGGAAAGGGAAGGGAAGTAGAAATGATCAAGATGCAATATGTAGAGCACCAAATCCTCAAATGAGTGTAATTATTATGAATCACAAATATATACCAATAGAAAGAATAATTGGGGGATTTAAAGAAAAAAATAGAATCTAGTTGATGGATATGTAGGGATCCATGGTAAATTTATTCAATGATAATATATGTTTTAAATGTTTTTAATAAAATATTAGAAAACATATTAGTGGAAAGGAGGAAATTCCTCGTGAATACATAACTGATAATGTAAGACAGTCTATAGGGACTATCAGGGACAATAAATGGTATTTCAGAAAAATATAATTATCCATTGAAGGAAGGTCTCCAAAAGGAGGTAAGAGGAAATCCAACAAGTACAAACGTTAACATACTTACAAGCAGGGGAGTAACTGAACACTTACATGCAGGACAGTTACTGATCATAGGGTGCTTTTTATGAGGTCAAAGAGAATGCAAAATATGGACAAGATGGCCCCAGGACAGAGAGTGTTGGAAGACCACAAGGAAATATTCAGAGTTGGATGAACATGGGTTCTTTTCACTTGCTTAGCATCCATTTTCCTTTCTTGTGGCATCCATGACTGGATTTTTATTTGGGAACAATTTCTCATTGGTCAAGCCTACATTTTGGACAGAGTTGGTCGCAAACCTGATTCTTTTCTGGAGACAAGGTGTATGACCGGCCTGGGCAAGCAGGAAGGTCTCTCCCCCAACAGCACAAAGAAGTGTGATACAACCCAAGGTGTGGGGTATCTGGTGAGCACTAGCATTTGCAATATTCCTGGAAATTTTTGCAATTGAACCATATTCTTGCCATAGGGAATGCCCATTGGACATTAAGCCCAGAGAGATGGAAACCATTTTGCCAATACTAGAGAAAGAAAAAATAAAACCAGAACACAGGGCATAATCAAGAGGTAAGAAATAAAGTTACTAAAGTGTTAGAACTTTCAAATTCAGCCATGACTGGTATGTGCCTTGCAGAAAATAAAGGAAGTACGGTAAAGAGGCCGGAGGCAGTCAGAAGAGGGTCAGCAGTGACATTGGACATCTTTTCTGTCTTTTCTCCTCAAACTCTTTGTCCAATGTGCTGGTCTACACTGAAGGGCACAAAGTTTGAGCAACTAGGACGTCCAAATAAAGACTAGCGGGCATGGAGCCCTGGCTGGACGTGCTCAGCATGTTGGAGAAGCAGCAAGAGAGAGCCAGCTGAGCAAGCGGGAGCGCAGCCGGCCACGGGTCAGGTCGCGTAAAGCCTTGTCGCACTTTGAAAGGAGCTTGGCTTCTACTCTCCAGATGAATGGAGGCCATTAGAGAATTTTGAGTTAAGGAGTGACATGATGTAGCTTATGTTTAAAAGGGTCATGCTGGTCACAGGGCTGAGAATAGATGGAAGTAGGGCAAAGACAGAAAACCAGGAGATGAGTTGGAAGGCAACGAAGGGCCCCTTTGTGCTCCAGGGGTGTGATGTGACATTCTGCCTCTCGACAAGGCAGCAGGTTGTTAGGACGAAGGCAGAGGAGAGGTGGTGAGCTCACAGCAGGCCCAGGCAGGAGGGGAGCACTCAGAGCCAACCGCCATAGCTTTCAGTAGGAAGGGCCTAGGGCTCCATCACCTGCACAGAAGCTGTGGCACTGTGACCCTGATAAACAACCTGACAGGTCAGCCAAGCTAACATGACATGCCACCAACCAAGAGCTCCAGGGGACTTGTCCTTGGAGTTCATGAGCTGTTAAAAAGGCTCCTGGGAACTGCGAGTGAGACTTACGCAGATTGTGTGGAAAAGTTCCACATAACCGCGGTGCTCCCAGGTCGCGTGGGCCCTGGGGACTGGCAAGGGGCCATCTGAGTGATGTTGTTAGTCACATCCAGTGTCCACCCTGCTGCCGTACACCAAGGCTCCTATCTCCCTCCTTCCAATACCATCCTGCCAACCCTTTTGTTCTTTCTCTTCTGCTTACGGGAACTGAAAACCAGCACATGTGCTCAAGTGTCCATTTGAAGGAAGCCTTGTCTTATCCTTCTGGGAGTGTTGGGAGGGCTGTGCTGTGTGTAAATTTCAGCAATAAATATGAAGCCACAGTGTGTTTTATAGCCAGGGGTGAGTACACTGAGGCCATGGGGCTTCTCCTACAGAGAAAAAGTCAGAACTTGATCTTGCTTTTAGCATTTACCAGGCATTCTCGGAGGAGGTTACTGCATTGCCTATAGGTGATGTCTTTGCAAAAGGCAGTTCCTTGCTCTCCCTTCCTGGTTCCTCATCCACCAGGCTGCTTCCCTTCCTCCCGCCTGCTTCATCTGGCTTTAGGTTTCGGTTGGCCCATCTAATTCTAGGCTTTCTTCTTACCACATCTGGGTTCCCAATGCTCACCTCAGCCTTTGGCCTATAGTTGAGGATGTTTGATGAATTCCTGTTGAATGTTGCTGAATGAATAAGTTATTGCTATTGATTGCAAACTCGTTGTTATTCAACAATACTTCTCATTTGTCCCGTGTCTTTCTTGGAAGAAACCAAATCATGATCCAAGAAGATGTGTGGAATGCAGAATTCCTTTACAAACCTCTCACGTTTCCTTGGAAGACAAAGCTGAACAATTGCATATGTTCCTTACACTGTAATCCTCAATCCTCAGCCTGCAGATGCATACAGCTCCGTGACCTTGGAAGGACCTTGAAATGAGCTGAGACAGAAAAGCAGCAACCAGCTGGTGAGCAACAAGTGAAGCCCCGCCTCCTGCCAGTGTGCTCCTATTAGGTTCTAGTGCTGCTGCTGATTAATAGGAGGTGGAGCTTCAATCCTCTCTCCCCTCCCGCTGCTGCTCACCATTTCAAACCTGTCCTCCAACAACCTACTCCAAAATCAGGACTCCCCCCTATTTCGCCATCGTTGGGAGAATGGTTTTGTACTAAACTAGTCCCTAGTGACAAAAAGGCTGCCTCTAATCTTTTCCTGCATACTTTGTCTTGAAATACATATATGTGTATGTAATGTTTCTACAGTATATGTATGCATACATAAACACCTCCTAATTCAAGGGCTTTCTGCTAACTACTGTGAGTCTACAAATTATGAAGTAGTCTTAGCCTTCTAGAAAATAGAGTGAAACAAAGCTCCATCCGACTCACAATGAGGGCACCAGGACTGCCAGTCACTGCTCTGCCAGTAACTTTACATCTGTGGTCATGGACACGTTGCCCACAGTTTGAAATCTCGGTTTGTCATCTGTCAAATGAGACTGGTGTTGGGATGGATGATCTGCAGGTGCCTTTTCAACTTGAACATTTTGCTCTAAAATGATTGGAATGAAGTAAGGTCTAAGGCAAAGTTAGGAGAGATTATTACAGCAAAAGGGAGATGGGAAAGTGATCATATGAGCTGAGTCCTGGGACCAGGAGGGGAATAGTAATAGCACCACCTCCATAGCAACATTAATAGGAATACATTAGTCGACGTGTCTCAGTTTGGCAAGGTGCGGAAATACAGTTAAACCTCAACCAACTAGCATATCAAATGCTCACCAGAATATGGGAACATTACCCAAAGGAACTTTCTATGATAATTAAGGACGAACCATATCTAGATTGTCTAATACAGTAATCACTAGTCATATGGGCTGCTGCACAGTTTAAATGGGATCGCATGACTGAAAAGCTGAATCTTTTAACTTCACTGAATTTTAATTATTTTATATGTAAACAGCCATCCATGCCTCATGCTCCTGTCCAGAGTGAGCAGATTTGGCAATTGAGAACTACCAGACTTTTAAATAGAGCAATGAGGCATGGCACATCCAGACAATGGAATATTATTCAGCGCTAAAAAGAAATGAGTTATCAAGACATGAAAAGACATGAGAGAACCTTCAATACATTACAGAGTGAAAGAAGCCAGTGTGAAAAAGGAAAGACATAGCTTCTGTGATTCTGACTGTATTATATTCTGGAAAAGGTGAAACTATGAACAATGGAGGATAAAAGGTAGCAAGAGATGAATAGGTAAGTCACAGAGGATTTGTAGGACAGTGAGACTACCTGTGTTACACCGTGATAGTGGAGTTGTCATTATACACTTGCTCAGACTCACAAATGCACAACTCCAAAAGTCAATGCTTCCTGTAAGCTGTGGGCTTGGTATTAATGATGCGCTAGTGCAGTCGTAACAGTGCTCCCTTCTGGTGGATTCATGGGCCGAGGTGAAGCCTGAGGGGGGGCAAGAGTACATAGGATGTCTCCATGCCTTCAGCTTAGCGCTTCTATAAACCCAAATTGGGCTGAAAACCAAAATGTGTTGAATCAAGGAAAAAATTGCTGAGGAAATACCCAGAAGAAATTAGGCTTGAAGTCAAGTCCTTAATAATGGATTAGGTATGAATAGCAGTGGTTGTATTTCCAAGGACCAGAGAGCTCAGGAGCTAGGAGTTAGTTGGTGGTATCAGAACACAGCGCACTATGGGAGAAAAGTGGGGGACAGCCTGGAGGTCCCTGAGCTTAGGCTGGGAAAGACCTTAAATTCTAGGTTAAAGAGCCTAAGATGCACTCAGCAGCCAATTGAGTCTCAGAAGGTTTTCATTGAGGGCTACAAGATATCAAAAAAAGTATTTTAGAAATAATAATATTCTAAATAAGCATGCTTTTTGGGACTTTAAGTTCTTTGAAGGTCAGGTTTATGTCTTCAAGTTAAATTATGTGTGGTTCCTGCTATCACACCAGGAACTCAAAAGTGCTTAAAACAATTTAAATCAAATAAATAGATAGCTTTTTTCAGGATCATGCTGCTTTACAAGAATCTTCCATTACTAATGTGGTAGGGCCCATATTGCCTGGAAAATTACAGGCTTTTAGGGACTCCTGCTTGATGGATTTGTCTAAATGTGTCTAAAGGAAGTGCACAATGTGGACCACATCAGCACTGGGGACCCAGCATTCGGAATGCTTAAGTATCAAGAAAAGATTTTCCTTTGTGCACTCCCACGGTGCACTATCTTCAAAGGTCTCCAGATTTATTATTTCATCAACAGATCGGAGAGGGGAGTTTGTATGAGATCAAACAAACACGAGTACTATGGGAAAGCTGGCAGGTGAGAGTGTATAAATTGCCCGATGGAAAATGTCAAAAGTTGACATCAGAGCAGTAGGAGGGTGGGGAGCACACAGAACTGAGAACAAACGAGCGTGGCTTTCTGGGAGCCGATCCCATCTACAGTCCAGCTAATGCACTGCAAGAAGCTCAGGGCTCCAGCACCCACTGGGAATCCGCTGAAACCATTAGCACAAAACATACCCCTTACTTGAAAAAGAAACTTAAAGCGTCTTTTAATGTCTATGCCTGATCTCACCTCATTTCCTTGACGTTTTCCCTTTCTTCTTCAGGCTCTGTGTCTGTCCCCCTGTCTCCCTCTGTTAGGCGCACGCATGTGCAAACACACACACACACACACACACACACACACACACACACACACGTATGCACACACACACACATTCTGTCTTCTTCTTTACCCTGTACATATTTTCCCTAGTTCTTTCTCTCACTCTTTCTCTTTACATCTGATTTTCAGACTTTGAAGGGTAGTGTTAAAGTGTCTGCTGAGGTAGAAAATTATATCTGCATGTTTATACCAGATCTTTCCACACTCAGAGAGTCTGAGGCAAGAAAGACTGTTTAAAGTCTCCACTGTCCTGCTCTGTGTTACTGAACAAGGTTTTTGTCTTGAGTTCAATTTGGAATGTATGGGTGACAGAGTAGCAGGAATTTATGGGACATTTAACACTGTGTCTGAAAGACACCACGTGCTTTATGTGTATCAGCTCAGGGGCTCACCACACACACACACACACACACACACACACACACACTACTCCCTACTCCATCATCTGGGAATGGCCCTTCTTGAGCAACTCACCTAAAATAATCCCCAAGCCCGGCCCAGCCCCCACGGCCTTATCCAGCTTTTATTTCATGGCCCTTTTTATTACTTGGCATCAGAGTAAACATTTACTTTTTTGTAGATGGAAATGTGTATTTCTTTCCCTTTCTATTAAAATGCAGGAGAAATATATATATTTTCTTTCTCCATTAAAATGCAAATGCCATCACTTGGAGCCTTCAGCATCGCTGTGAGGGTTGGCACTTTAAAGAGTGGCCAATCTAGGTGGGCACATGTGAGTGTGGATCTTGGGGACCTCACCAGGCTTTGTCTGCTGCCAACTCTGATCAGAGGTGGAGACCCGGGCCCGCCTTTGCCTCCTGAGTCCGTGATGTCAGCCCCAATGACAGGCCTTCGTTATGGTGGGAGAACACGTGTTCCAAGGTTAGACATTTTGTCCAATGAGAAGGATGTTGCCATATGGCTTCACTACCAAAACTAAGTAGCCAGGCCTGGTGGCATAGGCCTGTAATTCCAGAACTCTTGGAGGTTGAGCCACAAGGATTGCAAGTTCAAGCCTAGACTAGCCAACTTAGTGAGAGTGTCTCAAAATGAAAAGAAAGAAAGGTTAGTATAGAGTGCAGTGTGGAGGCTCTGTGTTCAATTCCTAGTACCACACACACATATGCACACTTGCATGCATGTGTATGCACACACCACACACACGCACAATGGCCTGAAAATCTACTTTCAAAAGAGAATAGCAAAGGAATCTACATTCCTATAAAAACAGAAACTTTCAGAATATTTCATGATGCAAATTTTAAGTGCCATGTGCAGTTCCCGGTATGAGTTGTACAGAGTTTAATCAAATATCTGTTTATGTTTATTCCCAAGTTTCCATAAGTCCCTCGCCTCTCCAAGATATGTAGCTGATACGCTACTAGAGTCCAATAAATGTCACTTTATTTCTCAAAATTAAACTTAATATGCCATAAGCTTTCAGCTACCAATCTCTTCTCGTGTCCTCTCTCTCTCTCTCTCTCTCTCTCTCTCTCTCTCTCTCTCTCTCTGCCTCTCATCGCACACTGGCCCCATTTTTGCTCTTCCTGCTGCTGTAGCCATGTGCTAAAGTCTCTGCCCAGCCCTGGCCCTTGTTTTCTCTCATCAGCTGCCCATCTTCCCGACATGGTGTTTGGACCATTTATTGATGTATTTGCCACTGCATCTATCTTGTAGAATTGGGATTCCCCCACCTGGAACAGGTGGCCTTCCCTTTACCTGCCTCTGGGGAAAGCATACCTGATTTTACAGCTTCCACTTCTGCAATGCAAACAGTCCACCCACCCTTGCCTCTTGCACACATCAACCTGCCCTTCCTTGGTGGAATTATACTAAATCCAGCAACCCACTTACATTGGTGATTAATTTAACTCACCAGATACAGTATCTCTATCAGCTTCAGTGTTCTGCTACAAAGTTTTTATTAACTCCCTTCACATCCTGACCATGTAGACTACCATGTAGCTGATAAATAAATCTTTTACAGCCAAGAAAGAAGAAAATTTCTTTACTCATTCAGATAGCAGTGGACCCTAGATTTTTCCTGGGATGCGGTCACACTGTCCACTTCCCCTCAGGGACTGGCAGCACCCGTGAAGCAGGGCCTGAAACAGGTGCCCCACGGCCCTCTCCAGCTCCCCACTGGGTTATGCCCTTGCATCACTGACACCACTCACAGGTTATTAACAGCCGAACAGATGCCAAACCTTCTGTTCTTAACACATCTCTAACACCTTTCATAGTCCACAGTTGTTGTCAAAAGACATTTGCAGCTGTGAAGAAAGGTGGGTGGGCAGATGAAATAAATTAATACATAGTTTCCATGTAGGAAGTTCAGCTAAGCCCTGGTGAACTCTCACCACAGCCCCACTCAGCATAAGGCAACACAGACAGGGCTTTCTTCCTTCGCTGCCCTCATGCAGAACACACTGCTACTCTCAGTCAAGTAGTAGACGCACAATTATAGAGTGCATACGGCATGCACAGGAACACGGTGTTGGCAGAGAGACAAGCAGCCAAACGGGAAGAGGGAGACTCTGGGCATGGCTGAGAGCCAATGACAACAATCCCTAAGCATTTCGAACTTAGAAAGTAAACCATGGATGATGGACAGCCATAGGAAATGCCCAGATCCAGCTAAGGTGGGGCAACTCCCCGGCCTTCATCCGGGTGTCTGCCACGTGTTGCTCTTCACTCTCTTTGCCTCATGAACAGGGAAAGATGCTGAGCATGGAGGGCTCAGTCAATCCTCCACAGAGGGACAAGTAAAAGTAGCAGATCCCCTCAGAATGGCCACTGGCATCTGACCATCTGGTTGAGGAGGTTTCTGAAAGGTTATAAAGTTTTAATGTTCTCTAAGTTAAGGCGTCAAGAACACAAGGTAAATGGTCTGAGCCACCAATGATTAATGAGCACAGCCAGGTGGCCATCTTACAAGTGTGCATGAGTGCTCATGAGGTCAGGCTTTGGGCTGGACACCAAGGGTAGACACAGCTAAGTTTTATTCCCCGCCCTTGAAAGGCTCAGGGCCTAGAAAAAGGGCCATTTTCTTATGGCAGAACATGAGATATCCTTGTACCCTGGGTGGCTTCCAGGAGCTTCCTGCCAGGCAAAATGAGTGCACAACAGAAGAGAGGTTTAGGGAAAATCTCTGGAGAGAACCTGGAGCTAAGTCTTTGAGGACAACAAGAAGTTAGTCACTGGAGAAAAAATGAGAAAGGTATTGAAGGAAAAGTGGATAGCAGATGCAAAGCTTTATTGAGAAGGGAGGGAATCGGGGGCATTTGAAAAACTTCCACCTGTTCTTATTTTCAGCTTGATAAGACAGTTGCCAAGAACGGGTCCAAGCCTTGTTAGGAAAAGTCTTACAAGTCATTTCAAGGCATTGGAGATTTATCTTGAGGTTCAAGAGGGGCTTCAGAGCATCGAAAGTGGAGAGGTACAGATAGACTTATCGCATGGAAGGGTCGGCTTCATGTCGTTATGGAGGCAAACGATGTAGAGTGGAGAGCACCGCCAGGGAGAACTGGTTGGGTCCATCCCAAAATGTCAGATAAGAAGAGATCAGACCCTAATCTGGTAAGTAGAAATGCATATCAAAATGACCATTTAGATTCTTCTGGTTGGTTTCTCTATTGAAAATGAGCCACATGGAACACTGCTGGTGGTACTAATTTTACCGTAATGATATTATTTCTACCAGTATTCAATAGTGAACTCATCTGGAAACCTAACTAATGTGCACAATATTTTTCCTAACATTTCTAACATCAAAAAGACAAGATATCCCAGCGTCCTTTTGTCTGTAAAAGCTATTACTTCCATCTTAGTTTTATTGAAACGGCAGAGAGAGGGCTGCTGGCAAAGCCATTCTGATTTCGGTCTGGTGAATTTATTTATACCGCAATTTGAATCAGCTTAAAGATCCTTCTTTCTAGGTTCTTCTCTCTCCCACATCCAACACCTCCCACCCATCTGGCAGACCAAAACTGAAGAACAGACTGTCTAATCATGGAATATCTGGTATGGTTGAAGTTGAAGAGAAAGGACAGGGAAAAGAATCCTCGCAGAAGTACCTGATGTCCTACCCAAGGTCACAATGGCCACAGATCGGCTTGTTCATCAGACCTCTCCATCATCCATCAGAGCAGCGGTCACCGACTATTTTAGCACCAGGGACTGGTTTCATGGCAGAAACATTTTTTTCCGTAGAAGGAGCAGGGTTGTGGGGGATGGTTTCAGGGTGATTTACTATGCAATGTGCACT
The DNA here is from genome assembly GCA_004027205.1 of Ctenodactylus gundi. Taxonomy (NCBI): domain Eukaryota; kingdom Metazoa; phylum Chordata; class Mammalia; order Rodentia; family Ctenodactylidae; genus Ctenodactylus; species Ctenodactylus gundi. Next base: position 403,496 of record PVKB01000142.1, read on the forward strand.
TTATTTCTATCACTATTACACTGAAATGCATATTGAAATAGTTATACAACTCACCATAGCATAGAGTAAGCAGGACCTGAGTTTGTTTTCTTGTAAATTAATGGTGACACTGGAGCACGGCAGTATGCGGCACTCAGGCTGTAATACAGATGAAGCTTCCCTCACTTGCCTGCCTCTCGCCTCCTGCCCTATGGCCTAGTATCTAGTGGCCGCGGACCTATACCAGTCTATGGCTCGGAGGGGAGAACCCCGGCCTCAGAAAACAAACCAGGCAGGGAGCGTTCCAGTGGGAATGTGCTGTAATAAAAAAGACCCCTGTTCTCGGAATCCAGTAGATCTAGAGCTAGGTCCAGCTTGGTCTCTTGTGTGCACAAGAAAAAGTCCCGTCAGAGTAGGGAATTAGGCTGATCTGCGTCAACACACCCAAAATAGAGTCTAGCTCAGCGGTCCTCGGCCAGCATTGATTGGCCCCTCCCCAGAGGACACTTGGCAATGGCTAGAGATGTTTTCAGCTGTCACAAAGTGGGGATAAGAGAACCGCTGGCATCAGAAGTGGTGCTGACCACCCACAAGGCCTGGGTAGCCTTACAACCGACAAATTTTCAGCCTCAAATTTCCGAAGCGCTGAAGTTGAAGAAGTCTTATCTAGGTCAAGAAATGATCTTTGTAGTTCTCATCTCACTAGCCGATAGTCAACTCCCCCCAGAAAACAAGTTAATAGGACTGCTGCCTATTAGAGAGATGCATCCCGGGGGATGGACGTCTTCCTCTGATCACGCTCCCAGCTGCCTTTCCTCTCCTCACTAGCATGACCCTTTGTGAGAAGCTGGTTTATTCAGAACCCAAGCTGTTTATTTTTCTCTGGAGTATATTTCTAAGTGAATTTTATCTTCCACAAAATAAGGGAAGAGGCCATGACATCTCACTGAGCTCCTCCGTTCACCTCAGTATGCTCCTTTGTCCACCCCTAGCCAATGTCTCTTCTTTCTTCCCTCATTTCCTCCTCTCCTCATGTCCAAAGATGACTGTTTACTGACCACACAGCAGGTGTGTGCTCTCAGCAGGCATCCCCAGGGACCATTAGGAACATTTATTTTCACATTTATGAACCTGCTAAGGGGCTGCTCTGATTGAAAGTCAGCTTTGTAGACTGGGGTTGAGCCCCTCCCAATTGTCTGTTCTCTGTACTCTCAGGTTGGTCACTAGAAAGCTCTGCACGGTTCTGAGCTGTCCTTCTCCAATTGATGCTTCCTTCCAGAAGATAAATGCAAACATTTGAGAGAGAAGAAAGGAAATAGCCCGCTTCTTTTTCCTTTATTCTCCCTCTCTTTATATATGGACAGTTATAGACACAGCACAGCACAAACACACAGACATTCACCTGGATCCAGGCACACAAAAAGAAAAAAAAAATCAAGGAAGAGTTAAAGCAGGATGTTCAGAAGCCAGCACTAAGGGACACATGGCTTGTGGCCACAGGGACCCCCAAGGGCTGATTATTTGCTGCATTCTGCCTGCAGGAGGAGGCTGGGAGCTCACAAGGCTATTTTCATCTGCCTCCAGGGCACGGGCCACTGTTGCCCCAGAGGAGCTTTCCTGCCAAGTCTCCTGCGCAGCCTGTTCTCAGCCCATCCTAACCTGCCCACCCCTCAAACCAAGCAAATATGAAGAGGACGCTGCTCAGAGCTCTCCTTTGACATCAGCGCAAGACCTTCCAGTCTAAGGCCTCCCATTCCCAGGTTCAAGGGCTGGCTGAGTATATATTCTTGTCCCTGGCTCCTCCCTTCTCTCTCCGCTTCCTGACTCTTATGTAGTGAGCAATTTCCTCCTCACCATGCCCACTTCCACTTCTGTGTCTGCCCTGGAGCAGCAGACCACATATGGATTGAGACCTCTGAAACCGTGAGACAAAATAAACTACCCGTCCTTTAAGTTGAGGGGGTTGGGTACTATGCCCAATGACTAGAAAATGAGAATTTTTTTTATATGAGACAATTCTATAACAGAGTGAACACTAATTACTGTATACTTTAATATTTAAGAGAGTAGATCTCATATTTTAAACCACAATGAAAGATTTCAAAGAGAAGAATATTGCAGGTAAAACTGTTGAAGAAAGTAGCTATGAGACTAATCATTCTTAATAAAGTTGTTAGGAAATAGGAGAAAAAGGGTAAAAATAAGTAAGAGTTGGTGACTGATGGGAAGTGGAGGGAGGGGAAGGGACCTGGGTTTCCAGACCAGACGATGACAGCATCAGAGCTAGAAACTTCAGCTGAAGGAGGAAGTGGGGAATAAAGAGATCACCTAAGGACAGGTGAGTGCAAGGTGCTTCGGAGTCACCTGTGAAGGCGTCACCTCAGCATCTGAGCTATCCCTCAAATCTACAGCCTGTAAGTCTGGCTCGATGCTAGTGGTCCTGAAGCTGCCCCCATGGCAGAGCCTCCGGTCAGACCTCAGGCTGACATTTGCCCAGCCTCTCCACCTAAGCATCCCCTAATCCTTGTATGTATTTTTCTACACTGTCTCAAATTAAGTGCCTTTGAAAAGTGCATCTTGCCTAAACAATTTCCCTAGTCCTTAAGCCTCTTCCCCTAGCCTGTGGGTTGAGCCTCACCAGAGCTGTTCTGTCCTCTGGACACTAGGGGAGCCAGCTAGAGGAGGGCCCAGAAGAGCTGGACGTAAGGGCTGGCCACGTCTGTTCCCAGCTTAGCATCATAAGCAAGCCACCAGCTCCTTTATTTTAAGGAGGACTGTAATATACATTCTGACCAACCCCTAGGGTATTATGGCAATCCAATGGCATAAGGTATGAAAGTTATTCTTTAAAGCAGATGTCCCCAACCTCTCAGCTACAGACTGATACTGGTAAGTGGCCTTGGAAGGTTCTGTCCTCCAGGACAGTTGAGAAACCTTCTCCTTTCAGCATTGCTTGTAGGTTCTAATGTCCCTGCCAGTCTGACAAGAGGTGGAACTTCACTCACTTACCCCTCCTAGGGAGAATGGTCTTCAGTGAAACAGGTCCGTGGTGGCGAAGAAAGGTTGGGGACCACTGTATTTCTGAGCCGCACTTTCCCTTCCCCTAGGAATCTTTCACCATGCAAATCTAAGCTTCGCAAAACATCTCAGGAGAGGGGGTTGTGTGTGGAAGCTGTTGGAACTGTAGAGGAAGGTGGTGTGAGAAGAAAAGAACAGGGGGCCCGTGCCCTCAGCAAAGAGGAACGCCCAACCTCTGGCCTAAGCACATGCTAGAATTTAGCCATCACAACCTGAAAGCCCCAGGCTCTGGGATGAGGCTGTGAGAGAATGAGCCTTGTGTTTCTTTCTCCTCTTAGCAGTCTAGAGAAATGGCACCTGCTTATCCCTATTCCAAGCCCAACAAAACACAGCTTTCATCACTTGATGGTATACATGGGCAGCCCATGCAGAGGCACAAAAATCAATGTGCATTGATTCCTAAGCCAGGAATTCATAAACTTCTTTAAGGTCATGGATTGATTTTCTACTTTGGGTAAAAAAAAATGTGAGACTGTAGACCTTTTCCTTCATTTCTGCAGCCTTTCTGATCTGCAGAGACACATGCTCTCCCTCACCTGCGTGTCTTGCCTGCCCTTCCTCCGTCTGTACCACCAGGAGGGAGAAGCAGAGAGAGATGCTTAAACACACCTGCTACATCAAAGCTTCTGTGCACTGCCTTAAACCCCTGATTAGTCAGATGATGTAACAAATGGATTTGAAGGATGATACCACAAAAATGAGCACCGCTATTAGAACAGACCCATCAGTATTTGCCAAATCAAAGCTAGGCAAGGGGGTTCTTTTCAGAGCAAAGGCCAGGAATTTGATGGGTGCCCAAACCAACACTGCTCTTCTGATGGTACCGTGTGCTGGCAAGGAGAGTATCCACCCAAAGGTGGGCACAGGGTCCCTTACCAGGACACTGTCAGTCACCTGGATCTAAACTTGCCAGGATGAAGACGGACCTACCTTATCTGGAAGGATGAAGTACCTACGTCATGAGCGTGATTGGGAAGACCAAATACAATCAATGCAAAGGCACATTTTGGACAGTAATGTATCAGATGACAGCAAGGTAATTACTACTCCAGCATCCCAAATCACTCTTACTTACATTTAAACCCAAAACCTTGGGGAGCATTGCAAGGGGGGCTGACAAGGTCCTCGTGGGCTCTTTTTTCATTTTGTCTCATTTTGTTGGATTTCATCCATCTTTTGGTAGCTAGTACTCTTCATGTGAGAGCTACCCTCTTAGTAAGTTTTACACTTGATCTTAGCCAAAAGGTTGAGAAGCGACTCTTAGTAAGTTTTATGCAAAGATTACGGTGTTGTTATTTGAAGGCACAGTGGCTTTCCGGAGCCTTCTAGAACTTACACATCTTCCACATTTAAAGTGTTATGTTCTTTCCTCCCAGGCCCTGGCAGCCACCATTGCTTCTCTGAGTACACGAGTATGTGCAGAAACATCAGACCACCACATAGGATCTAGCAAGCCCACCTCAAGAGTTCACTTAGAGAATTTGAAATCAAGGTCTGAGTGGATGAAGGAAAAGGACACAGTGGAATGCTATTCAACCTTTTAAAAGAAGGAAAATCCGCCACATGTAAAAACACAGTGAGCTTCATGGGCTTCGAGCTTTAAAAAATGCCAAGCACAGAAGGACAAACCTCAAACCTTTTTTTTTTTTTTTTCAGTCAATATTATCTCAAAGACTGCTAAGCACTAACTCAACAGCAGGTATCACCGAAGTCTCATTCCTAGTACTTGTTGGTTGTTGCCTGGCTATCTCGCCTTCCTGAGTCCCCAGTTTCTCACCCATCAAATGGGGATGGCACGAGCTATCTCATTAAGGTGTGGACATACTGAGCCAGATAACTTATGCACCTGCAGAGACTACGCAACAACCACAGGCTGATACTGGATCATTGTTCGGCCTCCAAAGGCCCCTTCCGGCCTGATGACTCGGGTGGCAAATGGAGCTGGAGCAGGCCTTTCTAACCAGCCATCAGAGCCCCTAGCTTTCCCCTAGCTGCAGGCCCCGCAGAGCAGCTCTCTCTGGCACCACCAGGTTGCAGTTGGTCCTGCCGGCTCCCCAGGGAGCCAGGGGAGCTGGAGTCACTGGTCTCAGCTGCACGTGGGTCACGTGGCTTTGCTGGAGTCAGGCTGCTCAATTAGCAGGAAATCAAGATGTTCAGATGGTGCTGCAAGGCACCAGCAATCTAGTCCCCCACCTCCCCAGCGAGGGCGGCAGATTGCGCCCGTGCTGGCTACCAACTTCCTGTCAGCCTCGCAGGCCTCTTTGTGGCGCGCCAAGCTCCTCGCTGAATTCTCTGAGTCCTGCCTCCCCTCTGGCTCGGGTCCTAAGCGCTGTCAGCGCCTGGCCCAGGGCGCCCAGCTCGGCTGTGCCTGCCAACAGGTTCTCGCTCGTTAGCAGAGGCCCCCTGCTGGCGGGGGGATGCGGAGCACGTGGGACCTCTGCTGTTTCCCCGCAGCCGGTGCCTTGGGGTCTCTGGCCTCGGGCCCAGCGCTGCCAGTCCTCCCGTGACCCGCCTGATCACACGTAGGCGGACAGGAGAAGTCTGGCAGCGACGCTTCCCCCTTTACCAGGAACTAAAGTACCATCTTCGGCATGATCTGAGCCCAGAAACTCGTACTGATTAGGAATCTGGCTGAGAAGGTACCACAGGTGACTTGGCAGTGACGCGGGGGGAGGCAGGCACATCCGAGCTCTGTCTCTTTTAAAGCAGGGAAGTAGGGCTGTTCACATCGCTCTCCCACCCCCACCTCCGTAGCCGTTCTGCTCAGGCTCCAGAGGAGGCACACCAAGGAATTGCTTGGGCTTCCCCACCCCCCCAGCTAGTCTGCTGACCCTGTGGGGGAGGGGGTGGCAGGCCCCAGGAGCATGAGGCCAGAGAGCGGCCAGGGGTGGGGCTCAGTAGTAGAGGGCAGGTGTTCAGTCTCCCTTCATCACACACACACACACACACACACACACACACACACACACACACGCAGAGAGACAGAGAGAGAGAGAGAGAGAGAGAGAGAGAGAGAGAGAGAGAGAGAGAGAGAATGCTGGGCCAGTAGGATGTCTGAGTGCAGGCAAGTGTGCTAGGTGCTTAGAGTAAGGTCTTTAAAGAACATCTAGGGAACGGTTTCTCTCATATGAAAAACCCAGATCACAATTATTTCATAGAACTTAATGTGGGGGGTAATGGGAACTAGAGGGGAGGAGGAGGGAGTGGGAGGGTTGAAAAGAAGTAGGGGAAGGACTTGTAATTTTGCCAGGATGTGTATGTGCACAAAATACTCAAGATCAGTGTAAACCTCATGTATTGCACTTATACATATCAATAAAATGGGAAAAAAATCAAGAAGAGCTAGCGGCCTCGCCAGAAGTCTCACCTATCAGGTCTTGAAAAAAGGAAATTAAACAGGAACTTCTTCTCAGGTGGCTTTCCAAAAAATAATGTAGACTTTTACTTCACTGGCTGATTGTTTGTAGTACTGGAATGAAACCAAGGGCCTTAGCAACGAGTTATGTCCTCATCCTTTTTTTTTTAACTTTGGGTCTTGTTTAGTCACTAAGTTGCCCGGTTGAACTCAAATTTGTGACCTTCCTGCCTCATCCTCCTAAGGTGCTGCACTACTTCTGACTAAGATAATACCACCTTCTTAATGGAGTCCTTTGGAAAATGTATTGGGAAAGTAAAGAAATGCACACCTGCCTGGGCCTGGGGGGTGGCATCACTCGAATAGTGGCAACTCCCTTTGGAAGTAAGAAATAAAAATACAAGGCTGAAGCGAAATCTCTCCTCACTCTTCCTCACATCTCTTCCCTTACTCAGTTTCAAAGAGACCAGGAGGCACATAGACATGACCAGAGTTGACACTGCGCCTTTCCTCCACTCATGTGTCCATCTCTCACCATGTCCTTTCAGTAAAGAACAGAGCTGCCCGAACCCTCCCAAGATTCGTCAGCCAACCTGATCAAAGATGTTCTATTGTCTTCGGTCTTTTACCTATTTCTTGTCAGTGCCAATCACAGAGTTTGCTGAAACTACTTCCTGAGGAATGTCGCTGAGGGCATGGTCTTCTCTTCCTTGTTACCTTCCTGTAGTTCTAGCCAATACCCATAAAGATAGGATTTCTCAAAGGGAAGTTAAAGTTCAATTTTCAGGCAGTTAAGCGCTAATGTACTTCAATGATCCTATCACAAAATCCTTGGAGAATGCATCTGCCTGCTTTCAACAATGACATCAGGGTGCTAGTCCCAGGTGGATTCTGAGCTGTGCCTCTATATTGGAGAAGCGGCTGCCAGTGCAGTGGATGGGAATATGACTAGCATCTAGAAGGGTCAGTTCACATCAGGAAGAGTCAGTTATTTTGCAATGGACAAAAACAATTCTTCAGTAAGGAATTGCTGGGGATCTTTTTATTTATAGATATAGTTTGACATCGTTACCACAGCTCATCTCTGTACCCTATGGATCCAATTTCTTATCTCCAGGATTTTTCTAGCTTGGCAGATGGAACAGCTACCTCCGAATCTGTCCTTTCTGTGCTCAATTCTATGAAAATAATGAGCAAGTAAATGAAATATTGCCTGTGTTAGACAGCTGCACGTTGCTGCAACAAAATGCCTGAGATAATAAACTTACAGGAAGTGTGTAAGTCACTTTCCCATTGCTGAGACAAAATGCTTGATGCCCACAAATTAAAGAAAGAGGAGTTCATTTTGGCTTTTGGTTTTCAAAGGATTCCCTTGACAGTTGGTTGGCTCCAAGGTAGAGTAGCATGACGGAAGGGCCTCAAGACAGCCAGAAAATACAGAGAAAAGGGGAGCCAGGGACAAGAATACACTCTTCTAGGTCACACACCCCCAGGACCCTCCTCCAACGAGGTTTCACGTTCCACAAGCAAGTCAGTTATGAATGAACTCATCACTGGACCAAGCTACTGATGATAATAGTGTCCTCATAATCGACTCACCTCTCAAACATATGAGACTTTGTGGGGAGGGACCTTTCAGATCTAAGCCATAGCAGATCAAAAAGGTCACTTATCTCACAGCTTTAGAGCCTTCATTCCACAGTCACCTGCAGTAAGTCAGCATATCATGATGGTGAACTCACAGGGGGAGCAAATTTCTTCACCTTATAGTAGCAGGAAGCAACGACAGAACGGGGAGAAGCCAGATCTCAGTGCATCTCCTTCAAGAGCTTACTCCCAGGGCCCAACTTCCGTCCACTAAGCCCTGCCTCCTCTTCACCACCTCCTGTTACAACAGTGACTCTCTTGCTTTGTGAAGTTGGAAAGCTTCTTGCCATTTTATTCAACTATGATAGCTTCTAATGTTTCCACGAATGGATTTACTTCAGGGGAGTGCCCCAGACCACTGGAAGATCTGGGTAGGCATGTAGTGGCAAGACCATGCAGGGGCCCTGGCAAGAACAAATGTGCTAAGCGGTAACCAGGGACTCAGCCCCAGGAAGTCAGAAGAAACCCCAAGGCATAAAAGTCAGTAGGACCAGAGCCCGAAACATTTTTAGAACAGGAAGTTCAGAGTAGGAAAGGTGATGGCTGTTCTTCTGTGAAGCAGCGGCTTAGTGATTGCCCCTCCATCCCTCCTTCACCCCCAACGTGTTTAGGTCTTCCGTGCTCTTGCTAAGCAGGCTCTGATGACGAGCTGCATCTGACAGTATTAATTCCCGTGGATATGGGAAAGTGATGACCTCTTTAGCCTTTCTCTGTGTCAGAATGGAACAAAGTAAAATAAATTGCAGGCCTTTTGAAATTCTCATGACCACTTGGAACTTCTCACTTGGAAAATGCATATAGACAGAAAAGTTGTATGAATAATACTGGATAATTCACTGTCCCCAAGGCAAGTTCTTAAAGCATCCATGAATCCCAGGCTTCAAACCAGATGTGAGAAAGCTACCTGGCCTTTTTCTTTATCCCAAATTTGATACCTGAGTGTGGAACTCTGTTCTGGCTCAGTATTGTCCTGAGGCCAGAGAGGAGAAGCCCCTGGGGAGTCCAGTCAAGGCGCACTTGCAAAGAGATGTCAGCTGCAGAGAGGCACCCCAAATGGAGTTCTCTCCCCTGCATTGGACCCGGACTTCCTGCCCTCCTCTCTGCCCACTGGATTCTGGAGTTTCTCCAAGGACAGCAGCAGGCACCAATGGCTAATTGCTCTGAAATAGCTAGTCTCCATTTCAGGGTGCTGCTTGCTTTTGCCTTAGTAGCTGGCACGTGAATCCTCCCAGGGATTATAATAACCCTGTCCTGGCTGTGTTCCCTGGAATCTTGGCTTCTTTCCCTGGCAAGTTTCCCAAAAGGGTTGGAAATCTCTGAGTATTTATCCCCTTGAAGATTCCCCATGCCTGCCTGGCTCACGGCCACTCCGCATGCGGCCAGCCAGCCAGCTTCCCCCATTTCTCCATAGAGCGGATCGCGCAGGTTCTCCCGGCCCTCGGCTCGGCCCCCCACCCGCTCCCCTGAAGGCTGCTCTCTTCCCATCCGGGCAGCAAATGTGCCCATCTGGGGCTGGCTGTTTTCTTCCCTCCTTGCTGTCCTCTCTGTCAATGATGTTTTCATTCCTTTATGGCAGATCTACCTTGTTTCCTTCAGTGTCATTTCCACCAGAAAGCCCATGGAACTTAAGAAAGAGCCAGGGTGGCTTCTCTGAAGCAGTGAGCAGCCAGAGCGATCATGTCCTCACAGGTGATTGTCATTTCACCCTTGCTGATACCAAGCACAAGATTTGGAGGGCAGGGGATGGATTGCCGCTTTGTTTCTCTATCCCAGGGTACAACCAGGGTGGATTCTTACCCATGGCAAAGAGCTACCAGAGCACAGAGGAGGGCGCAGTCAAGCTCTGAACACATGTCACGAGGTGCTACCTCCCTGACCATGCTGGGGTTCTGAGCCCCATGAAGATGGAGACTAGATCTTACATGTCTCTGCAGCTATTGCCATCTCATCCCCAACTACAGTCCCCAAGGAGGAGGGGAGGAGCGTCCAGGAAGGACTGGAGTGTCTTTAAAGCTCAATCAAACTAGTGAATGAGTGAGCTGTGTAGCGCACCTCTCCTGGTGTTCAGCAAAGCCCTTCCATGGTGCATTGATAATGCGTTAGGCAATGGAAGTCAAGTGCACATACGGCACATCTCAACGCAGTAGGTCCTTGGCCATAATCACCACGGGGATTGGGTGAGTGGGCGTCTAGCTGAATCCCAGCACAGCCAACATTGTTGCTGGAAAACACATCCAGAAGGCGTAGGGCTGGTGCTATTTCCATATAGGAAGCACGGCATATTTTCCTTAAGCCATTCCTACCAAGTGCTGGGCAACACTTGGACACCTTCTCAGCTGCTTTCTCCCAGGAGTGCTTCCTCCAAACTGTGATCAAGCCTAGAGACTCAGTGCAGAGTAGCAACCACATCCCAGCCACACCAGTCAGGACGACTGTCCTTTCCCTTGTGTTCCCTTGTAGCTACTGCTTTGTCCTCCAGGTCTTCTGCCTTCCTCATAATAATACTGTAACATTGTCTTTGTGTGCCCTTTGCCAAGTCCCTGTTGGCTCTCCATGGCAATTCAGATACAATCATAATAAATAAATAACTATAGTTAGAGCACCTCATCATAGATCATATAAAACCTTTATGTGACTAAAGGGCCAAATAAATGACGTTTTAACAGAAAAGAAGGGGAAGAGGCCAGATCAGGGGTGTGTGTTTGGGAAACTCAGTTGTTTTCAAGCATCCATTGTGGATTCATGGATTGAAAGCGAATGAATTCATGATGTCACCCAAGCCAAGCAGACTTGCCCTGTGTGACAAATTGCAGCCACTGCCAGAAAATAGAAGATGATGCATAATCGAGAGTCTGGAATTCAGACAGAAATGGTTTGGCGAAATCAAAGTCGAGATGGGTCACCGGGAGGGAAGGTAACGCTCTTGGTCTCTTTCATGGTGGGCTCAGACAAGGACCTTGCATGTGCAGAGGGGATGGATAAGTCCGTGTGACCGTGTGAAGGAGCAGAGATCAGAGAGGAGGGTGCTCCTGAGACATAAGCAAAGTCCCTTTCCAGCTCAACTCCCCGAGAGAGAGGCACAAAGCTGGGGAGATGTATGTGGTTATGGACCCAGAAAGGTGGTTATGCACAGGAAATCGGCCCAGAGTACCTTAACCTGTCTGAGCACTCCCACACCCCCTAAAGTGAGTAAAATTACCTAACTCGGGACTAGGAGAGTTGCTCCAGTTTGGATATGCAAGGTCCTGGGTTTGTCATTAACAGCCTTCCCCCACAAAATAAATCATTTATTCTGAGAATTAAATGAAGTGACAGATTACTGCGTTTAGCACACGGTGAGTCCTGACAGATGGCCTGCTCATCTCATAGAACCGGCATCATTTAGTAAGACAAGGTAAGCCTGGAACAGTGGAAAGCACTGACTTGTTTTGGGAGTGGCACCTCATCTGTGCCTCCCAGAAAGACAACATGCTAACAGAGAAAAGCTGGCCTGGTAGACGTGTCCCAGGAGGCAGCATGCCGGTTTCATAAAGCATCATCTCTGCTGGGATGGCCTTTTTGGTAATGTGAGCACCTTCTGAATCGTCCACGGGCCTGTAAGTGATCCCTCACCTATCTATGCTCCTATACGTAGACTCTCACCCATGCTTCTGTAGGTAACTCCTCACCCATACGTAAGTAAAGTTCACCGACTGGCTCATCAAATTGGACTTGGTACAATAGTTCTTTTGGACCATCTGCTGTGACCTATCAGGGCCAAAAGATGTTGCTATTCAGTCTTCCCAGGCAAAGTTTCTCCAGTGACACTTAGCTGCATCTGGGCCTCCTTTGTTTCTTGGTGTCATCCTCAGCACCATGGATGTTCAAAGAAATGAATTCCAGATCTCCAAAGAAGCCTGTGACTTAACAGAAGAATCATCCACTGGGATCTGCAACATTTTGGCTGAAAACATGAGGAGATCAGAGGAAGGAGGCCTTAAGTGGGCCATGAGATAATGGGGGAAAGTGCCCAAGAAAAGGTTAATAGTTGGGCTGGCCCAGGAATGAGAGTCGAATAGATCCCAATACAAAAGTAAGGGCACCCTGAGCAAAGAAAGCAGGGTGCAAAAGGACCCAGGAGTGAGTACATGTGCACGGTCATTTGCAAAGGCCTTTGGAGCACCTAAAGCTGAGGGAGCAGAGGTGAGTTGGTGAGCTCACGTCCGTCCTTTGCCTTCAGCTTCTTCGCAGATCAAACCTTCCTAGAGCTCCTGAACCACAAGTCATGGCGCAGCCAGAGCCTGCGTATCTCTTCAGAGTGCTAACAACAGATCTCAAAATTAGGGCTAGCCAGGGACATGGGATGAGAGGATGCTGGACAGTGGCTTGGTGGGGCTTCCAGGTTTAGACATTGAACTTGGGACTGGGGTGGGAATGGGTGGGAATTGCAGTAGGAAGCAAGCTTCCTGCAAAGTTTCCTAACCAAGCTGGGATCCACCCACCCACCCTCACCTCCCCATTTTTTAACACTTTGTAAAATAAAGAGCAGAAACTTAAAAGAAATCCAAAGATGACAGTTGTAGGGTAAAAAAGGTGTGGAAAAATAAGTGAGGAACAGAAGGCTTCAGATTCTGCTTTGCTGTCAGAAACTCATGAGGTGTTCCCGAGGAGCCCACAAACAAGAGGAGAGGGGCTGGAAGACATGCAGTCTCCAGGGAGTTTTGCCCTGGTCATTTTGTGTCACGCCTAGGAAAGAAGCAGGTGTCCCCGGCTGTCATGGTACGTCCTGAAGCCTAGGACCTGCCTGGATTTTGTCCTCCCTTTTCTCTTTCTACTTTTCTCTCTTGTACCAACTTCACAGGCGGTGAGGGTGATGCTGACAGCAACATACTTAGCACTTTTAAAAGGAGGAAGCATTTCATAAACCTTCAGTGAAATTGTTGAACTGTGTGAACAAGAAGGCAACACGGGGCTGCTTGTTTAGCAATCCCTTCAAGAAGGATAGATAAGAGCTAGAAGAAAGAGTTTATTCTTCTGAACCAGCTCGGCCTGTTGTCATTGTCTGAGTCCATTTTCAACAGTGAAGTGGAATCTTCGAAGTCAGCCAATGTACAAATCAAGTTCTCCCTAGATCCTAAACCTTCTTTTCTCCTGGTAACTAAGAATCCAGCTCTGTCTTGTGTCTACCCAGACCTTAGCTCTTCCTGGCCTGTGGGAAAGCATCCTAGTCACCACTCCGCCTCATTCCAAATTGCGTTTCCTGCCTTTTGGGAAGCCCATCCAGTGCTTCCACGGTCCAGCTTCAGTCTACAGATGCTTTCCTGCATCCTCGATGGGCCCCTCAGGAGGGTCTAAGGACAGTCTTTTTGTTGTAATATAAAGCTATGGAGATAAAGGTACGTGTTTGATGACCCAGAGAGCACAATCCCATGCAAAAGCTATCTCACCACTGGCTTTGCAGGTTCCACCATCCTGCTAAGTGCATGAGTACTCCAAGAACCCATGATACACGAGTGCTCAATCTGCGGGGATGAGCAAGGCAAAGTCCACTCCCAGCCGTCCCTTTCTCTCAGCTTCCACAAGCAGGGAGTCTCCCACCATGCAAAGGATCATCCCACTGGTATCTGCCTGACATCCAACCCTACTTTCAATCAGCTGAATAAATGTGCTCAGTGTTGTTACAGACAGTCTTCAAGACATTTATATATGGCAGGAGGTGGGGCGGGCGTGGGAGGTGGCGGTGGAGAGGCCCGGGTAGGAGAGAGTTGCCGAAGATTTATCTTGCTAATTATGCTTTGCTTAGGGCTAATATTAAAATTAGTTTTAATTCCCTGAGCACATAGCAACTCAGGAACATGCTGGGCATTGAGGAACTCGGCCTAGGATTTTCAATTTGCTCAGGAACGACACACATGGATCTGGCTGAGACTTTCAAGGGTCTCTACAGTGTAGCCATTCCTCCAGTTCACGCCAGGAGGATGACACCCTCACGTGTCTAGCCTTTGACTTATGGCAGCAAATGTCCATTAACAGGTGAAAAGTACATCTCTTTTATATTGTCATGAGGCAAAAAAAAAGCCTTAGATGTGGTAAATAATAGGCGATTACCAAATAATGTAGGATGAACACAAACCAATGCAGAATGGCATACCTCCTTCACCTGCCATGCCAGTGATGGGTTGCACTAATGACTTTTGCACCTGCTGAGCATAATTAGTGAGTAATCTGCATGGGTGTGTAATTACTGGGTAAACACACAGTATTTGCCAATAACTTCCTGCTAGGTAAGCACCAACGAAACGAACAGGTACTTATTAAGATGAACTTCAATTGTAACGAAAACTGGCCCCAACTTTGGCTTAAATCTGATCTCCAATGGAAACTTCCTTCAAAGGCTATAATTCAGTTCATAAGCAAGCTCCCTGCCAGTAGCATGTCCCCAGCCCTCAGCTTTTGCAGCAGACCTTGAAGCATGAACATCACACATGGAGACAAGAAATAGCGTGAGTCTCAATGTGACGTGGAGAGAGACTCTTCAAGCTGGGCCCTACTTCTTTGTATGCAGAATGGAGAGTAGGCTACTGCATGCACTTGTTTTGTCTAGTGAATCAAATAATTAGCTTGAGACTGGATTAGAAATATAGACATTTTGGCAAGTATATATTTTTTAAACTATTATTCCAACCTCAGCCGACATTATGCAGGCCTGAGATTCTTCTATAGGAAATTATAGGAGGAGCAGATATGGTTACACAGAAACTAACCCCTCTCCCCCATTCTACTCCAACCTCAGAGATATCTAGAAAACCCTCAGTTACCAAGAAAGAAGATCGAGCCTTAGTATTTTGCATTCTCTCACACACATGGCCCTGTACACACACACACACACACACACACACACACACACACACACACACACACCATGAGTTGCATAAACTCTATGAAAAACTTCTTCTATATAAAAGATTACAAGCTCTAATCTTCGAAGTGTAGAGGAAGAATTAATGCCATGTCTGAAGACTTCCAAAACATGTTTGGGAATTTAGTTTGAACCTTCAAAAAAAGTTCTTTGGGCAATTTAGCCACATGTCTACCCCCATCCTAACTCACACATGTACTTGCATCAACTCTGTTACAAAATCTGAGAGTTCAAGGGCATGACTAGAAGAAAGCTATGGGCAGGAAATGGAAGGAGAGGATGGTTGATTACTGATGAAACCTGCTCAGCTGTCCTCTGGCATCCATGCTCCTGCCATGGTGGAACACTCATTTAGCAAGTGCCCTGTGTGCTCCCTGCCTGATTTACTTCTACGTTGCACAGAGGCACCCTTGACCCCCATTTGCCTTCCTTCTCAGAGATGAGCTTGTAGATGTCACTAGAGTTTCCTCTAGGGTTGTCACCACAAGGTCAAGGGCCACACACAGAAGTGGCTAATCAGAGCAGGAGGCACAGAATGCAGTTAATTTGTCAGCTGGGAAAAGCCCTATCCCTGGCCTCATGGAAGCAGAGCCCTCACCAGGTGAGTGCCCCCCCCCCCCACAGACATACACGGGACTCACCCATGTGACAGTTTTTCAGGGAGCTGGATGCTCAGTCAGACAGCACAGGGATGTGTGCGAGGAAACGGGATTTTCTCTGGATAATGTAACTAGAGCTGATATTACAGTTTTGAAGTGCCTTTGCTGTGGCTTAGTTTTGCAAATATTCAAGTAACTTCTTAGAAATGAACAAAAACCGTATTGATTTTCACTTGATACAATCTCTATTTTAAGTTTTAGTTTTATTTTTACTGGGAATAGCTAATCAATACGTTCACGTAATTCAGAATTCGAAAGACACACAGAGCATCTAGTGAAACGTTTCCCATGACATCCAATCCACTGCCATGCGCCTTTGCATGGTGTAAGCCATTCACCAATTTCCCTCAAATCATTCCGGAAAGACCCTATCATACATAAGCAAATATATCACATGTGCCTCTCTTCCTTCTCATTTTACATAGTTGGCAGGATATGATTATACCCCTTTAGGTAAAATGTCTTTATTAGGAATTTTTCAAATATCTTCAAAAAACTCAAAATATTTTTATTTATGTATCCTGAAGACTGTATCATAAATCATGCAACTCATAGAAGATTTTCACAAACATTTTATTTTTGTGGCTATCAGTCCATTTCCCAAATGAATAGTGGGACAAATGTACTACTTTGTTTCTGCAGCAAACATACAATCTTAGGTTGCAGCTTAGAAGTCAACCATCTCCTTTTGCAAAAATAAACAGAAAATGAGCTCATATTTCTAGGGTTTTTTTTTTTCACTCTCTTCTTCAGCAGAAACAGTGACATGTCCTGATTACTGCTAAGGGAGAAGAAATCAGAAAATAATTAACTCAGATCCTGGCAGGTACTGAGCAAAAGACATACAGAGAATCTCCTATTCTTCTCAGACCGTAGGTAGGAGAGGATTGCCATTCTGACATTCAGGTTAAGACAACCAACAGGCTCAGGGTGAGAATTTTGTATATAGTCATATGGCTCATGGTGGAGAAATCAAGATTTGGGGTCTAAATTGTTTTCTTAGTCTACATTCTGTCTTCCTGATCAACCTGCACTAAAATGTCTTCAGAGATAATGGAAATCCAAGAGATTGTAAGTGTTAGCAAGGGAGTAGCGAAGAGAGATACTTGCACAATGTTGATGAGAAGGCAGGGCCTTGCCGTCATGATGGAAAAGTGCAGAGTTTCCACAAAAAAATGAATGATAGAACTGCCATGTGATCCAGAAACCCCAATAGGAAATGAAATCAGTGGGTTAAAGAGAAGATTTTCTTTCATGTGGATGACAACACCAATCACGAAGAGATAAGTTAAGAAATCAGCCTAAGTGTTCATCAACTGATGCATGGATAAAGAAAATGTGACATGCCCACGTGCACACATATGCACACACACTTCTACCAGGCACAAAATGCAACATTATTCATCCTTAAAATAAAAGAAAATACTGTTATTTGTGAAAAAGTGGATAAACTTGAAGAGTAGAGAAGAGTGCTGATTATCAGAAGTCAATGTAGTTGTTGATGTTGGTTAAAAGATATACAGTTACAGTGAGATAGGAGGGCAAATGCAAGTGGCCTATTATACAAGAAGGACACTACAATTTAAGACAGTATCTTGTATTCTTGGGAAATGCTAGAATAGTAGATGTGAGACAATTTTACCGCATAAGTGACAATTGTCTGAGGTGATGCATGTGTCAAATAACTAGGTGTAACCATTCTACAATTTATATGTGCCACCAGGCACCATGTTGTACTTAAACAATACACACAATTCTGTCAATTTCAAATAAATAAATGTTTTTAAGTGATAAAAAATTTTCAGAATTTTAAAGCAACATGTCCAGGTAGAGAAAATAGTCCACCTTATACCAAAGCCTTGGGGCAGTATCACAAACAGGCATGAGTTCATCTTCTTTTTCCTGGATGGGTCAGTCACAGTAGGCTCTCCTGTGAAGAACTTGAACCCACTTGAAAAGACTTCTCCTTCCCTGCTAGTTAGTGTCTACACTCACACTAGCTGTTTACTGAACTAGAAAATGTGTGATCCACATAACAAGAGAGATCAGGGAGACACCTTGGCCTAACGTTGGCTCTTTTCCATTGTGGTGGAAAATAGGACAACCTGCATTTTGACTGTTATGGCTTATTTTTACCCCCGGGTTCAAAAAATCTCAAACTGGGTGGTCACATACAAAGATAATTTTCAACTTATCCCTAAATTTCAGTGGGGCTGGGGAGGAACACCTCTGCTTTCCACACGACCTATCTCAGTGTCACATAGGAACATGGAGACTGTGGTTATGGCCGCTTTCACTCAAGGAAACCTGCCAAGATGAGGAAAATGACCTCAAATCTCTGCTTCTGACTTATTCTCTTTGGTGTCAAAGAAGGTGTGTAGCTGTACCAGGGCTTTATGATGTATCTCTAAAATTTCTACGCTGAAGTCCAACCTCCCATGCTGATGGTATTAGGAGGTGGGGCAGGTGGAAAGGCCTCGTATCTTGAGGGTGGAGACTTCATCATTGGGTCAGAGACCCCAGAGAGCTTTCTTGCTCTTCCATCATGGGAGGACACAGGGCAGTGAAGGCCATCTGTGACCTTGCTAGACAGTGAATAGGCCAATGCCTTGAACTTGGATTTCTAGCATTCAGATAAGCGAGAAATGCATTTACGTGTTTATAAACAACCTGGGCTAAGGCATTTTCTCAGATGAAATGCCCAAATGAACTATAACAATCTGATATTTTTCTTTCCATATTTCTGGTAGGAAAATTAATGCATAAAGGACCCAAAAAGAGAGTTTCTGGTGATCTCCAAGGCCGTCGTTCTGAAGACTGGCTCATTAGAATTGGACTGCCTCCAGGAGCTCCACTGGACCAACATGCAGTCTCAACTGCGGGCAGAGAGAATAGTAAAGGGGAGGTGTTCCTAACCAATGATCAGCTCAAGGCCCTTAGAAACACTGTGTAAATTGCCATGAATAGCTACAGATCCATTTTGTTCAGCAAATACTGTTTGTTGGGGCAACAACCACCAGGCCTGGGAATTCCCATCACAATGAGAGAATCACATCTTACCAGCTGCTTCTAGCACAGGATGCGATCCTTGCCAATACCATCCCGCCCACCTCCACAAATAGTAAACATCTGCGAAAGGATAACCCCATTAGTAAAGTTCCCTACTTCTTGAGGCTTCCAGCATGTTCCCTTTCTTCCTGCAGCCTGGTGGGTGTGGGCTGGCCCAGGGCAGCTTCCTCTTCCTCCTCGGAGCACTATCCCTTCCTACCCACGGGAGCACCACGTTCCTGTGAACCAGATGGAAGACAAGCCACAAAGTTGCTAACTTCTCTTGCAGTGATAGGGATTCTGTCACAGCTGGCTTATTGGGAGTCTTAGAGCACGAGTGAGTGGGGCCGGCCTTCTTGGTTGCTGTGATCACTGCCAGGAAGCTAAGGGCTTTTTGTTCCCAGTCACCAGGATCCCGTTGGTGGAGCCGTGTATCCCCCCACCCCTGCGCCCTCTAACACTTTCCCTCTGCTCTCACAGCTTTCCTGCAGCTGCATTACAAGCAGCATGCCAACAGCAGAGTGGCTCCAGTGAGCTGCCGTTCCAGATGTCGGGAACAAGCTCACAGGTAGAAGCCCTGTAGGACATTTGTGGCTTTAATTCCTCAGTAGAGGTTTTCATCCTGTCAGGCGGTGAAACATGAATTGCAATTCATTTGCTCCCATATTTCCACATCAGTGGCAATTACAGAAGGCGTGCAGGCTTCTTGTATGACCCCACCAGCAATGATCCCTGCACATCTAAGACTGAGTGAAACCAAGAAGGATTTCAGGCCCTGGCGAGGGAGGCTGAGCAGATGACAGAGCCACCGAGAAGAGACGCAGCTTCCAGACCATAATGTGGTTGTAAAATTGTGAGGACAGATAGGGAAATGATCCACATTTCAGAGGGGCTGTCAGCATCCTGGGCTTCCTCGGCCAGGTGGGGAGGAGGCTGGGCATTGGGGGTGAATAAGGATTGGGGCCAGCTGGCAAGGATGCGGCTGTGCTCTATCTGCCTGTCACCTTGGAAAAGTCACTTCCCTTGCCAGGCTCCTGAACCCCTTGGTTTTGGATTAAGAGCAGGCCTCCTGAGAGGAGAGGGGAATCCACTTATGAGCAGTACACAGACGCCGGATTCTACCGACACATCCAGAGCCATCCTGCTCTTGCTGTAGTGAGGTGTGTTTCAGCTCAGTCATCATCATTTTTACTCCCAGAGAAGAAAGGCCTTGTCAAAAAGCAGTGTGCCATCAGCTGGGAAGTAGAAATCCCTCCGCCTACTTTTGTTTGTAATTGATAACAAATTCATAAAACAAACAGGCTTTTTTATTCCATTTTTGTCAATAAACCTGGCAATGAAAATACCAATTTAAACAGCAATTTCCCCTCTGGTCTGAACTGAAATTGGCTCTGGATGAATTGTTTTTCGGTTTTTCACATGTAAATTCTCTCTACACCCTCAATTCTACAGAGTCTTGGGACGTCCCCCGTCCCACAGCCACTTCTCTGCCCAAAACTTTAGATTCTGAAAATGATACCTGTGGTGGGTGCTGCCATAACTTTGATGCCTTCTGCTCCAAAGCCCAGTCACAAAGTATGCAGACCTGCAGATATTGCCTGGCCAGCTGGCAGAGGAAGGAAGAAACTGGTCCAGGCAGGTGGGAGTTGAGCCCACAGTGTGGACAATCTGAGGCCCGGTGCAGGCTTTTCCCCTGGCATCTCACAGGCCTTCGTCTCTCCTGCTACCACTCAGATTCCAACCAAGCTCTGAGACGAAGCCACGGGTTTAGGTCCTGATAGACCCTAACTCACTCTGAGGCAATGGCTTCCTCTGTTAATGTTGCCAGATTGAGCACATAAAAGTGTAGTAAATAATTTTTAGTATAAGTATGTTCCTCAAAGTACTGCATCAAATACACTGAGAGATTATTCATTGTTTAAAGGGCTCCCTGTGTAAAGGACTTTGCCTTCGATGGTTACTGGTCTGTGACTTCTGACAAATGACTCTGTCCTCACCTAACAGTTCTGCTCATCTCAGATTATGTAAATCCAAGTGCGGGCTCTTCAAAATACCAACCTGCTGTCTCTCGTGATGCTTGAGTTGAAAAGCCAAGTGGTCTTGAGTTGAAAAGCCAAGTGGTTTGATCTTTAAGGAGACAGGTAGAAACTCAAGTACTGGCTCCTACCATCCGGCAGTTACAGTGCATTAAGGGCAGTCTGCTAATTTCTTACTCCTTAATTGGCCCCACCATAACATAAAGTGAAAAAATATGATCTACATTGAAAAGGTATTCTGAGGATTAGATGGTGTGTATGAAATCTTCACTGCAGTGCCTGGCCCAAAGGATGGACTCAATAAGTTATTATCATTAATTTGAAATGTCTCTATACTTAAAACAGAGATTCAAATATGAAAACAGGAAAACCAACAGATATAAACACCTTAGATATCATTATATTTAACCTGAACAATCATAAGATGTATTATTATTCTATTTTGTAGATGAAGGCTAAAGACATTTACAAAGCATACTGCAACTAAATAACAAAGTGCTGAGCTTGAACAAGAATATGCTCTGTTTCAGATAAGTGTATTTGTAATTATATTCCAGTTGCCCTGACCCATGTCCCCAAGTAGATTAGCACTATACGAGGAGTTGGAATTAAGTACAAAGTTATCCCCAAACCAAGGATGCTGTCATTGTTCCTTAAAATGGGCTTTGGGAGTTCAGTGGTTCCCCTCAGTTCTCTGAGGTCCCAAACTATTCTTAAAACAGTTGCTGACAGTGTGAATATCTTAAGAATACTGATTGGGGCTGGAGGAGTAACACAGTGGTTAGAGCACTGCCTAGCAAGCACAAGGTCCAGAGCTTGATTCCCCAGAACCACATAAACTGGGCCAGGTGGTACATGCCTCTAATCCCAGTACTCAGGAAGCTGAGGCAGGAACACTGTGAGCTCGAGGCCAGCCTGGGTTACATAGTGAGTTTAGGACCAGCCTGGACTACAGTGAGGACCTCTCTCTCAAAAAAAAAATTTTTTAAAGAATACTGATCATTTATCAATCTTCAAATTACAGGTACATAAGCCAGATGATGGTCTAGTTTGACTCAGCTTAGGAAGAAAGTCTAAACTCCCTTCTTACTTCTGTAGGATTTCACTGCCTAAGCCAGACAGACTTGCTCCGAGCTCCCATTTCCTAAGCTACTCAGCCACGATGGTTGTCTATACACAATCTTAGGACCGAGACTAATGTCTACCAGAGCCCCACGTGCCCCAAACTAGCTGACTTTTGTTCTCTCTTGCCAGGTTCCACACTCCTTCCGCTCCTGGAAGTGAGACATGTTGCTTCAGCTCCTCTCCATGGGTGAGATGAACTTGTCGGGAGGGGGACACGTGGAAGAATGGTCGAGGAATTGCCCCTTGGGGGGACTGTGTCTCCAGTACAGTAATGACCACTTCACTCGCTACTGGAGAAGGAAGACCCAGCATCACTGTATATGTGTCTGGCTAGAGCACAAGCTGTGACAGTTCCTCCAGGCGCAATGCCTTTTTTTTCTGGTTTTCGAACGTGCCTAAGATCTAACTTTGATTGTTGCATTGTTCCTCGTATTATAAAATCGCAGGAGCAGCAGTGACAAGTAAGTCAGCAGGAGAAAGCTTAACATCCTAAAAACAAGAAAAGTACCATCATTCAACACCTTAGTAAAATCCATGTCTAAATCTAAATGAACAACTTCATTACTAGGGTTTTTTTTTTTGCCTAGGCCATTCTCAAGAATTCTCTCTTTAACTACTTTCTTGAATAATCCAATCCAAAACATTCCAGGTTCTTTTTATTTCTTTTCTTTTTTTCTTTTTTAATTTTACTTTCCAAGCTCTACTTCTATTCAGTTTTCTTTCACACTTTCCTGTTCCCCAGATAAGTCAAATGCCAATTCATCTTCCTCCACCCTATTTTCTGCCTCCTTCTATTCCACCCCTGGCTCATCACTAATCATCTCAGGCAAGCATCTACATGCACTTTCAGTGGATGGCTGGTACTGTTATTTGCAGCAAGGACTGGTACCTCAAATTCTTCAAATACTGAAGCTCTTTGGAAGAACACTATTCACTGCAAGGAAACAAAGTAAAATATTTAAAGCAATCAGAGAAAAAGTGAAGACAGTAATGCTATTAAAAACTAACAGGGTGTGTATAGAGCTTTTCTGTGCCCAAAGCACAAAGCATCCTGAGGCTCACTCCGTTTTCACAGTACCATGTGCTCGGTCCTGGCAGCACAGTGTATGGTATGGCACACAAAGGCCAAGTGGCCTTCACCACCTGGATGTGAGTTTGAATCACAGCTCTACCACTTAGCTCAATGTGTAAATTGGTCTCAGAAATTTTATCTCTAAATTATAAGGCTGTCTAAAACATGTTGTGATAGAAAGTAATAATGTGTACAAAATGCCTGTTCTTACCTTCACTTTCTAGATAAGAAACAGAGGCCCAAAGAATTTTACAAGTTTATCAAGGACCCAAGTATTTCCACTTTGAAGCCTCTCCTTGGTCCATGGAATCAGGACTACAGTCTTTGTCAAAGCTTCTTAGAACTTAATATACACACTAACCACCTAGAACCTTGTTGTGTGCAGATCTGTATGAACTCCAGTGTTCTCTAAGACTCCTGTGAACTTGGAGTTGATACTTGGTTCTGTGGTTCTCACTATGAAGTAGCGTTATTATTACAATCAATGATTACTCATTTAAGTGATGCAGTTTGGCCTTTAAGAAGTGAAGCTTTTTGGGTACTGAGAATAAAACGTAAAAGGGTCATGAAACTTGTTCATGTACATGCCACTGAGCCAGACTTAGAAGACACACAATGAGCCAGATATCCTGGAATGCACATATGTAAACAAATTACAGAGAATAGCCAAATGGACTAGGAGAGCAGTAAGGAGACTCAGATGATGAAAGAGAAAAATAACGTTCCTGCAAATGTAGACGAGGGATACTTTATGGAGAACCTTGAAATATCCATAGAGAGATGCACCTTAGGTTAAAAAAGGAAAAAATTAGAGTTTAAATCTGCATCAAAGTAGAAAGACAGAAGAAATCAAACATAAGGCCACTATAAAAGGCACAAATGAAAGCATGGGGACTTGTACATTGGTAGAAACTACGGAGATAAAGCAAGAAACATAGATACAGACGATGCGGAGATCTGTGGAACACTGAATGATATTGTTAAAATATGACTTGTCCCCTCCAAAACTCATGTTGAAATTTGATTCCCACTCTGGTGGTATGCAACATGTGTCAGAAAGTGGTCATGCTCTTAAGAAGGATTAGGGCCTTCTCAACGAAGTAGATTTGGCCTGGCAAGAGTGTGTTGTGACAAAGCCAGTGTCTTTGCATTTTTCCTTCTGCTTCTCAGTCGCACTGTGGTGCAGCACGATGCCTTCACCCATTGCCTGAGCCTCAATTTCTAACTTCCAGAATTATGACCTAATTTAACTTCTTTCCTGTATAAATTACCTGATCTTGGATAGTCTGCTATGGCAACAAAAAAAATGTACTGAGACCCTGGCATTTAAACTCAAAAGACCTCACTTCAATGCCAGCTCTTCCTCATGCTAGCACTGTGATTTAAGTTCCCTGCATTCTCTGAGCATCTACCTCTTCACCTGTAAAATGCAAAGCATCTATCCCAGAAGTCCTCTACAAGCTGTTACATGTGAATGCACACCTAAAACTAGGAAGTGCTATGTAAATTAAAGAACTATTATTGTCAAGTTCTCATAGCAATATCTGACACCTTAGTACTGAATTAACTAAGTAATGAGAGAACAGAGTTTGATGAGTGCTTGAATATGAAGAATGAAGAAGAAATAGCCAAAGGTGACCTGGAAATGTCAGAAAGATGGGCACTTATTGATGGAAATAGGAGCGAATCCTGAAGGAATGTCACCGGTTAGATGCTGGGGAACCTTCTGAGACTTAATCCTGCTAAGCCTGAGAGTCCCAGACGCAGGCTATGTTCTTAATTCTCAAAAGGAACTGTGAGATTTCTAAGAATTACCGTGCAAAAAAAAAAAAAGAATCACTTAATTTTTGTCATCACAAGTCTTAGTCACTTTCTCATTGCTAGGACATAATGTAGAACACTTAGAACTTGGGAGTGGAAAGGTTTATTTTAACCCAGTATTTTAGAAGGTCTCAGTCTACTCATGGGTCGCTGGTCATAACAGGACAGAGTGGAGAGCCTAGCCAGAGAAAATCGATCCAATCATCCATAGCCAGGAAGCAGCAAAAGGCAGAGACAGGAAAGGATCCATTTGGGTCATATTCCAGCAAGCCTCTCCTTCTGACCAGGCCCCATTTTCTCACAGCCTGGAAAATTATCAATGGATTAATCCACAAATACAATTAGCCTCATCATCCAATCTTCTTCAAAATTCATGAGGCTTTTGGGAGATGTTTCTGATCCAAATCGTAATGTCCCTTTGCCATGGCGATCGTCTAGTTCCCAGTTGTGCCACACTGGGTAAGTTTTTGCTGAGCCATGTCACTCTAAGTATGGAGGCGAATAGTAGCCATCTCAAACGGATGCCGTGACGGCCATGAGTACAGTGCTTATGAAGCTTCTCGCACCGTGCCCGGTACATCCTAGGTTCTCAATAAATCTCCTTTTCCTTATTGTCACTGCGTTTACACTATTATTAGGGCAACCTGTCACAGAGAAAACAGGAGAACCTGGAGAGAGCATTGTCCAAACCAGATACAAAGAATATTAAAGCCCCAAGGAGCCCAAGAGGCCCTGGCTCCTCACCCACGAGGAGGACACACTTCCACCATCGTACCGACTGGGAAACTGAAGCTCACGGAGGAGGCAAGTAGTCCACACCTCTTCTTCGATTGGACTACTGTTAAACTTTTGTCCCAGTAGATGGATCTCCCAGTGATGTGGGGGGTGGAAAAATTCCCCCAAAACTAAAGGGAATTTTAAAAAATGTCTGTGAGGCACTGATTTAAGTGAGCTTGCTCCGTGGCTGAGTCCATTACTTCCATCACAGGAGAAAGTATGTTCTTTCCACTCTGGACCATTAATTAAAATTCAGTGATGCTAATTTTACTGCCAACTTAGGAGATTCTTATTACATTTATTTTCCAGGTAATTGCTGCTTGTACAGGAGTTCAAATAGATGTCTTTTTTAGATGGTGCAATAGATCAGAATTATAATAGTTACATTCCTCACCCTTCATTTTGCTCCCCTCTAATTCTCAAGCTCACTTTCTTAAATTACACTGAGAATGAACACCTCTCTCTCTCTCTCTCTCTCTCTCTCTCTCTCTCTCTCTCTTTCTCTCTCCCTTAAACTCACTTTACCTGTCTGATACATTTCTCTCTTCCTTCACTCATATACACCCACAGAGGCAGAGAGAATCAAAATAAAACTTGTTTTGTTGTTCACAACTTTGTCATACCATTTCCCCTTAGAGGAAGAACCAAAAATAATCCCTTACTTCTGCAGTGGAAATGTGTACAACAGCACATATTCTTGCATCATCTTTTCTGAGCCTAAGTTATATCTCTAGATTATATATGGACATATGAATGCTTGCATTCATAATTTCCCCAATGCGTAAGTGGCAGGTTCTGGTTTCACTCCTTAATGTCTATCCTTGGCCAGGAAAAAATTATAACACATTGTGTTCCAAAAAAGAATAAGAGATAACAAAAGGGGGTCCACTTCACTATCCACAGACAAACCGAGGCACTTGCGTGACGGCAGCAGAAGGGCAGGAGGGAACTCTTCCTCAGTCAGGTCATGCCCCCTTTGTCACAGGTCTCATCTCTGGCAGTGAGTAAAGCTTTCCTCTCCTCTTTGTCACCGAATCGCACGATGACGACTTTAGGCAGGATACAGCCACCCATGAGGACACCAGAGATTTGATGGGATCTTCACACGGACAAACCTGAGACACTTTGCAGGGATCAGGAGGTGTTCCAGAGGAAACAGCTGTGGGCCTGTGAGCTCTCGTGCACAGGAGACACTTGGATGTCCGCACTGAGCAATGATTAATCCTGTGTGCTGCGGAAGGAAACGGTTGGCAGGGGAGGCATATATTAATTTTAAATTTTCAGCAGTCATTGCCATTTATTGCATTCTTATCTTGTGCCAGATACAATAACAAGCATTTTACATGCTTGATCTTCATTGTCTCAACAATCTTGTAAGATAGAAACCATGATCATAATTAATTTTGTTGTACAGGTGGAAAAAAAACATACAAAATGTGAGGCTCGATAAGTTAAATAATCAATGTGAAGTTCCATGGCTAAAAATAAAATGGGGCCAGAATGTAAACCTGGGTCTCCTTGACTTAGAGTGCCTATGCTCTGAGTGGCTCTGAAAACTCTGCTGCTGGGAATTTTAGTTTATCTAAATTCCTTTCGTCCTATATTGTAACATTAGAAAAAATAGGGAAATGGAGAACGGTGTCTACAGCTATGTTGACCGAACTAAAATGCTTCCATCTCGGGGAAAGTGACAGTTTATCCACTAAGGACCTGGAAAAAAACCTAGCATGTGAGTTTGTATTTTAATGTCATTTGGTGAAAATATGGATATAGTATGTGTTTATGATGTAAATAGCACTTTAGTACAATAACAATACATAATTGATAAATATACACATATAGAAAAACTTCTTCAAATTATCTTACAGGAAGAGAACAATAATAAACTGTTTTGAGGTATAGAAATTATCTGATTGTAGAGTCAAAAAATGAAAAAAAAAACATTAAATCCTGATTCCATTTAGAATTTCCAGGCTTCCTTTAAACATTCTGAGTTTCTAGCATCCCAAGTGGCAGTGTAGATACCAATCATTTATTTCCCAGGACTCAGATGTGTGCATCCCAGCTTTAGACTCACTGACAATCGTGCACCCAGCTGACCTCATAAACACAGAATGTGCCCACTGTAGTAGACACAGCCTCTCCCATATGAAAGGTGCTCAGAATTGGTCAACCTAGAGACCAAAGGATACGGACTGAGTGAAGCTAGCAAAAAATCAACCAGAGCCCCAGAGCTTCATGGGCCCCCTAAACACAGGAATCCTGAATAATCCCGTCCTGTCCTCCGGGGCTCGCTACCTAGTGAATTCATATCAGCTCTTCGCCTAGTTTGCCTCTTCTGACCTCAGCTGATCTCTATTCGTCCTCACGCTTCTTCAACCAGCACAACGGAGCTGAAAATTTTCCCGAAGAGAGCTGTCAAGGCCTGACAGAGAGCTGGGAAGACGCAGCAAGGCGCTGTGAGTGAGGGGCTGAGTGCTGGTGGGGAGGGCGGGGAGGCAGTCACTGGAACCCCACGCAGGCTAGAGCTGTGACCAGCAGAGTGACAGCTGTTCTTAGAGGCTTAGGCCATTCCGGCAAAATCACTCAGTGCCAGCTGACTCCTGCATGAGTGATTTTCTAGACAGACTGACTTGCGTTACTTAGTAGAATTGTACAGTGCCTTTAAACCCACTTCCAAATTCCTGACACCTGGTGGGTTTTTATTCACCATTGAGTGCTAACCTAGACTACCAATAATTCAGCAGTGGCCATTATGATGGTGGCCATCAACAAAATCTCCCCTGGCTCCCCTTCTGCAGCTGTGTGTCAGGGAGCCCTCCAAGTAGAAGTCAGAGCACAGACTGTTAGGGCAGGGCACGGCAGTGGCCAAATTCTCCTTTTCCAGCTGCTAGGTATCTACTACTTAGCTGCTGATCTTCCCTGGCGGCCCTTTGCTAGTCTACAGAAGGTCCTATTGCCAACTGCCTTAGAGGAGTGTTATGCAGATAAAATAGTACAAGAGAGTTGTTACATGTGCTGCCTTTTACCTTTAAAATTCTTGCGCATGACTTTGTGACCACTCTGCCCCACCGAGTCCTGGCTTCTTGAGTGTGGATGACTGACATGTAGACCAACAAACTGAGGAAAAGGGCCCACCCCGGATGTGAGTGACTGCAACCAACAGACTGGTAGCTTGAACAGAATAAAAGGGAAAAGAGAAGAAAGGCTTTCTGGCTTCTTCCAGAAGAGGTGCGGACTTCACCATTGCCGATCAATATCCATCGCAGACCCACTCCTGTGTTCGCCATCGCCTCTAGACATCAATCTGCAGGGCTGACTTCCACCAGCTGTGGTGCAGTGAACTTCCAGACCTTCTATGTGGACATGAGTTCTTCTGTCTTTGCTGCTGCATCCTCTCACTCTTGCATGAAAAGAAGGTCATTTTTTATTTTCTTCTGTCAGCTGATTTAACGAATTGTATGTGTGTATATCCTACTGTGTGTATATGTATATACTATTAATTCTGTTTTTCTAAGAACTCTCAGTAGTAGAAAGACTCCCTAAATTCCACAGGAACACCTCCTAAGGGATGTTGGATGTGATCGTAGCTCCCCAGCCCCCCAAGTACAATAAGGCAGAATATATATATATATATATATATATATATATATATATATATATCCCACACAGAGCCCAGCACTCGCCTGAGGGACTGAGGTAACCTACGTGCTACTGTGCCATGCCCTGTCGCTCCCCTCACTGCCACAGTTCCCACTCTCCTGCAGACATACGTTGGAATGGCCTTCTACATGAATCACTCGGATTTTTGTCTTGGGGTTTGCTTCTGAGGGGATCCCATTTAAGGTAATATGTATTTCTCTAGATATAGTTTTCATGAAGAGTTGCTCATGAAAATAGATGCTGACAGCTATTGCATGGAATTTTTGAGCAAGAGGACCAGGCCCCCAAGCCCTTGGCTATTTATCTTACACCTCCCTCTTCACAACACCAGAGTCAAGGAATCCTATTCCCTAAGGGGATTTCTCTTACAGCTTGCATGTTGCTGTTGTAGGAATATGATTCTGACCAAGTCACTGAGCAAAGGAAACTGTATGGGTTATTTATCATGTACCCAAGTCTGTGTTAAGACCTATATAGGACATTTGGGCCTGGGCATGGGCCCAGTCCCAGCGGAATAAAGACTAGTTAATCTCTAACTCACACCATTTTGACTGAGGGCTGTTTTCAGCCCTTGGCTATGTGTCGTGGAGCCTGCTGATGTCTTTTGGCTGGGCAGGCTTCTGCCTTGCCCCTGAGGTGTTATGGACAACTCATAGCTGCCTCCCTGGAGAATCACCTTGGCCAGACCTTCATCTGAGCTACCTCACAGCACCCCAGGCAAGCCAACAGGCATGCCTTCCACATAGACTCAGCAGTGACTGACTGGACTGAAGGTTCAGGTGGCCGGTTCCTTGCTGAGAAGCGGACCCGTTCATGCAGTGTCCAAAGCTTTCCCACAGGATCTGCCTGAAGCTGGTCGCCAGCGGAGGCCACATCCTGGGTTAGATCTTCTCTTCTCATTTCCTACCTGCCTCCCTTTCTGGTCCTCTTCAGAGAGTTGGTCCCTAGGAAATGCACAGTCTCAGATCATTCTCTGAGGAAACCTAACGAAAGACACTTCACGGCGGAATCACTTATGCAGCTTTATAACCTGCACCTGAGCTGAACCGCCTCGGCCCACCAAACCAGAATCTGTGGATAATCAGGCACGAAGGTGAGATGCTGTACATTTAAAGCCTACCAGGTATTTCTAATGCACCATTATCTCCCAAGCTTTTATTCTGAAGATTTCAAACTTACAGAATTGATACAAAGAATAATGTAAGGATTAACATCTACATACACTTATCTAGATGTACCACTTATTAACATTTTGCTCTACTCTCTCTCTCTCTTCATATCAAAAATAATTTGCAAGTAAACTGTAGACATCGTGACACTTCTTTAATACCACAGCATGTATTATCCAAAAATAAAGGCATTCTCCTACATAACCCTAGTACCATCATCACGCCTGTGGACATTAGTATTAATTCTTTAGTATCATCAGAATGGACAGTTATATCTAAGATATTCCCTCTTTTCTAGGCAAACTGTTGAAAAAATTTTAAGTATAAACACAATAGAATTTTGGAAAAGGGGAAATTTTGTATGGGTTGAATAGAAATGAATAGTTTTCAAAGAGCTAGAGTTTGAAGTGACTGTGAAGGACTGATAAGAGGAAAGAAATTAAGGAGAATATGCTCAAGAGATGTCCATGAATATACGTGAACACGCCCAAGTGGGGGTGAATATGGCCTTTAGTGAGAAGTGAGTAGAGCCAGCAGATGGGGACAGAGGGAGGGTTCTGGAGTAAAGAGGAAGGCCGGTTTGGGCGCCATGAAACCCGAGTACAGAGAGTTTAGCAATTCAAACAATCAGAGGTGTAAGGAAATATGTATGTGGCCAGATTTATGAGTTGCATCAGAATTTTGAAGCACATCTGGATGAACATTGCAAAGAACAATGTCTAAAGATTTGGAATCAAATTCAAGCTAGAGAATTCATCACTGAACTGTCTCGATTCATGTATTTATTTTACAAATATTTTAAAAATACGTATTACATGTCAGATGCCAATTTAAACACAGGAAATAGAAGCATCAAAAACTTGACAACGTTTCTGCTGTCATCGAACGGATTCTTTTTATCCAAAATTGTTCTTTTATGAGCATGTACTTGTGATAATCACATTCAACTTGAGGTACTGATGCGTATACCTAATGCAGAGACTTAGGTTCTCGTGTGAGCGTGTGTGTTGGACGTGAGAGCAGGGGGAATTCTGCTCCAAATACTTCAATAAATAAATGAACAGGAAAGGATTAGATACCTAGTGATATGGTTCAGAGGAAAATAAAAGAAAGAGATTCCACAGTGATCAGGGCTTTCGATTAGTTATTCCGAAAATTATCGAGTAAAACAGGCGTCCCAAATCCCCAGATCAAGGACCAGTGTTGGCCAATGGTATTGGACGGCCCAAGCTGCTAGGATAGATGCGGAGTGAGCAGGAAGTGAGTGGTGCTTGAAGGAAGTCCCTCCTCCTGTCAACGTGCTCCTATTAAGTTCTAATGCAACTGCTGACTGACAGGAGGTGGAGCTTCACTCCCCACACCCCACCTGCTGCCGGCCACTTCAAAGCTATCCTCCAACAAAGTATTGCATAATGGGTCCCACACACCCAAATCCCGTCCTTGGGATAACAGTCTTCAACTAAACCAACCCCTGGTGTCAAAAAGGCTGGGAACCACTAACTTAAAGCTCGACTGCACAGGAGGAAGCTACCAGGATCAAACAATGGATTGTTGAAATTTGCTCAAGCTTGTGAGCTGTACGGCGTTCATTTACACAAACTGGCAAATGCTGCCAGGCATACCTTCCTTTTCCCAAAGAGCTGGCTATTAAACACTTACCAGCACACCAGTAAAGACAGGAAGTCAGCAATACAGAAATCCAGGGGAAAAATCCCAGGCAGCCGATGCATGCCCCTGCAATGTAGAATGGGCTTGGCAGACTCGAGGAGCACATAAAACCCTGGAGTGCGGTAACATAGGAGCAGAGGCAAAGATGAGGGTGGAGTCTGGCAGAAGCTGAGTCATTTGGAGCCATGAGGCTTGGCATGAGACGCTGGGTTTTTAATTTTTAATGAATGGCAAGTCATTGGGAGACCTTAAGTATGAGAGTAGCATAGTTTGAATCATGTGTTTTAGAGGCTACTCTGGTTGCTAGAGAATATATGGAAGCAAGGGAGAGGTGATTAAGAAGACAGTGCACTTGATGTTTATGAAGCAGAGTACATAGGGATCATTCATTGCGATACAGCATAATGACATACTATTGGAAGCAACCCGAGTGTCCATCAATAAGTGATAAAACAAACTAACAACAGGGCATCCAAATAGTAGGACTGCTCAATAATTATTTAAAACATCACGACAATCTTTACTGACTACTAACAAGATAACTTCAATACATGTTAGTAAATTAAAAAGAAGTTGGTATAAACAAGAACTTGAAGGATGCTGGGTTTTGTGTAAAAACAGTGGATACATAAATCATATTTTTTAATTATTTGCACGTGTGTACATTGCAAATTATCTTCTAGAAATGATAAGAAACCAGTAGGTCAAACCATATTTAGCTACCATGTTTGAAGATCAAAAATGATGAAAAACATGGCAGTCTTGTGTGATTTCATCAAACAGTTGCCATTTTACTTGATATTTATTTATCAGAGAGAATAGGCGGGGCCCAAAATTGCAAACAGCACTTTTTGCTGCATGACCTTTCATGCTCTATTAAGCTACAAGAAAAAGTTATTTTACTAAATATTTTAAAAATTAAATATAGATGCAAGAGCAAGAAATGAAAAAGCACTTGCATAAGTCCAACTTAAAGCTTTGATAACTGTATCAATCAGGTTTTCTGTTGCTGGGAGTCAATACCTGACTCCAAAACTCAAAGGAAGAAAAGTTTAACTTTTGGTTTACAGCTTTAGAAGATTTGGTCCATGGTAGAGTGGCTCCAACACAGAAACATCATGGTAGAGGAGTGTGGCAGAGAGAAGATGCTCAGTGTCTGGAGGTGAGGAAGCAGGGCTAAGGAAAGTTCCAGAGACAGGGGAGCAAGGGACAACACATAGTACCCAGAGTCCGGGCTGCTTGACCCACCCAAGTGTGTGGCAGCTTCCAAGCCAATCAAATTGCCACAATCCAGCTCAACCATCACAGTAGCTGAAATGATGGCAGTAGTAGAGATGATGACAAGGTGGATTTGACATATATATTTGGAGGGAGAGTTGATAGGATTTACTTTTAGATTTTATGTTCATGGGGAATCTAATTTAAAAAAAGAAAGGAAAGCAACCTTCACCCTTATTTAAACAGACCCCATGAATAAATGGGCAACTGAAATGTGTAGTTCTGTGATGAAAAAATACAAATAGCCAATAAATGCATGAAAAAAATGTTCAACACTCTTAGCAATTACAGAAATGCAAATCAAAACATCACCAAGATACCGTATTACCCCAGGGAGAATATCCAGATGCTGGTGAGGTTGTGGAGAAAAAGAAACCTTTTTACATTGCTGGTAGGACAGTAAACTGGTACAACCACTATGGAGAGCAGCATAGAGATTCTTCAAAAAGCCAAAAAATAAGTATTTTACTCAACCCAGTGATACCTCTTCTGAGTGTCTTCCCAAAAGACTTAAAAGTAACATACAACAGAGATGCGCACACATGTGCAAGTTCACAACAGCCTGTGGCCATTGAAGAGATTATGTCAACTTGAGGCAATCGGAAACCAAGCCTGGATTAGACTGTGAGTGATTCGTGGGCCAGTGAATGAGGGAAGAGCACGTACCCAGATGTGGGAGGCCCAACTGGGAACTCAAGCTATATAAAAGGAAGGAAGAAGATAGTTACTGCTTTTTCCTCTGGAAAGAGACTGGACTTGATGGGACTTGCCTTGCTGTTTGTGATGTCTTTAGGAACTGCCTCCAACTCTGCATCTGCCATGTACTTCCATTGCTGCTAGCCTCCCCTGAATGGACTGCGACCTCCTGAAACTGTGGGTGAGAATAAAGCTTTCCTTCCCTAAATTCGTGGATGCTAGGTAGTGAGTCACAGCAACAAAAAAGAAACTAAGACACAGTGCAACTAGCAATTTCTAAATTGTGAAAGATGCAAAAACATCCATAAACACACCAGTGGATACAAAAAATGTGGTATGTGCACACAACGGAGGATTACTCCTCCCTCCATAAAGACAGATGGATTTGAGTCATTTGTAGGTAAATAAATGGATGCAACTTGAAACCATCATGCTTAGTGAAGACAGTCAAACTCAGAAGGTTAATATCACATGGTTTTTGTAATATGAGAAACCCAGAATACATGTAATTAATAGAACAACTGTGAGATATTGGGAGTCAAGGGAGATGAGGGAGAGGGCAGGAGGGTCAAAATGGGGTGGAGAAAGGATTGTAAAGTTGACGTGGTATTTATGTGCATAAAATTCTCAAGCTCAATGTAACCATTGTGTATCATATATATATAATAAAAATGGTGAGAATATTGAAAAATGAAGAAAAGCAGGTTGTTTGGTTTTGGGGAGTGTTAACTTCAGAAAATCTGTTGGCTGACCCAGTGAATATATCAATTAGAAACTTCAATAAACCAATCTGGTATTCAGGAGAGGGTTTGGAGCTTTATGGTCTAAAGGTAACTATCATGTCAACTATGAGAAAGGAGAGGAAGAGATTTTTAAGAGTGCTTCTGCCAAATTTTAAGGTTCTGTCTTTTCCCAGCTTCTAAAATATCACAGGGGTCGCATGATAGATAAATCAAACAGGATAGCAAGGGAAAATGAGTAAACCAGGAACATTTGAATAAGTTTTGAGCATTTAAATGTCCTGTTGCCTACATATCATACATAATTCAGGCCATGTGAGCCCACAAATGTCATCTAGAAAGTTGAGAAAGTTTCAAGAGTGACACCATTCGAGTAGTGCCAGGGCAGTGTTCCATCCATGCAAGGTTGCTGTGAATGTCAAGAGCCCCACATGCCCCTGCTGCTTTGGTGGGAGGTGTGTAGGCACAAAGTAGGTTCAAATAGGGGCAAAATGTTCCAACTTGATTCTATTTTCCCCCTGAAGCTAGTGAACCCAACTGTAAAAAGGTAACTCAAAGAAAAAAAGAACTCAGTTATTGAAGATGGCAATATACTGACCTGATCATAAGACAGGGAATAAAGTGTCGTGGACAAGAACAAGATAAATGGAAGCACAACCAAAATAGAAAGCTTTCGTGAGATCTAATGATGGAGAACCTCTGCTTGGGATCCAGGCTCAATACCCAGCAGGGATTGAGGTGAGTTCAGCCATGGGGAAAGGAACAGATTCTCTGAATTTGCAGAAGTATGAAAACCCAGCTCTGAACACACTAACCACACTCCTCTTCTGAGAAGACATTTCCTGGGCCCTGCTGGCGAGTGTTGAGTTCTTAGCCTCATATCCTTGCTCAATTCTAAAAATGGATAATTAAATTCTATCACTCTAATGAAATTCCTCTTGTCACTTACACTGCAGAGATTGTGTGTGGAGCCTCTGGGAGACACAGAGGAATTACAGACCTATGAAGAAAATCAGTGGTGCGGTGTAGGACCAAATGGAGATGAACCAATAAGAGAGGAAGGTGGGCCTTGAGGACACTCAAGGAAAAACTCAGGACCTGGCCTGCACAAAACTCCATCAAAATGACTCATGTTCCTCAAATCCAAAGCGGTCTCCACCGAACAAAATCCACCAGGTAATTGCCAAATGTGTACTTCATTTGGCAGTAGGAACATCTGGTCTCGTTCGCCCTGGAGAGAAATACACATCAATTGGTAGGTTAATCGCTCTCCTGTCTATTCAGAAATCTTCCAGAAAAAGAGGAAGAGTTTGTGTAGTAATGCACATGATGTTCTTTTTCCCACTGTTTCTATTGTGGGATCCATGACTGATGGTGAAGGAAGATTGCAGGAAATGTTTGCACGTGTGAAATATACATACATTTAGAAATGTATATTTATGGGGGTTTTTGTTAAAAACTGAAAGCTTGGTGCATTGAAAGCTATGAAACATCTTGCAACAAAAGGAATGAATTGATATACATTCCATCTTTAGGTATAATGAGACTACCAAGACCAAGTTTATCTTTGCACTCTTATTCTGGTCTTGTCTGGCCAGTGGGATAGCCTTGGCCTCAGAAATCTGGTAACATCTTTTAGGTGATTAGCTCTCTCTCGGATAGTGATAACTTGCCACTGGCCCTCACCAGGAGTTCATAAGAAAACTTTGAAATCCAAAGAGATACTAAAAAAATGTACATTTGTATTTTAAACCTACGACAGGAGGAAGGGGTAGGTGGGGGAGGAATGAATTAGGGGAGAGATCCTGTCAGTGAAGTGCATTATTACCTAGTTATTCATGCACTCTTGGCTTTTCAGTTGATGAACTTTTCACACCAGAAGTGGAGAAACTCATCAACTTTTCCTCTTTGTACGCCTTCCTCTAGCTTCTCCTAATTGTTATGTGCTTAACCCGGACAGACATTGTTCTCATTTCAGAGTTCTCTGCGGGGCTCAGGTGCCCTTACCTGACTCTGACACCGATTTTACCTCAGCCAGCGTGACCTGTCTTCAGTTTCTGCATCTTTGCCTAGGTGTGCATGAATGGGGAAACTCCCTGGCTTCTGTGCTGTGTGAGCCATCTCGCCTCTCCTGCCTTATCACACCGGCAAGAACTTCTAAGAAGCTCCTTCTGCCTTCCTCTATTGCCTCTCCTTTCTCTTTTCTCCCAGTCAGAAGAAGAGCTAGACAAAAGAAAGCTGATGTGCCCAAAGTTGTTAGTGACAGTCATGACCAGGTCTTATAAAGACCCTGGGGAAGGGAGGGGAATATATATATATATATATATATATGATTCCACCTACAAAGGAAAGCCCTTCCTGAAAAAAAAAAAAACTATCGCAAACATTTTCAACTCAGTCTGCATATATAGAGTAGGGGAAAGTTTTTGGATGTATTCAATTTCTGAATATTTCATACAATAGAAGCTAAACTTCCGGAAAGCAAAATAAACCTTGTAATTATTTCCCAGGGGCTTTTGCATTACGTGGGTAAATTCCCTTCTCTCCTGCAACACAATGCATTTGCATGCCTCCTGCGCCGCCTTGGGAATTTAAGACCTTTAAAACACTAAGCTAACTATGGCCACGGACATCAACTCTCGGGCTTAACAACCATTTATTTGCAGGTAGTGTTGACATCACTCCTATGTGACAAATTTACAAAGGAAGAGACACAGCCGGGCACCTGAAATATAAGGTGATTCCATGTCTTAAGTACTTAAAGCCCATTACCAAAATAGGTGTGCTGTGTTGCTGTTATAAATATCATCCTTAACACCTTTTGATTCTTTTTACTCTGAAGTGTCCAACCTATTATGGAACAAAGAAAGGCCGCCTTTTAATCTCGCTCACTTCGGCTTCCTCAGAGATGGATGTGCCCCCTCTGAGCGCAGCCTCGCATAAAAGCACCGCGGTGCTCTGCTGTAAATCTGTTTTACATAAGCTTTTATGTGAACCAGGCCTGGGCTGGGCTTCATTATCCCCTCCTTTTTTTTAACTGAGAAAAAAAAAATGCAGTCTCCTGTTAACTCAGATGATTTGCTTTGTAAATAACATGAATTCACTGTTCTTTAGCAAAATCTCTTGGGAAGACTGTGATCGTGATCATTGATATTATGTATGTGTGAGTATGTATGTGTGTGTATGTGCGCGCGTGTGTGTGCGTGCTGGCGCGGGTGTGTGTGTGTGTGTGGTGTGGATTATGGAGGCTTGTGGAATTGCCCTTCTTGGACTATCTTCCACCTCAGTCAGAACGCAGTCAGAATCTCTGGCTCACAGTGTCTTGCTCTGGTAGAACCTTGAAGGCCCTGACATTATAGCAGGAGATGATTTGACCCCAGGGAATGATGTAGTTAAGTCCATTCTCCCAAAGACAGAGGGTGGGAGAGTACTTCTTCTGCAGTAGACTGTTGGAGGATATCTCTGACACAGTGAGCAGCAACTGGGTGAGAGCAGGGAGCAAAGCTCTACCTGTCAATCAGTGGAGGCTTTAGAATATAATAGGAGCACACCGATAGGAGGCGGAGCTTCTCTAGGGACTCGCCTCCTGCTCCCCGCTCATCTGTCCTCGCCCGCAGCCTGGTCCTTTCAAGACCACGCACCAGTACTGGTTTGCTACCGGGGGTTAGGAACCTTGCTCTAACGGAGCAGGGGCCCACCATGCCACGAGAAACTAGGAGAAACTTACCGTATCACTACCTCAAGTGCTCCATGGGGTCTCCACAGAAGCATAGTAGAAGCTTTTCTTTTCATTTTGAACCTATGGTTAGTTATTTCTTTTCTCTGGTTGTATCACAATGTGTTTCTTGAGCTGTGCTTATCCACATCCTGCCCTCTAACCACCAGTTAAAATGTGGGAATTATATTTTAATCAACAGCACTTTAATTAAAGTGAAGGCTGGCAAAGCGGGAAGAGCAATTAACAGGTGTGAAAAGATTTGGGCTTATTGGTTGTGTGATCTGGGCAGGTCAGCTAGTTCCTCTGAACTGCAGTTTCCTCGTTTTTCAAACAGGAAGCTCTTACTAGACAATCTGAGGCGGTTCCGTCAGAGTCTGTCACAGTCTGTGGGCCCTCCAGCCCTCTACTGGGCTTCACGGGACTGAGGAGACTGGCACGGGCACGTGGGTCTCTGACATTTAAGCCAGAAAACACTTCCTTCCTCTGATAGCTGACCATCCAGAATAGCAATTCAAAAAAGTCAACTAAATCAGAGCTGAGAAATTTCTAGCAACAATTTAACACAGTGGAGAGAAATATACATACTTGCCCTTTGGCTCCTTCTAAGAAACAAGTGAAATAAAATTATTGAAGTGTAAAAAGAAATAAACTAATGTGTATATAACACCTAAGTAAAAAGGATCTTGGACATGCAGGTGTCATCAACAACCAATTTTTTTTTTCTTTTCTTTTCTTAAAGACAGGCAGAAGGACTGAGGAATGGAACAAATAAAAATCCCCTCACCTGAAAGAGTTGGTTAGCACATGAGGTGAGGTTCAAGTGTCCTGTGGCCCTGGGCTAAGAGCAGGAAAGCATGAGGGGTTTGGGGGGAGTATGGAAGTCAACCTGAAATCAAAAGGAAAAATTGTGCAGAATAAAAGTTTTCACGTGAGGATATTAGCTCTCTTAATTCTGGCTCTGCCTCATACCACCCAGAGTTCCATGTCGAAGTTCTTTCTACATTACTAAACCAGGATCATTTAGTACTGTGGATAAGCAGAGGTAGGAAAGAGAATGACTCAATTTTTTTTAAAAAAGAAAAGAAAAAAAGGACTCATCTAGAAGTAGACATGATTTAGAAAAAAATATGATTTAGCGAACAGAAGAGAACTGTCATAAGCATTATCATGGCTGCTGCCACCATCTCCATCATCATCTCAGAGAGATTTAAGGAGACACATTGGCTGTCGTAACAGGAGCATGAGGATGAGCTTATAAATATTAAAAGTACAACTGACAATTTTTAAGTGCCATGACAGAAAACAAAATTGAGAATAGCTCCTAGAATATAAAACAAAACTCCAAAGAGGAAGAAATTCTGAGGAAAACAAGAACTAAAGGAAAGCCACTTGAGAGATCTACCCTCCAAGAAAGATAACTCCTAAAAGAGACAGTGAGTAGAATTAAAGAATTATCAGTGAAATAAGAGTTGAAATTTTCTGGTTCTGGTTTTGGGCTGAACTCTTAAAGTTTCCAGCAAATCTAAGGGACGTTTCTGACTCTAGACACATCATCCCAGAGAGGAAGGCTTCCAGAGAACAAGAGCAAGCGGCAAAAAGAAAGAGAATCAGGGGCTTGCTCTGTCTCATTTCCAACTAGCAAACTGCATCAACAAAACAACAAAGTGGTACTCTCATGGTTTGGAAAAAATATCCAAAGTTTTATGCTCACTTGGACATCAACCAAGTGTGAGAGTAGTGTGGAGTCACGTTTAGAGTGTAAAGACTTGACAAGTACTCTTTCTTGGAAAATTGGGGGTGAAGCCCATTCTACAGATTATCCCACGGTAGAAAAAATACATAAATGAAGAAACAGAGGATTGAGCTGCAGGTAGCTCAGTGATTAGAGTACTTGCCTAGGTAGTGCAAGGCCCTGGGTTCAATCCCTACCACCATGTACTGACTGAGCATAATGGCACATGCCTGTAATCCCAACATTTGGAAGGCTGAGGCAGGAGGGTTGCCTTAAGGTTTAAGGTAGGCTGAGCTGCTGCATAGTGAGTTCAGGTCCAGTCTGGCCTGTAGAATGAGACCTTGTCTGAAAAAAAAATAAAACAGAAGGAAGAAAGAAAAAGAGAGAGAGAGAGACAGAGAGAGAGAGACAGAGAGAGAAGGAAAGAAGGAAGGAAGGAAGGAAGGAAGGAAGGAAGGAAGGAAGGAAGGAAGGAAGAAAGGAAAAGGAACCTTCTATAAAAGCAACAGGAATCACTCCATGGCCATGGCTGTGTAGAGAGCCTAAAAAATGTTACCCTGGAGATCAAAGGAGAAGGATGGAGCACCAAGGTGGAGGTAGGGAAAAAACAGAGACTCAAGACAATAGATGGTGTAACTAAAGGCTTGAAAAATGGTTGAAAGCATAAAAAAGGCAATGGTACAACAAAAGAAAGGCATTCGTTTTGCACAAAAGAAAAATGCATAAGAAATTCATATTCTATACGAGAACACTGTAAAATAAGGCATGGGTCTAAGCAAATTACGAGGTGTGAGAAATGAGAATCCACCTGACTTTGAATCCGGGAAGAGTCTCCCACAGGACACTCCCACAGAGAAGGAAATGTAATCCCAGCCTTCATATCTACCCACCACAGGTTGAATATTTTCCACGGTGACAATAATGTAAATAGTTTTTAACTTTTAAAGAAAACCTGGGGAAAAAAAGAACAGAAATCATGTTGTGGTTGCCTCTCAGAATACAAATGATTTATCAGCTTTGCAGTGTGAGAGGGAATGTGCATAATGTAGAAAGAAAAGAAGAGGGAAAATGAAGAGATAAGGCACCAACACCCTCCTCTTAACCAGAGAACAGTCAAGACATATAGGTAAAAGTTGACACTTTGAAAACAGAGATAGAAGTATATTTAATTATATGTTTTTTCAAAAATTTAACCAAATAGTGAGTTCAGGACCTGCCTGGACTGCAGAGTGAGACCCTGCCTCCGTAAATAAATGAACCAGGGGCTGAAGGAACAGTTCAGTGGTTAAACTGCTTGGCCTAGCAAGCTCTAAGTGCCTGAGCTTGACTCCCCAGCACCATAGAAGCTGGGCATGGTGGCACACATTTGTAATCCTAGCACTCAGAAAGCTGGGGCAGGAGGATTGCCATGAGTTCGAGGTCAGTCTGGGTGGGCTACAGAGTGATCTCAGAATGGGCCTGGACTACAGAGTGCGATCCTGTCTCAAAAAAAAAAAAAATCAATGTAAATAGGATAATATAAAAATAAAAATTTTCCAATATTGATCCCAATATTGAAAAACTATATGTATGCATCATGTGTGAGGGGAGAAGCATTTATAAAATACATTTTTACCATTCATATGAAAAATAAATGGAGTCTGACTAAAATTGATGCATGAATAAAGAAAATGTTAAGCATGCTCCTTGGGTCATGTGATGAGGTCACATCGGGGTGTGATTTCAAGCTTGACTGCACATCACTATCGCCTGGAGGTTTTTTTTAAAAAAATACTATTGTCTCTACCCCACCTGGGGACTCTGTTTCATTTTCTTCAGGGTGATCTTAGAATGGTGATGTTTTTTACAGTCCCCAGGGGATTGGAATGTACAGCCAGGACAGAATCCCTGCCCTAAAGGGGGGGACGGGGGCAGGGAACAAAGATATTAGGATTAGAAGATAGGTGGAGGGTAAGCCAGGAGCACGCTTGCTGTACCGTCAGCAGCACTAGGTAGTTTTCCTTACTGCCATACACGTATCTTGATTAAAACTGAACTTACAACTTTAGAGGCGGATACAATAGCAGAACATATCACCAAGATGTAAAGCTCAGGGGAGAAGCACACTGTGGGGTACAGACACCACTGCGGTTTGAAAGCATTACAGACGCTGGGACAACGGAGATGAGGCAGCATCTCTTATCATTTTCTTATTTTAGAAAAGAACACGGGGGCTCAGAAAGACTACTGGGGGCATACAA
This sequence comes from Ctenodactylus gundi, assembly GCA_004027205.1. NCBI lineage: Eukaryota > Metazoa > Chordata > Mammalia > Rodentia > Ctenodactylidae > Ctenodactylus > Ctenodactylus gundi. The sequence goes on from PVKB01000142.1 coordinate 445,895, forward strand.
TAAAACACAGCTTCAGGAAAGAAGACCCTCCTGTTTGCGGCAACATAGATGAACGTCTAGAGCATGCTTGTCCAATCGAAGGCCTTTGGGCTGCATGTGACCCCAGGACGGCCTTGGATGAAGCCCAATACAAATTTGTGAACTTTCCTGAAAATTACGATTTTTGCATGCATTTTTGATGCATTAATTTCACAAAAATAAATTCAAGCATCCCACTTGTCTTATGTTTATGCTGCTCTTTTTCTGAAAATGCTATGATAAAAAATATTAAAAAGGGAAGCTTAGTTACTTATATACCTTAACTGTATTGGAAATCTTATATGTGGCCCAAGACAGTTCCCCCTTCAATCAATTTAGCCGTGCAAGTAAAAAGACTGGACAACCCACTGTAGAGCACAATGCTAGACAAAGTGTCACGTGCTCTCGCTCACATCTGGAATCTTAAACAATCAGATCTATAGAAACAGAGAGGAGGATGGTGGCTGCCAGGGGCTTGGAGCAAGGAAAGGAGACGTGTTGGTCAATGAGTAAAGTTCCTGCAGAGAAGATGAATACGTTGTGATGGTTTCTAGCACAATGTGGTGACCACAGCTAGTAATATGCACGCTTTAATTCCAAATTGCTGACGGAGTGAGTAAACGTGAAGCATTCTTACTGGAGCAGGTTGTTATGATTTGGATATGGAATGTCCCCAAAAGCCTCATGTATTTGAGTAGTGGGATAACTGTGGAACCCTGCTGTTCGGAGGTTGGGCCTGGCTGAAAGGGGCAGATACTTGGGGTTCAACCTGGAGGGATTGTGTCAGTTTATTAAGACTGGTGGAGAGAGGCACCCAGAGCAGAGATTTCAGGTATGTGTTGTTGAATTGTGGGCCAGGAAGTCTGGGAGGACACCCACTGGGTATGGAGGCCCTACCGGTAGCTTGAACTAAGTAAAACAAGGAAGAAGAAACATCGTTACAGATTCTTCCTGGGAAGCCTCTGGCCTTGCCTGAGTCCCCAGACATTGACCTGCTCATCCCCTTGGCTCCTGCCTCGCTTTCTGTCTACAGTGCAGTCCTCCAGCCTCTGCATGTGCTCCCCCCTTGCCAGCTATCCATGAATGGATGGTGTGAGACCTTCTGAAACTGTCAACCAAAATAAATCTTTCCTCTGCTAAATCATAATAGATACGATGCACTCTGCCACAATAGCAAATAAGTAACTGAGACACGGATAAAATGTTTCACTTACTTATCACTCCTGAATGGATTATCAACAATATACCCCAATACCATATTGTGGCCCCTAAATACGTACAATTCGTTATTGTCAATTAAAATCGAAACACGATAATAGCTGAAAAAACAAAACTAGTGAGAAGCGGGCGCTAGGGATGCACGAATACCAGCATGCAGCTCTCCTGTGCCTTGCCCTGTAGAGGAAGTGTCTTCCTCTTTCTTATTCATCTATTTCCAAGTTCCATCTTCACTCCTTCCCATCTCATAACCTTTCCCCTTCCTTCTTTTTGTCACACCAGCAGTGCTGAAAGAAAACACCGAGCACCCGTCTTAGTGGCCCTGGCGGCATCGCCTTGTTAATGTAGTTATGCTTAACCTGTTTCAGGCCATTTTCTCTTTCAAAGTAAACTAATCTTGCGTCTGGTCCTCAATTTCCTTTCTCCATAGGTGGATGACCTTCCTGGGGAGGTCATTCTTTGTCCTAGGTGCTGAAATCAGTCACTTCCCAGAAGAAATCAGAGCGAGGGACCTGCCTGGCACAATACATCATTTAATGGAGTAGCAGAGTTTACTTTTTTCCCCAGAAGTTTTTGCTCTTTGTTTCTTCTGTTCATTTATATCAATGTGAAGGACACATATATCTCTATCCTTGTTTCCACAGCCATGAAGAAATATGACAGGGCCAGACACAAAGGTAAGAGATTTATAGACCCCATGAGATCCCAATTAATAGAAACCATAGGGACTATCGCCGCCTTCTGCTTCCGAGGCCTCTAAACACGCAGCCTCATCTCCCATAAAGCAGAGCAGGTTGACACTGGAAATAAAATATCTTCACTGGTGCTCAGAAAATGCTTTATATGCATTCCTGGGCCATACTCTGTGTTTAAACTCCAGCTTTTTAGTATAATTTTAGCTTGAGAACTTAACATTTTTACTGCCTTTTTCTACAAATAATCAATATTGATTTTACTGTATCTGTTATAATCCTGGCATTAAGATTTATTTTCTTACTTTTCTCTGTGTGAGATTGTAGTTTATAGAAAGAACATTTATTCTGGTCTTTCAGGAAAGCTCATGGGATAATTATCTTGCCCTACTGGCAAATCATTCAGCTGATATTGTATTGAAAAATAATAATTGGCTTGGCCCCCTCATCAGGTTCAAACAGCTTTATTATTGTTCTCTTTGCTGGTACATTGTGAGACTATCTTCACAGGCTTTGGAAATCTGAATCCATTTAAGTAAGTTCTTCCTTCTTGGTTTGATTGGAACTGCTGTGAATACTGCAAAACACGTTAAGAATTTGCTTCTCAGATCCAATTTCTCTCATGGCCTTTGCCTCTGTTTTTAATACAGGCCAGGAACCTACCCAGGCCCACACGTAAGGTATCTTGGGTAGTGGTCGTAAGAAACGAGAAATGGTGTGAGAAGAAACACTACCTCAAGAAAACTCGCCCCATGTACAGCAGCACTCCTGTGCCTGTGGCTTTGCTTTATGCTGGTTAAGTGACCTGTGGTCAATTGTGGTCTGAAAATATTAAATGGCAAGTTCCAGAAAGAATAACTCATAAGTACTAAATTGCACAATGTGATGAAACCCCATGTCGTCACACTCCATTCTGTTCAGGATGAGAGCTGTCTTTTCCTCCTGTGCATCCACATCGTATATGTCACCTGCCCATCAGCCACCTAGTAGCTCTCTTGGCTGCCAGGTGGACTGTCACAGTATCACGGCTGGCAAATGTATTAAGGGTATTGTTATTGTGGTTTGGATCTGGAATGTCTCCCAAAATCTCATGTATTTGAATGCTATAGATTGTCTGTGAAACCATGCACTGTTAGGAGATTGGAGCCTAGTCTGGAGGAGTGGATTACAGGCCAGTAAATTAGATTACAGGCATGCAACTTGGATTACAGGTGTATGGTGGAGTCTTACCACACCTTCCACACCTGGATCCAGGAGGGGCTGATCACTGCCTTCCTTGGAGGACTAGTCTCAAATTGCCTTGACTTGGCTTCCTGTTTGTAATGCCGTGAGGAGCTGCCTCCACCCCTGCTTCTGCCGTGTACTTCCACTGTTACCAGCTGCCCCTGAATGGACTATGGCCTCCCCTAAATTTGTGGATGTTGGATATTCAGTCACAGCAATGAAAGAGTAGCTAAGGAAGCTGTTGTATTTGATTACTTGTTGTTAAACTCTTACAGTGAATAATTAATAAATTAAATTTTATCATAAGCCTGTACATAAAAGAAAAAATATAACTAATGGGCTTCACTGGTATCTGCAGTTTCAGGCATCTATCAGGAATCTTGGACTGTTTCCCTTGAAGATAAGAGGAGACTATTGTATTCAGACATTCGCTGTGATTTACACAGTGAAGTGCTTCGCAAGTAATTTAACTCCAGGGAAAGCTGCAAGAGGTAGCGGAGGGAGCCTAGAGCCAGAAGCCAGTGAGTTTGGGATTTACCCTGTATCAGCAGTATAACCCTAAATAAATAACCTCAGCTTTCTGAGTCTCCGAGTCCTGCTTAGTAAGAATAATAACACAAACATGCCATACCTATTGTCTGGCTTTGCATATTAAATAAATCATACTGTGTATCATGATTCAAAAAGTTAAGGTTACCTACAATTATGTGTTTGTACAATACCATACTGCAGAAACTTCCACCAAGTGTCCGCGAAAAACCTATTCCTAGGGGGTCTGTCCGTCAGTTCATTCATTCGTTCACACAGCAATTTATTAAGCACCGCCGTCTGGGGAGGAACATGACCGTTCCGCTCCGGAATCTTACAAGTTGTTGGAATCACAGTTCCACAAACAAATGTCAGATGACAGCTGTGGACAGATGTCTGTGAGTGGTTTGTGGAGCATGAGAAGCTCATAATAAGGTATAATCCCAGGCACGGCACCTGAGCTAAGGACTCAGCGGGGATGCAAGAAGAGGCAGCTCACCGCTGAGGCTGAAGGAAAAGCAGTCCAGCCGACAGCCCCACCTGGACAGAGCTCTCCAAGTATGAGGCGGTGGGCATGCGGGCACCCCTGTAATCCCAGCACACTGGGCTCCGGACAGCTGAGGCAGGAAGAGCACAAGTGTGATCCCAGGCTGAGCAGCTTAGTGAGACCCCGTCTCAAATTAAAAAGTAAAAAGGGCTGGGGACCAGGCTCACTACAGAGGCCTCGGGTTTAATCTCCAGAGAGAGCGCGCCGCTAAGCCAAGACTCTCAGAGGAACAGTGCATTGCTCAGTGGCCAGAACAAAGGCAGAAGACAGGTTAGGTGACAACACGTCAACGCGGCGACGCTTGTGCTCAGCGGCAGCCTATGGATCGTTTATGCTTTCGTATTAATTTTTTCATTAAAGAAAATAACTATGAAACACAAACCAGGAGACGAGGTGGGAAATGAGAAAATACATGGAAGGCGAGGCTCCTGCCACGTGCCTGCCATGCTAAGGGCAGACTGAGGAGGGTGGTGGGCTGTGGGAGAGGGCAGCGCCATGGCTGAGAGCCCAGGCCCTGTGCTGCGTCTTTTATGAGCACTGAGTGCATGTCATGTGGCAGGTGCCGGATTTGTGGGTACCAAGTTGTGCTGGAGTCACAAATGCACACATGGCATTTGTCAAGAAAGGAAGACAAGACAACAGAAACAACTAAAGGGAATGTAGTGCAAATCACACTGGGCTGGGGACGGGGCTGACCCCAGGGAGCACGGGAAGGTTCTGGCTTTTCCTAGAATCACATCTCTCCGTGATTTTCTAAGTTCATATCCAAAGAAACCTTAAATGCTGAAAGATACAGACGTTTGTCTTTAGGGGTCCCACAATTCCCCACGCTGTGCATAGCTTCCTTCCCAGACAGGAAGCTGGGAGGTCTGTCTGCCCCTGGGCCCCCTTGGCAAGTAATCCCTGTTCTGGAGCTGTGCTCCAAGTAGAATTTGGGGAGTTACCACAGCTCAGGGACACGCTGCTCCAGCTGACCTGCCAGGAGACAGAGCTCTGACCCTGACACTCAATTAGCAGAACAGACTCTGTAAAACGTATGCTTGACACTGATATGATTTAACGTTAATAACTGGTTTTCAAATATTTATTACAATGGCTGTTTTAATAAATATTTCATGAACACTATTTTTTCAAAAACCCTCTGTTGCCAGCTTTGCTGCCTTAATTTGCCTTAATGAGATTTTTTTTTTTTTTTTTTTTTTTTGATACACTGGTGAAGTGCTTCCCTGCTCCCATACAGGAGGCGGAGAGGATACTTCTGGAATCCCCAGGATGTGGAGCAGCCAGCTAGAAAAGGAAGTAGACCTGGTAAAGGAAGACTCCCAGAGAGGCACAGGCAGCTGCCTGGCTGCTCATCAACCCACCACAGACCAGAAGGTGTTGTCTGTACCAAAACAAGGTCACAGAGCCCACGGACAAGCCGCCGGCTGCTGAGTACCGTGGGGTCTTTGCAGGAAATCCTGGGAATCGTCTAAGCAGACGAAGAATCCCAATGCGGCCCTGCTGAGGGGAAGAGGAGAATTAAGCCATTCTGGGGGGTGCCCCAAGGGGACTGTGATCAAGGAAGAGGCAGGAGGGTCTTCCTGACTTCCCTTCTACACCGTGAGCGCTGCGCACCCTGTGCCATCGCGAGGTGGGTGGAGCTTGCCAAGCGCTGCCACTGCCTGGCCAACGTGCCCACTGGCGGGACATTGGTGCCCCATTTCCTGAGCTGCTCCTTTAAATATTTCTGAGATCAGGACACTTCATGATCCATGGGCGTGCTCCGTGGGGAACGTGCATCTAGCTTTCCCTGGAAAGCTACTTTTAAAAAGAGACTGCATCCTGTCACTGTCACTGAGGGTGTCTAACAATGAGAGAACACAGTGCAGCCACAGCGGTGCGACATCCGGTGAGGTGTGTGCTCCAGCATTTCCCTAGCCAGTTCTCAGGCGCTGGGCCTAGATGTGGTGGCTTCTAGTCATTGTTCCCTCCAGGGCACCACGTTGTCCTTTTACAAAGTCTCGCTTCCCGCACAACTAGCTGTACCAGGTTAAGGTGGTAGAAATTTTGCCCAGCTCTCCTTTGTGGGGTTGATTATCTTTCTTGGTTGAACTTGAGTCCCCTCTCCGTGCCCCACCTTATAATGGAGAGACACCACTGTCCTTGAGTCACTCAAGTTCACGTACCTCCTTGGACCAGGACTCATGCACCTTTTGCCTGCCCAGACGTAGAAACATCCTCCAAGCAATCCAGCTGGAACCTCTCCACCCCCACCCCCAAACTCTAAGGATGCCACTTCAGGACCCTTGCTTGTGCCTGCAGCTGAGCCTCTAAGGGCCATTCTCATGGCTCTCTCGCTCCCCCAGACTCTGTCTCATTCCTGATCTCCAGTGTCACGTGCTACTTATGTTCACAGTAACAGTTGCTAATGATTGTGTTCACTGCAGAATTCCAGGAGGTGCCATCCACCCTGCGTTCCACCCCCATGGGAGCCCATGGAATTGTGCAGTGCTCAACCTGCACGGCTGAGCCTGGCAACCCTACCCTCCACCTTCCCCACTTCACCAGAATCAAAAAAGCAGTGACTTCCGTGAGCCCCTCAGGGATCCCTAACCTTATGAGACAAGCAGGACAAGCATCTTGTGAGTGGACATTACTATGTTCTGTGGCACACCTGTGGAAGCAAAGGGAAAATATATGCAGAAGGCATAGTTATATACACAACTAGTTGAATTCTGTGATGCCTGTGTGCTCAGTGCACCATGAGTTAGGGGCATCGAGTGAAGGAGAGATAGAAGAGCACACCTGACCTTGGCCTCAGATTGTCAAGAGTTAGCCATGTGACTCATGACAGGGACAAAAACTGGAGGTGGATACCCGAACCCAGCCACCCGCCACCCACCTCCCTCTTCTCCCCTCTCCAGTGAATCCCCACTCGTGTGTTTGCTACAGATGAAACACATAAAATAGTCAGAAAATGCCCTGGTGACGCTAGAGAGTTATTAACAGTAGCCATGTGTCAGAGGGGCTCCTTCACCTGACAACAATGGAGCTCCTCCCAGGTAAAGAGCAGCGCAGAGAGGCCCGTGGCAGAGGGCTAGTCCAGCGTGCATGAGGCCCTGGACTCAATCTCAGGATCACAACAGCCAAACCAAAGCCTCTTAACATTTGGGTATGTGGCTCAGTGGTAGAGCACTTGCCAAGAAGAAAAGGAGGGAGGGAGGGAAGGAGGGAGAGAGGGAGGGAGGGAGGGACGGAGAAAGGAAGGAAGGAAGGAAGGAAGGAAGGAAGGAAGGAAGGAAGGAAACAAAGATGACACTCCATCCTATCCTGCAGGAAATAGGAAGCAATTAAAGAGATACACAAAGCAGAATGTAATTAGATTCTTGCGTCAAATCATTTATCACCTTGGCAGCTCTGGAAATAATAAACTTGAACAGAAAAAAATAAGGCAAAAAAATCCCAATCAATTATCAATAACTGAGTAATTTTATGTAAAGAAGACATTAAAGCCCTTAACTGATAGTAACGTAGCCAACATTCATTGTTTGTTAAATGCCAGATGTAATTAGAAATTCTTTTTTAAAATGATGTTTAATTTTCCCAAAAGTTCTCTCCGAAGGACCTGTGGAGTTCTGCTTTTCAGAAGGACGAGTGAAGCTCAGGGAGGAAGAGCCTTCCCAAGGCCATGCAGCCAGTGGCCAGATTCTAGATTCAGGGCACTATGGAGATAACTGCCCGGCCCTGGCCAAGGGACAGGAGGACAGAGAAGAGTCAAGGGCCGTTGCCTCGTGTCCAGGGCCCGTCACAAGGTCCTGTGGTTCCTTGCAAATAATTTAAGAAAAACCTTGAAGCCCAGGGAAAAATGTCAGGAATTCATCTTGTTGTCGACTTAGAGAGCTCATGGAACATCAAGGCAGTAATGACATTAAGTCAAAGCACGGGAAGTGGCCTCAGGAAGAGGTACAGGTCCAGATGACCGCACATGTCCCTAGAAGCTGCAGCGGCCGCAATAGCCTTGGTAAGCTCCTGGCACACTGCCTGTCTCCGGGGCCTGTGTGAGAGGACTCGGGGAAGGAGTCTGAGTCCCACCTCTCAGATGTGAACGGCTCAGGGTCCACCTTGCATATCTAACGACAGGATCTCCTGACTGCTGGGTGATGGCACCCAGGGCTATTCTTAGGTAGGCCTCTCTGAGTCCTCACCATGTCTTTTTGTCACCCTGTCTCTCCTGGTAGCAGCTGGAGGAGCAGATAGTGACTGCCTGGGTGGCTCCCATGAGCCAGTAGTAGAGAGGCTGAGGCTCTGACCAATTGGAGCCTCCCATAATTTACAGGATCCTTTGAATGAACTTTTAAAAACCTACTGGAATGAAAACTCAGTAAAAAGACTGAGTGAGTATGACCCCCAGGCAGCAGAGGCCCCAGTGTGGGCACCTGTTCTGGTTGTGTCTCCAGGAAGCAGGACAAAGGGTGTCTGGAAAGCCAAGAGCCTTGATTAAAGGGGGAGCCCCACTGTCCTGATGCCTCCCTGGGTAAGTTCCACCCACATCTTGGATTAGGGGAAGCACACGGTTGCTACTTCTTATTCTAACTCATCCGAAAGAGGAAGTGTCAGCTCAGCGTAGGGTGTGGGAATTGGAAGCAAAAGGGGACAGTGATTGCAGGGTGGACTCCACCCCTGCGGAGGCTCCTTCCAGTTTACCCTGGGTCTCTTGTCTAAGCTGGCTGAGGGGGCAAGAGGGAGCCCAAGGGACAGCCAGCATTTCAGAAACTGGCAGAGGAAAATGCATCTGAAAGGAAGAAGCAAACAGAGAAAGCATGGAGCAAATCAGACGGGATGTGGAAGAGGAAAGAGGCCGATGGGCCGCAGCAAGCCTGGCTGTGCGGGACTCCCACCTCTCAGGACCATGAGCTGGCTAGTGACCTACCAGAGCAGTGGTGAGCAGACGGGAGGGCCGCAAGGAGTGCAAACACATCATAGACTATTAAGTTTGGAAACCAGGATCAGAAAGAAATATCATAGCTGCTAAAGAGAAGGAGTGTTTAGAGAGGATGACCCCACAGTGAGGATGCATTAGATCCTAGAACTGCTGTAACACATGCCTGTAGACTAGGTGGCTTTAAACAAAAGAAATTATACACTTCCACAACTCTGGAGGCCAGAAGTCCAAAACCAAGATGGCACCAGGGCCCCTTTGTAGGTGCAGGAAAAAAGTCCATTCTTCGCTCTTTCTGTTTCTGATGGTCATGGTCTTGTGACTGTTATACCTGTGTCAGCCTCCGTATTCGCCTTCTGAGTGTGTCAGTCTCAAAACTCCCACTGCTTCTCTCTAGAAGGTCACTTACCATTGGATTTAGGACCCACTTTGATAATCCAGGACAAGTTCTCCTCTCAAAAACCTTTATTTAATCACACCTTATTCCTTATAAGGTGATATTCATTCTTTTGCCCTACAAAGTAATAGTCAAAGATTTCAAGGATTAGGAAATGAATATATCTTTGGGAAGCCACTTTGTTCCTGCTTACTCCACAGACGGCAGTGTAATTCTACACGGAGGAGAAGACTCAGAGCGGAAGATGTTATTGAAGAAATAAGAAGAGATGAACAACAGGAGCAAAATTCTTAAGAGTTGGGAAATAGGAGGAGAAGGGGGCTGATGGGAGGTGTGGAATTTGGAGAGCGTGGGCCTTTGGGATTGCTGGATTCCATAAGGTTCAAGTGCAAGGTGAACCTAACATACAAGTTCCAGTGGGTTGCTGACCCAGGTGAGGAGCAGGAGCTGTGTGCCATTAACTCAGCACCAGGGTTTGGCTAATTACATGTTGCCTATCTCACGTGGAAAGTGACCCTTCCCAAAGAAGACAGTGGCAGATCAGGGCTCTCAGCAGGGGAGCAGCACAGACAGGCTAGTCGGCCTTGCCTGATGCTGCTTTTCTCGTTCCAAAGGGCACACGGCAATAAAAGAGGGACATTGGATTCTGAGTAGGGGGAGGATATTCCCAAGGGGAAAGAACTGAGGGCCAAAACGTGTCCTGGGAGGGTTGAAGGTGGGGGCCAGGCAGAGGGATCCCCATGGACTCCACCTGACTTGGGCAACTCAACTCCAGCTCTCCAGGCCTCAATTTTTCACCAATAAAATGGAACTAAAAAAGAACTTACAAAGGGTTGCTCTGAGGCTGAACAGAAAGGGACATGAAGGAACTAGGGTGCAGCTCCTGCACAGGGAGGCTCTTGGTGGCCAACAGCTGATTGCTAGCTCGTGTCACTTGTGTCTGGAGCTCACCTTCTATGTGTCATGTACAGTTCTGCACCAGATGAGGAGCAGCAGCTGTGCGTCATTAACTCAGCACCACCCTGTCCCCAGTCTGCGCAGAGTCATGCTTTTGCAACAACAGGCTGCTATGTGGCAGTGGTTCCGTAGAGTGAGATTATGACCTTGGTGTGTGGGAGGCTGTACTATCTAGGTTTGTGTAAGTATACACCAGGACACTTGCACAGTGATGGAATAACAATATACTTTTGGGAACATGTCTTATCAGTAGCCTATGCATGTCTGTACTTCCGAAGAGATGCTGAGCCTCCTCCTCTTTTTAGAATCTGCATTTTCCACTCCTCTGCAAAAGTCTGCTTTCCAGGTTGGGAGTGAATGGGTATCCTCTGTTTCTCTCTATTCTACAAGAGCAATGCTGCTCCCCAAACTAAACACAAGGGCCCCCCATAACCCACAGTCCTGAGGCTACCCTTGCCTTGCCTTCCAGTCAGGAGGCTCTGTTTACTTTCCCAGTAGAAGCCTCCTTTTGCCTGTCTCTCTTTTTTTTCTTTCTTTTTTTTTTCCTGCAGCCCAGGTATCTATACAGCAATTTGTTCCAGATGCTGAGCAATTTGCGTAGTCCTGCTCAGTATGAAAAATATTTCCCCAGTGCTTACCGACCTCTGGAAAAGTGGGTATTTGCAAGCCTGCCAGCCAATCACCAACACTTAGCTGGAAACACGGGGGTCTTTAATCATCTTTGTCCAAACAGGGGAAGAGCAGCAGCCGGCAGAGACAGAATTCTTCCCTGCTAAATCCAAGGAAATCATGCAATCTCTCTCCTGCTGAGCTCTGGATGGAAGTCTCCAAGGAGCCATTGTTCGGCTACCTTTCTGGGAGATGTGTCTCCAGGAGGTGGGGAGATGTTACCAGATGAATCAAATGGGCCTCCCAGCCCAAGCAAGACCAGCGGGATGTAAAAAGTCATCCAAGGAGTGTGCCTGCGCACAGACATGCGATGTTCCCTGAGCAGGAGGGCAGAGGTCACTGCTGAGTACTTTGCTCACTTCCTTGTCATTTATGGTGCCAGTCAAGGATCAGGAGAGGCAGCGGCACTCAGGGACTCCAGAAACGCAGACTCTCAGGCCCCGCCCAACTCAACTGTAGCAGAATCTGCATCTTAGCATGGTGCTAGCTGCTGCTTAGGCGCAGCACAGGCTCCAAGAACTGGTTCGCGCGACACACGTAACAACTCAGTCCCCATCCACCCCAACTACCTCTTTCCAGAAAACTCTGCTGCAGACGCTTACAATTTCTATGTTAATTAAACCTCAGTTAAGACTGGAAGCTTTTTTTAAAAAAAAAAGATTGCAATACAGATTCATGCTTGCACTAGGGACCCACGTTCTCCACAGGCATCAAGCTTTGGTACAGGCCTTAGAGGAGGGACGCGGTATGATCACCCCAAAACCTTCTGCTTCCCACATACAGGGTATTTTGAATACTCCGCAGTAGCAGCAGCCCTCACAAACCATGTTTATTACAAGCCCAGGTGTTGTGTCCTTAATCACCAGTGATGTTAGCCATACCAGGACACCCAGAAGCAGTGATAGTAGGAAAGTATCACTAATGTCTCGCAGTGCCTGCCCCGTTCCTTGTGTTGTGTGACACTGTCTTGGCATGGCACCAGTCTCCAAAATGAGTAAGATCCCTCAAATAAACAAGAAAACAAAAACTGCTGTGGATGTATTACAGCTGGGTGCAAAGGGACTGAGTTCAATTCCCAGTGCTGGAAAAAAAAAATAAAGGTAACAATGTAGTCTTTAGTTTCCATATGCAAGAGATTAAACATCATCTTAGAATCCCAAACTGTTCCTTATGGGCTGCATAGGTTTCATCTTTCCAGGCATCACTGAGTTAGTTCTCTCTCTCTCTCTCTCTCTCTCTCTCTCTCTCTCTCTCCACCTTGCTCCACTTTTGTGTCTACCTACCAGTCCCCACAAGTACATATTCCTTACAAATACCGCCAGGAGTAGGTAGTCACTGTTCTCTTTTTCAAGGTCACACAGCCAGCAGGTCACTTAACAGGTCATGGGGCACCAGATCTCCCGTTTTCACCAGATTATTTTGCCTCCAAGTAAAGGATTGAGTGGATGGCTGGTGAATGAATGGTGGGCAACATGTCAAGACTCCTTTGCAGCTGTCGTTCTTAAAGGCATCACCCCCAAAGACATCATAAGGGCACAGAGTTAATTTTATTGACTTAAAGAGGAGAGCAGCAACTGTCATTGGCCCCTGAGCCATACTTCTGGGCTGAGCTGAGAGGTTGTTTCTCCCCTCATGCTCTTTAACACAAACATCACCAGATGAAGACGAAAATAAGCATCTTAGGATTCAGCCCAGGCTTCTCTGCAAATGCTTGACTCCTTCTGGGAGAATCAAGCTATGGAAAGTAAAAACAAAAACAGAGATCAAAAATCAGTTTCAGTGAGTGTCAAGGTGAGAGCTAGGATTTGTGCTGTTTCCCCATCCCCAGCTTTTTTCCGCCTGGCTGAGGGAACCAGAATGCCCCACAGTACGTGATGAAAGGTTCCTCTGTGGGTAGCTCCCCCACTTGCCTTCGTCTTTTTGGACTGAGCTAACACCAGAGACAATTAGGGACTGTATAATCATGGCTGCCGGGGCTGAGCTTCTCCATACGTCCTCCTCCGAAGGGACTGATTACCATATTAAGCATCTTTCACTTGACAAAATCAGTGAGAATGTTTCCCTGTGTGTCCCCAGAACACAGGCAAGGGTGTCAAAAGGGAGAAGGAGCCACGGGTGAAGACTGAATCACCAGAAACTTCTTTATCTTCCATAGCGTTTCTTTCCTTTGATGTCAAAATCTCCTTTGTCTTCTTGTGTTTTATTTATTTGTTTCTGATTTCTTCTTCTTCTTCTTTTTTCTAACTGCCATTCAGAGCTGCTGTCTTTTCCACAGAGTCCTGAACCTGCCAGCATCCATCGGAAAGGTCAGCCTGGCTTTGGCAATTTGAATTACCATGTGGCTGTGCCCCAAGAGGCTGACCTGCCCATCAACCCAAAGCTAACTCAGGGGACCCAAAGATCTCACATGTGATTGGCAGCTGGTGCGGGAGCATCAGATCTTGTTCACCATCTGTGATTTAAAATAAGATCCTAAAAGGAAAAAGCAGCCCATAAAAGCCAACTTTGCAATAGGCCCTGAGGTGGTCTCTGACTTTAGGAAAAGTGAAGTGAAGATTCAGATCAATTACTTAAATAATTCGAGCCCCAAACATCGTTTTCCCTGGAAACACTAAAATAATTGAAGGCGTGGGGGGTGAGGGGGTAATCCGTATCAATGCCTTCCTTCTTCTGCTACAGGAACTTCTCTACCTAGCCCAGGCTGATGTCAGCAAGGCCACTGGGTGTGGGAACAAGAGGAGTGATCTATCCAGTGTCTGCCGTGTGCCAAGCAGTGCCCAAGGGGCTCTGCGTACATGGATCATTTAAGCACAACCAGGCTTTGCTTGCATTCTGAAAAGTGCGTCACTGAGCAATGTCATCATTGTTGGGACGTCCCAACGTGGGCTTCCGCAAACTCAGAGACTCTTGCTTCAGTCCCTTGATGCAGCCAGGTGACACACTCCTCTACAGGAAATGTTTATAAGTAGAAGGGGCATTGTGTGTGTGTGTGTGTGTGTGTGTGTGTGTGTGTGTGTGTGTGTGTGTGAATTAGGAACCGAGTCTCAGGCCTCTGCATTGAGCTACACCCTCTATCCATTTTTATTATTGATTTTGAGGCAGGGTCTCATTAAACTGCTAAATTGCCCAGGCAAGGCTGGAACACGTGACCATCCTGTCTGAGCCTTCCAGAGTACTGAGCTTACGGGCCTGTGTCTCCAGACTGTACAATGAGGAGACGGGAGGATATGAGAAGGTGGGAGGGGCAGGAGAGTACGAATAATTAAGATGCGATGTGTATATGCACCGATTCCCCAAGTTGAATATAATTATTATGTGTCACAAGCATAAACTAATAAAAATAATAATTATGGAGAAAATAAAAATAAGTAAATAAAAGAGGTATTAAAAGTATGGCAAGCTTACACTGGTAATGTAATCATCTATTATCATCAGGCATAACGTACTGCACACAGTGCGCGCTCTGCTTTTGTACCCTGCCAGCAAAGGAGGTTTCTTTCTTCCAGCATCTCCACGAACAGGTGGCGAGCTGAACCAAGATGCTGAATCGTGGCCACTCGAATGTGACCAGGTAGTGGGAATTTTCCAGCTCCATTATAATCTATGGGACCACCATGTTCTATGTGGCCTAAAATGACTGAAACGTCACTAAGAGGCACATGGCTGTATACCCACCATGACCTAGGCCTCCACTTGCCAATACGGAAGTAGAAATTTAAAGGATCCCACTTCAAAAGTCATAGATGAGCATTAAGAAAATTATAATTTTATTTATTTACTTATTTATCTGTCAATACTAGGGATTGAGTGCGGGATCTTTGGAGTCAGCTGTTTCCTCAGCTCTTTTTTGTTTGTTTGTTTGCTTGTTTGTCTATTTTTATTTTGAGACAAGGTCTCGCTAAGTTGCCTGGTTACCTAGACTGGCTCAATCTTGTGGTCCTCCCACCTCGGACTCCCAGAGTGCTAAGATTACAGGTCTGCACACCAAGTCTCTCTGATTTTATTTCTTTTAAAATACATAGATGGAGATCTAATTCGTAAAACAAAGCAACATTTCCTGAAAACACAGACAAATAATCAACTTTGACTCTGTAGTCCACCTCTTTCCTGCCCCAAGGCGGGCTAGCTTGGAGCTCTTCTGTGAATCCCCATGCTCTCCCCAGACTCCCCTGGTCCTTTGTTCCTGTCACCGTTACCACCCACCTCTCTATTCACATCCCTCTCTGCTCAATCCCTTGATTCTACATCACAGAAACCGCAGCACTAGCTGTCAAAGACTGAATTCACATTACGATGAAGGAGGAAGGGAAGCTGTGTAGCCTGCAGACAGACTCAATTCTCTTCAGTGGATTGGGGCTGAGTTAAACAGGGAGAGGCTGGGGACACTCAAAGGCAATGAAATCTGTGTCTGTCTCCCAAGGTGTGCGACCCACTCAAGAAGAAGGTATCATTACCTCAATTCCACAGTGAGAAATCAGAAACCCAGGCGACTCCTCTGAGTGATAGGAATTGGAGATAGAGTTTGTGTGACAACAAAGCCCACCATTTCCCACCAAAGCTCCCATGGAAGCCTCTCATGGAAGAGATAAACTGAATCTGAGATTGATGACCACAAAAACAGCAAGATTCTTAGAGTTTATTTTTCATCAGCATTCAGTGAAATAGATGTATTACAGGTGAAGATGGAACCAAAGAACATTACAGCTCACTGCCAGCTGGCTTATGAGACACAAATATCTTTTCAATCCTTATCCAACACAATTTCTCCAGTTCTTCCTGACAATAGACAGTAGACAGGTTTAGCCTCCCATTCAACAAACATTAGGTAAGTCCCTATCATGTCAGAAATCATATGTGAAACGGCCAGGAAAATTAATATGTAATGTGGCTCTTGCCCCAAGAAACATGGATTGGGATGCATCTGGGGAAACAGTCCTGGGCAAGGTGGTGTAAGAAGAAGTACATGAGGCACTTGGCTGGGCATGATTTGATCAAGATGTCAACAAAGACCTGGCATTTGACACTATTATTGGAGACTCCGGTTTGCTATCTTTTCAATAGTTTTTCTTAGTTTTTGAGGTTTTCTTGAGCTGCACTCAATTTTCTCCACTTTACGACTGAATTGTACACAGTTCCTTCAAAAAAGAGTTAAATTAATCAGGTCCCAAAGTCACACCCTCTTGTCACGTGTCACAGTAAAATCATGTTTCCTTGGTCTTCGGAAACTTCAGTTATACTCACAGGAGCATAGTTTATAAATAATTTTTGAGCATCCACTGGAATATAAGCGTGAGCAAATAAACACATGGCCTCTGGTCTCCGGGAGCTTAACGTCTACTGGAAGAGGTAAATACTCATCAAACACTTGTGTAATGTGTATTACATTTCATATACACAAAGGCAAATTTTCTACTGATAGCAGAAGAGGGAAAGGGGATAAAGGGAGAAGAGAAAGTAGTCAGAGAATTCCCAAAGAACTAATGCTTCAGCCAATATCCAAAGGTCTAAAGGGGGAGAGGAGATCATGGCGTGTGCAAGGTCCAAAGACCTGGGGAGGTGAAGGGACGCAGCACGGTGAACCAAGAATCTCCACAACGGGCACATGGGAAGGAGGAGGGGAAGCAGAGGACAAAACACAGCCTGTGGGATGGAGTCACTCCATCCAGGGCCTGGGAACAAATGAAATACAATATTCATGCCATCTCCAACTTTGTCTCAGTTACTTATTCATTGATGGGACAGAATACCTGACGTTCACAATTTCAGGGAGAAAAGATTTATCTTAGCTCAGAGTTTCAGAAGCTCCCATTCATGATGGCGGGCAACAGAGCAGGCACAAAGCAGAGGCTGGAGAGCTGCTGGCAGCACTGCAGACAGAAGCCAAGTGAAAGCCGGAGCAAGCTATATCTGGAGACTCAGGCAAGGGCAAAGCTTCAGCAGGAAGAAGCGGCAACAACATTTCTTTTTGCTTTATTTGTTTAGTTCAGGCTGCCAGCTGGGGCCACTACACCTAGTGTGGGTGCCCCCTCCCTCACTTCCTGGCCCACAAGTCAATAGCAAACCCCTGGAAGCTCTTTCCCGGGCACCTCCCAGTCTCAACAAATTGACAATTCTCCTAGGTCAAACCCTACACATCTACCCCTCCCAGCCAGGCCCTACCTCCCAACAGCACACGGTTCCAAACACATGAGGCTTTGGCGGTATGCGTAAGATCCAAACCAGATAAAACACAAAACAACTTGTGTGGTGGTATGGCCATGCCAGACCTGTACTGTGAAATGATCACCTGGACTTGGACTTGGAGACCAAATTGCAGACTGGCAAGAGTAAAAGTAGCCACTGAAGTAAGAAGGCTGTGGTGGGGGAAGGGTTGGGGGGCGGAGTGGCTGGAAAGGTTAGGTAACAGAGACTAAATTTTAGAAGTGTGACTGTGGTTCTGGGTTCCTCCTCCAGCTAGGGAAGGCAGGCTGAGCTATGGAGTCATCTGTGGTTGAGTTTCCTGGTCTACAAAGCCAATGCTTTCTACGTCACAACCAGGGTGCTTGTGAGAATCAAATTAAATAACGGAAATGAAAATACAAAATGTACCCAGATCCTAATAGCGGGGAAGCAATTAAAAAACATTTAGTGGAACTTATCACTGTAAGTCTGAGCATTGAAATGTGCGAGCCACCCAAAAGAGGTAAAGCCTGGAGAAAGCAATGGAGTGTTTAAAAATCACTGTGTGTTCTGGAATATATCTAAGGGAGAAATTTGGAGATAATTTTATGCAAAGGAAAAAGAAAGAGAAAAAGGAAGAGGAAGATGGGAGGGGAAAGAAAAAAGATAGGGAGAGAGAGAGGGGGATGCTAGAACAGTTTTCATTTAGCAGTTTAAAACAAAGAATAGGAAAGAAGAGAATAAAAGCAACATGTAAAAACTGGCGAAAACAGACAGAGGCCCAGCCCATGTTCTGAACATTTGCCCCTCACCCAGCTCTGTCATCTCATCGATATATTTATCAATCGGAGGCCACCTTTCAAGTAAGGCATGAAAAGTATTGACTTTCCCTTTTGAGAGTTGTTTCCACATTTGGCATATTTGCCTCATGTGAATTTTTGCATAACATAATTACTCTATTGAGAATACTCTCTTGACCAAAAGGAAAACAAGGCCAAGACAAAAAAAAAAAAAAAAAAAAAAAAAAAAAAAAAAAAAAAAAAAAAGAAAGGCTCATTCTGAATTTTCCAAAATGCTGATTTCTAAAAAATACAAAAATGACTTTGTTATTTTGTTCTTGTTCTGCAATTCTTAGCTTCTTAAATGTAAGTTAATTCTAGTATTCATCTTAATAACAAATAATCGGCAGAAACCCTTTTAAGTTTGATGACAAATGGAGCGTCTTGAATTCACAGAGTGGTTGGCATGTGGAGCGCAAATTCCCCAGCCATATCCAGGCAGTGCTTTCAGGTCTCTGCCGGTCTGCCTTGGCTACCTCGCCACCAGTGCTCTCTCCTTTCTCTCCTGCTGGCTGCGTTCCTAGAACCTGCACTCCACACAGCATGGCAAAGTCTCCGAGAGCTTGGCGAGATGGGTTCTGGCTCCCAGCGCCAAGCCGGAGCCTGCCAAGCATGCTGGAAGTCAGGGCAGCAGGGTGAATTCCTTTTCCTTCCAGCCTCTCTGCTGGCTTCCCCAGGCTGTGGCAATCTCTCCCACAAAATGACCGAGTCACCTTGAAGCAGGAGCACTTCGGTGTGTGTGTGTTCTGTGGCAATGTGATTGAAATTATCCGGCAGCCTGGCTGATAATTATCTTAATAAGAAATTTTCTTTGAAAACATAGATTCTACAAACTACCTCTTCATCTCCAAATGTGAACCAAGCAAACAGCTCCATCTCAAAATATGATCTTAGAATGAAATTAATATTGATTATAAAGGATAAAAAGTGCTGCATAGAAGATAGTAAAAATTATTTCAGATGAGGGGTGTGGAAATAAGATGAGAATAAAAATGAAGTATTAGGAAAGCACTATAAAATGACAATAAAGTCTAGTGTTGTTAAATCACTAAGTTAATTAATAGGAGATTATGGGAGAGCATATTAAGTCACCACCAAATTGTGTGACCTGCTTTTAAAGACACTCAACAGATTTTTTTAAATTGAGGAGTTTTTGAGAAGGAGCCATGGAGAAGCTAGACACTAAAAAAACAAATGGACCACACGAAAATTACTCAGGTACTCGTCTACCCACTAAATGCATACTTTGCATGAGCCTGCTTTGTGCAAATGCAAGTCAAGTGCTGCAAAAACTGGACAAGCAATTGTCCCCGACATACCTGTAGACAATTCAGAGGAGACACAGCAGGCACCATGATTAAATCAAGACAAGGTTGCAAAATGTACCAAAAGAAGGAACAAAGTCAACTTCTGCTAAAGCAATCAGGAAGTTACTAGCCATACACCCAATGATGAAAGAAGTGGAGAATTCCTGTGTGTATTTTAGGTTTATTCTGTTGGTGGAAATCAAAGTTGTACTTTCTCCTTCATGGGGGTGAAAGAGGGAGCTCTGCATACCCACAGGCGGCAAGAGTCTTCGGACAGACGTTGTTCTTGGTTAGGGCTGTGTGTCAAAGTCTCCGAGTCAAGCTGCTTTCACTCATATCCTGGTTCTATCACTAATTAACTGGACAATCTTGGAAAAGTTATTTCGTCTTCTTTAGTCTTCCCTCATTACCTTTAAAATCGGAATAATCATGGAATTTACTTCATGTGGCTGTTTTAAACATTGAATAGATCACTGCCTTAGTAAATTGAAGATAATTCCCAGCATTACGTGCCATGCAGTATTTGTCATTTGAATAAAGTCTTGACTTACTGAGTGTTTATAGAATTTTGAAATAATGAGTAACATTTGATTTGGGTCATATTGAAAGCACATAAAGGGAAGGATCTTAGAAGAAGAACTGGTTTGGCCAAGACTTAAAGGCACCTGTAAAGAAAGATTCACAGCCCTGAATTGCAAAAGTGGAATTAGTTAGATTTCCAAAGCTACAAGAAATACCTGATACAATCAACTTATAAGGAGAAAATGTTGGGGCTGAGGCTTAAAGTAGCTTGCCTAGCCAGTGCAAGTCAATGCGTTTAATTCTCCAGCACAACATAAGTCAGGTATGGACTAATTTCAGCACTCAGAAGACCGAGACCGGAAGTAGTTTGCCATGTGTTTGAAGCCAGCCAGAGTTACATAATGAGCTCAAGAGTAGCCTGGAGTACAGAGTGAGACTCTGTCTCAAAACAAAACAAACAAAAACCAAACAAAAAAAAACCTCACCTCAAAGAGAATAAGCGTTTATTCTAGAACCAAATATATATGACCATGGCCTGGGAGTATGGCCTCACGTTTCCCTAAATACCACATTCCAAGGAATTAGCTGTTATTTGCAATATTTATTATTACAGAACAGAAGAAAGTCATAAATCAAAGCACTTAAAAAGAGAGAGAGAGAAAAATATTTTACTTTGGGTCACAGCAAAGGTTCCCGTTCATGATCAGTTGGCCCAGTTGTTTTGGGACTGTAGTGAGGCAAAATCTCACGCTGGCAGGGCTAAGTTGATAAACCTGACACAGGAAGCAACAGAGAGAAAGAGGAAAAACCTGGTGTCCCACAGTGCCTGATGCCCTTCAACAGCACAGTCTCAATGACCTCAGGAGCTCCCACACACAAGACCCCACCTTTTAGAGGTTCTCCCAGTGGCACTTCTCTGGGGACCATGTCTTTAATGCATGGGCCTCTGGGGACATTCCAAATCCAAACTTTAGAGGGAGCCCTTTCCTACCAGGAGATCCTCCTTCCAAATAGAGTCCTGAAGGGTCTAGTTTTCATTTTTATTATGGAATTTCATGCCAATGCTCCAAAAGAAATTTTAAAACCATGTCATTTCCTTGCATAAAATCCTGAGGTAATTTCCGACTGGAATAAATTTCATGCTCTTAATCCTTCAAGCTAACTCCCAGAGAGGCTGGATATATTAGTCAGGACCTTGGCTTTGAGGTCATTTCATTGGCTCAAGTCCACTTTCTTTAAATTACGTAAGGATAGATGCCACATAAAGGGGGGGCCAGATACAAACACACACACGCACACGCACACTCACACTTGCGCATGTGCATGTGCCTGCTGACATGGATTGAAAATGTAAAAAGTAATTATGGAGGGGAAAATGCATGTAGTCCTGATGCTTATCTACTCAGATCTCTTTCGAGGCTCAACATGGCCAGGTACACCACAAAAAGAGCTCTAGGTGAAAAATCCTACATCTTTGTATAGAAGTGCTACATTCCACAATTATAAGAGAATTGAGTAGGAGACAGGAAACAATATAGTCACCAATGTGACAGTGGAAACCTTCTTTCAAAGCAGTGGCATGGTGGAAAACAGAGGAGAAGGGCCTTGGGGTTCAGCTCCTGAAAAAAAGCTGCTGACCTGAGCTGTCCAAATGGGGAGGGGTGACTCTCCAAAGCCTGCTCATCACATATTTGTCACACATGCTTGGGGTTGTCCTTTAGCCAGTACACCCACTACCATTCTTAATTGCCATTCCTAAATCTATGCCTCCTAAATCCAACAACTTATCTTGGCTTTCTACAAAAATTTCATTCAGATGGCTACATTTTCTAGCTTGCCTCAAAATGTGTCCTACCCATCAGATCTTAACTTGAGCCTTCCTCATTCCCCAAAAGCTTCTTCTCTTTTCCAAACATACTCAACGATTCCACTGTCAGTATTGATGGGTCTACCATCCAAGCTGTGAACCTGCAGCCATCTTTGCCTCCTCCCTCTTATAAACTGCTCATGTCTGCGCATCACCAAGTCAAGCCAATTACACTTCTGAAAGGCTTCTCCTCATCTCCTCCCCACTTGCAGCCAAGGCCTCACCTTGGATATTTCTCATTCCTTGTCTGTTTCATTCCAGTCTTGTGTCAGCTCTCCCTAACTCCCTTAACCATTATGAGCTGCCTGAACTCAAAAGCTGAGCTTGTCATTCTGTTCTCAAGTTTAAAACTCATTAAAAGGTCTTCATTGTCTACGTTCTCTAAAATGACCTACAAGAATTTTCATGAAAGCATTTCTTACAATGCCCCTTCCATTAATGTGTCACACAAAAGTATCATTTGGAGCGCAGAAAGCAATATACTCCGTTCACTCTTAGGCTTTGGAACACAGGATTCTCATTCAGGAATATTTCAGAGTTAACTAACTCCCATCACCTGTCCACTTACCTCACCGATTCCAGCTCCACCTTTAGAGCTCAGTGATGGAAACATGATGCTCTTGCATTCGAGTACCCAAGCATCTATGAAGGACTCGTTTGAGGAGAAAGAAGATTAGAAAATCTCCCCCATTCTTTGCCAGACCTTAATTGACCTGGTCTTTATTTGGTGTGTTTTACCAATGACACCAATAATAGCAAGGTATGTAGCCCAAATCCATGCTTTTGAAAAGTAATCCTCAGAGTCATATGTTAATGACATTCAGAGGTGAGTTCTATGGGGGGCAATCAGGACTCAGCAAGGTGATGAGGTAAGGCTACCACAGTGACATCAGTAACTTCACAAGAGGAAGAGACATGAGCTAGGATGTTTGCTTTCTCCATACAGTGCTTGCACCTTGATCTGACGCAGCAAGAGGTCCTCACTGGATACTGTACCATATTCTTAAAATTTCCAGGCTCCAGTCTATAGGAAACAAATTTCCTTGTAAGCTACCAAATCTCAGGTATGCAGTTATAAAAACAAAACCAGATGGAAAGGGCAACACTCTCCAGTTTACAGTCATTGCCATAATTATAACATGTTCTCATTTCTTCCAGCCAAGGGACTTCGATTGTTTGTACAAGAATCTTTCCACCACTTTTAATCTTTGTCTGAGGGACAGTATACATTTCTGAGTTTTGATAGAAAGTTGTCATCTCTTTGCACCTTCAGCCACCCCTGTCCCATCCTCATCATCCTGGACGAATGAAAGGAAAGGACTAATTGTCCTAAAGAATCCTTTAGTGAGTTCTTCCTCTCACTACTGAGTTCATCTGTAAAAAGCTAGTCATCTGTGCCTCCATACAATTAAGAGAACTAAGCTTTATGCTTGAGGTATGTCCTCCGCCTCTCTACCACTGGGCCGCCATGGCAAATGCTTTCTAAATGTGCCATCTCACAGGCTCAAGGGTCCAAAGAATTGTACTGGCTTTGGGTCAGAAAGCAATAATTGCCAGGAAAATAATGGGCAAAATCTTATTCTCAACATTATAGTTTCTTTTGATCCACAGTGAAACCAATTCCATTCCTACTGGCGAGAGTGGCAAGAGAAATGCTACACTGTCAACATCTCTCTTTACTGATTTCTTTTCTTTTCTTTTCTTTCTTTCTTTCTTTTTTTTTTTTTGAGACAGGATCTTGCTCTGTAGTCCAAGCTCATCCTGAACTCACTATGGAGCCCAGGTTAGCCTTGAATTCACAGCAATCCTCCTGCCTCAGCCTCCCAAGTGTTGGGATGACAGGTGTGCCCCACCACACCAGGCTTATGTGATGCTGGGGAATCAAACTCGGGTACTTAGCTTTTCTCTAGCCCTCTCTCTGCTAATTTCTACTGTGAATCTCCAGATTCGGGTGTTCAAGAATCTTCTCCCATACACACAACTGGCCTTTCACTACTAGTTTCCCACTCCACCTAGGAGATCATCCACCCACTAAAAGGTGAAATGGGCCCAGCCGCAGGAGAGTCAGACAACGTGTGCATAGGTTCCTGGGATTTGGCTTCTCTGCCATCAGTGATCAGCTCTCTGACTTACTTAGTCTTCTGCTTATCAGCTTTCATCGACCAACGCACACCGTCTAAAGCTAAAGGAAATTATTCTGAGGGAAATATAAAAGTAACAAATTAAAAAATAAAGCTAGAGCAATAACCTGGGCTCTCCATGTGGTCTGCAGACCCTTTCTGATCTGATTGCTGCCTACTCACCAAACCTCATCTGCCTCAAGCAGGGGGTCGCACTATACCTCGGGGACCCATCAGTCACAACCAGATACTTGAGGAACATACTTAAGTATAGCTTTCCATAAAAAAATCAAATAATAATAATAATCCAAGACTTTTTTAAAAAAAGGGTCCTTTGGGAAAAGTGTGTTAGCAGATAAGCTCTTTTAGCAAGGCATATTTATACCAGCAGAGATTTTTTGAGCTAGGGGCAATGTAGGATTGCCTTTAACTCACTCAAGAAGGATCTAGACTACATTAAAAGTAAATGGGTTAAGCCACAGTCAGGATTGCAATCGATTTCGAAGTAGAAGGAAGCCGAATGCTGCCTCAGAATTCACTGCATTCCCTTCGCTGTGTGCCGCACTAAGAAATGAACTGCGCCTACTTATTACATGTTGTTGAGTTCTGTCACACTGAAATCCCTCCGTCACCTTCCCCGTGACCCGCACTACGGAATCTCCCTCTCTGGCCATTATTATATCTGAACGTCAGGTCCTGGGGTCAGATTGCCCCTAATGATTGCAACCGAGGCTCTGGCACACAGCAAGGACAGACCGGCTGTCCCCTTCCCTTCTGTGCGTAATGAGGCCTACTATCAAGTGGCTCCCACACTGAAATGGAGTTTGGTTACTCCTCTCTTTCGGGGTAGATCCTGTGACTCCTCTGAACCTCAGGTTTAGTTTGGTGGACACCCCAACTCCAGCTTCCTAAACTCCTCTCCTAACCCCAGACTAATGAACGTATTCCTCCCTTCGTCCCTCCTCAGCTCACCACATGGACCCAACCAGGACACGTCAGGCCTGTGTTGTCAGGCCTGCGTTGTCAGGCCGGGCATTTCCTGCTCTGCGGAAGCCTAGATGCATCTGATTGGTCCGTCCATTTCTGGCCATGTCCGGCGGGAGCTTAATTTTTAGCTTCTTCCTGGCCATTCATCTAAGCCCACCTTCAAGCGTGGGGCGCTCTCTGTGCTCCAGGGAAGGGCCCTCGCCTCAGCTCTCCTCCACGGCTTTCCTGGGCAGGCTGAGTAGACAGGTTGGCTGAGGCATACATTTAGCAGAGGACAGGTATGGGGAATCGGGCTCTAAAAGGAGGTTGGAGTCTGCCTGGGGAGCCCTGGGGGAGGAAGGGGAGCGTCCCCTCTCCGCTCCTGCAGCAGCACGCCGGCGTCTCAGCACAGCAGCAAGTGTCATTTGCTGGATGGGGGGTGACTCCATTAAACTTCAAAGCATCACTTGAGAGAGGATTATTTTCTTACCAAGGTGACTGGAGGTATTTTGGTTCTAAGACTTTATGATCACATTGTCTCACAGGCAGCTTGACAACGTCTTATGTCTCTGACACTGGAGGGATTTATTCACTTGAAGCGCAGCACTAAATCCTCGCGGGCACTGTATGTAAAATCTGGCTTTATAAATAAACACGACTTTGCCCTTCTGCCTCTCTTTCTTCTGAGAATCAGCAAGTCCCCACCACCTCATAATGAAATGAAGCGGCATGAGCTCCCACCCTGATGGAAGGTAGATGTCACCCTCGCTGTGTTTTACTGGCATCCTCCTCTCTAGGACTGGAATCCACACCGCTTTCCTTCTTGAGGCTGGAGGACATTGGGGGAGGTAATGCATTAGAAGTGTTCTACTCAGGGAGAGTCTTTTGTCCTTAACAGCACTGCTGTTTACCGGCCCTGAGCCGGCAGAGAGTGCACACACCCAGGGGACCAGAAGAACCTGGGCTTGGTTGTTTCTCAAAAGTTGATCATCTAGTTTGGCTCCTGGTGACAGGATGCTCACCGCACCACAAGGAAGCCAGTTGCATGGAAGGTAGCTCTCACATCTTCTTGTACCCAATGCCTCTGGTCTGCAGCCAAGACCTTCTGCAGAACCTCCCAGCAAGTGTCATTCTTTATCTACATGACAGTGCCTCAAATATGTGAAGGCCAGTCTCACAGCCACTTCTCATGACTTCTCCCTCCCTCGTGAGCACACGGCAGACATCGGCATGCAGGGAGAACTCTTCACGTTCTTCCTTGTAACACTTGTAGTATTTCTCCTCCTTGAGAAAGAAACAAACACGGAAGAGTTTGTCATCTACTTACTGCCCTATTTTCTTTAGTTTGAATAAATGTTTTTTTTTTTTTTCAGCTCTTAATCTACCCTAGGTAACTCTTTGCCACGTGGGACGCTGTCTGGGTTTGGTTTCATTGTGAAGCCTCTGTTGACCCTCCTTCTAGGAAACACACTTGCACTCTTTTGAGTACTCCCATGATGTTCCATTTACATTATTGCATTGTTGGGTTTCTGCTCATTTACACCCATTCCTGCCTCTCAAGCCCTTAAAAAAGTCTCCAGTGTGGCCCATATTTAGACCTGGTGTTATCTCCAAAGCCTAGAACCTGGTAGCAACGCAATCAAGGTTTTCTGCCGAGTGAATGCCATCCATACATCACAATAAAGAGGTTGTCAAGATTTCTTCAATGCCTTAAACTATTGGGAATCTGTTACTTTACGAAGTTGGTTTATTATTTCTCCTGTCAGCTTCAGGTTCCAAAAATATGGAGCGTGTGTACAAATGCAGAAGCGACTGTGTGTATATATTCCCCATAAAGAAGATCTATACCAGCACTCTGCTGTATTTATCTGGTGAGGAGCATCAGCGATGACACATAAAACTATACAGTTAAAGGACATTAAAGTGCAGCTTAGATGAAAACAGATGAAAAAGATTGAAACTGCTCAAAAGGATGCCGAGAAGAGAAATATCTTTAGGCCTATTCTTTAAAGCATTTGCATAAATAATCTCAAGTAAATAAGCACTTCTTTTTTCTTAAATCTGCTGTGTGTTGGGAATAGCATTTTTAATTCAAATCTAGCATTAGCCAAGATGTCTGCCTTTGTGCCGTGTATCTCCAGTGTTTTAAGAGATGGATACAGTGTCCTCACATTCACTTTATCGTGAAAGCATCGGCCGAAAGGGGACCGCTGATGACAATGACTGCCAGAGGGTCCCATACAGCGCAAGCATGACAACAATCTGGCAGTCAGAGGAAAGAATTGGTAAAGTTTAATTCTGTATTTTGTTTTCTTTCAACTTAGAGCAAGCACTAACAGCTTATGCCAAGAAAAAAATCAACTAAGCCCTATTCCTACCCAGCCAAGTCTAACCTAAGAAAACCTGTTGGGTGTTTGACAGCTGTCTTTCTTCACTCAAGTTCCCCTTTCAGTATTCGGTAGCTTTAAAGAAGAGAAAGAACATGCCACCCCTAACCCTTTAAGACAATTGCCAGGTGTCTTTACCAAGAGAATCTGGAAATTGAGTCCTAGGGTTTTATTCAGGGAGTTATAGGAAGAATTCACTCTGTTAAGTGAGAGGAGGGGCATAAATTAGCACCGGAAATAATAATAGCTGGCCCCGCAACATCTATTCGCACACGTACGTTGTCAAGTCACGTCAGATCAGAGGGAGGACCTGGGAGCAAACATGAGCTGAGCAGAAACTAAAATTCCAGAGAAGGTGCATGTGTTCAAGAAGGTGGTTCTTCGGGGGCAGGGGAGACTCCAGAATGTAAGGGACAGGTGACAGGTAACATCCTGTGTACACTGATTCAAGCACATAACTAGACACAGAGCTAAACTTTGAAGCGCCCAAGTCTCTAAAACCTCAAGCAGCAAGAACAGGAGTTTGATTCAAAACCAAAGCCTGCAGGGTGAAGCTATGGGCATTAGACTTGGGTGACTCAAGTTCAAGTCCCAAGCCTTCCACTTGCCAGCTTTGGGATCAGTGGAAGACAGCACGATTTCACTGAGGTTTTTCCACAGAACAAGAGGGGAGAACTCACAAGTTTGTAGTGAAGTTTAAACAAGATAATCCCACACAGCAGCAGACATGTTTTAAAAATGTATTCAAAAAATGCTTTTAAAAGCACAACCAAGATGCAAAGAGGATATTATAAATTATCTTGAAGAAATAGAGGCAAAATAAAGTAAAACATTTGTAAAAGAAAAAAGAGTTACTGCATTAGTTTTGGGACAGAATATTGTTCAGTAGTCCAGGTTGGACCTGAACTCACTATGTAGCCCAGGCTGACCTTGAACTCACTGCAATTCTGCTTTAGCCTCCCAAGTTTTGGGAGCTTAAGTGGGTGCTAGGGGATTGAACCTAGGGCTTCGTGCTTCCTAGGGAAGGGCTCTAACCACTGAGTTGCTCCCAGCCCTATGCCTCTATCTTAAAGTGACTTTCTCTGCTTGTCTTTTGTTTCTTGTAAGGCAACTGCCACTGAATATAGATAGAGCTCACCTGGAGAATCAAGACAGTTCTCATATTTATATCTGTACCTGAAATATACCTGCCAAGACTCTTTTTACAAATAAGGACACACTTCATCCTCCTGGGAATTGGGACTTGGACATATCACTTTGGAAGCCACAATTCGCCCCATGGAAGACAGCAATTGAAGGAATAGTTGCTACATTTAAATTAAATGTTAAAGTCTAAGAAGCAACATTGAAAATTATATTCTTGATAGTATTAATTAAAGTATTTCAGTGGATCACTGAGGGAAAATTTATTGTAACGTATACATATTTTTCGGAGAACATAATGTTTTAATGTAGAATTATATACTTTTTTGGAGCTATGTGTGAGGGTGTGGGTGTTTGTGTGAATATAATTAGAAAATTAAAACTTTATAAAGCAAGGTCCTACTTTTAAGGTATGTAAGCAAAAGTGTACTATTTTCATAAAGTTTTTATGATCCATGCTTTTCTATCTGAGCAGTTGAGTGCTAAGACCTTATTAGTTGTGGTGCAGGTGACCAGAGAAGACTTGGTGGTGGTCACTGGCTTTAGAGTACTCCGATCAGGGCTGGAATCATTGAGCCAACCTCTGGCTCCCAGCCTGACATATAACTCTATCACCTCCGGCTTATTTATTCACCTTTTTCATTTACACCATGGAGACACAAACCATGAATTTCTTCTTACGTGCACTAGAACCTGACCTAAGCAGAGGACAGAGCACACATGTCACCGAGGATGTAGGGACAGGAAACAATAGGGACAAGCTTTCCCTTGAGCTTCTTTGGTTACAAGGAAATTTACTCACGCGCGTGTGTGTGTGTGCGCGCGCACGCGCGCGTGCTTGTGTGCTGGTCTCTCTGGAATGTCCCATCTCTCCCCATAGCCACCCACTTCTCTCTACGTGCAATTGCTTCAGCCTACCCGCTGAACACCTTTCTTGCATAGGGCTTCTACTTCCTTATAACTTGAGCTGCCAGTGGCATTGACCATTCTGCTGAGCCCAAGTCATTTCCCTTGGCATCCTCTCAGCTCTGTCACACTGCCAACATTTTCAACCTCCAGGTTTAACAAGTCCAGACTTTCTGGAAAATAATCTGGTGGCCCAGTAGATCCTTGTGGCATTACCTATAAATCATGAAGTAGAGGATTAAGTTGGCCTTTAGGCAAAGGTGCCATTGTGCATAGACAGAAGTTCTGGCCATATGGATGGACACATAGCCTCTGTCCCTCAGAAGAGATTATGTGTTGATTAGCTTTACCTAATATGTGACTGTGGCAGGCCACTATGAATTGTCTGCTCAAGTGTCCTACTCTTCTTGGAGAACCATCTTCCCCTGCTCCCACTGTTCCACACAAATTTCCCCACCCTCTGACTCTGATCTCATGGGACTGGCTCAGGATGTGACAGTTACCACCAGCTGGACTCAGAAGTTTTCCTCTTCAGTGTCTGAAGTTGAACCACCCCTCTTAGCAGCAAAGCCTTTACATCATGAAAGTTGTTCATCGCCATGTTGGGTGTCACTTGTAGACAACAAATATTCGGTAAGAGAAAGATGCCAACAAGCAGCATAGACAAGCTGAGACGTTGGTAGAGGGCATCCAGTGTGCATTTTGCACACCAGCTTATTTCCCTGAGGCCTAGCTGGATTTCCTGCCCTTCCCAACACTGCCCTAGAGTGGAGATGCCTAGATGCTGTCATCAGAGAGCATCTTGAAAGTGACTATTTTCATGAGCCAATGTATAAACATCTCTGTGTCTCTCAACCAAAGTGGCCTTAGCCATCTACGGAAGAGTGGAAGGGGGTCCTGAGACTTCTCCAGGACACTCCTGGCTGGTCCTCCATCTGGCCGCCTAAGTGCTGTACTGCCCAGCATTCTCTGCAGCAGCATCAAGTCCCACATTTGAGTTCTACATGAACCGCACATCATCCTCAATAGAATTCATTATTTTACTAATATTTGTTGAATGCCTATTATTAGATAGGCACTGGGGTTTACACTGGGAATTTAATGAAGAATAAAACAAACAACTAGCAGAGCCATGGTATTTTAAACTCATTTTTATCCCAGAATTCTCAGTAGGAAGTTTTCACTCCAAGGGAACATTCCATCCCAACCCACCCCCACTACTGAAAAAAAAGAACATTTGTAAACCCAGAACTTTCCCCCTCAGTATGAGCTTTGACTGCATTGATACTTTGAGGCAAATAGAAAGCACTGGGGCTGGCAGGGCTGGCGATGGAAGGAAACCCTCCAGAGCCTCTTCCCCATCACTACATTTGAGACTTTTCTTTCCCTTGATTCCCACAGGCGATTATAGGAAATAAATACAAGTCAAGTTAAACTATTTCTAACAAGTTGCCTGAGAGCCGAAGAGTAACTCTATCATTATCTGCTATTCCCATGTCTACTAGATTCACTGGAGACAGAGGAGTTACTTAATTTCCTCAGTGTTTAA
Source organism: Ctenodactylus gundi (assembly GCA_004027205.1). Classification (NCBI taxonomy): domain Eukaryota; kingdom Metazoa; phylum Chordata; class Mammalia; order Rodentia; family Ctenodactylidae; genus Ctenodactylus; species Ctenodactylus gundi. Next base: position 476,831 of record PVKB01000142.1, read on the forward strand.
CAAATATTTCTGAGGGGCTTCGAAGGACCCTGTACTTGGGGCAAATGATTCCATAAACAACGTAGAAGAGGTTCATCGTAATGGAAAGAAAAACTATAAACAAGCCCGATACCACATAATGTGGGATGATGACCCACACTAGGAAGATGAGTTGTGCAAGGTGCAGGGTGGAGATGGATCGGGCCATGTAATAAAGGGGGATTGCTGCTTTAAGCCACTAAATTCTGAAATACTTTATAACTGAAGTACTAAATGTATTGGTCTCCATTAGCAGCTCGGTAGCAAAAGAATGACCTATTATCGTATGTAAAGAATAAAGCCTTGAGTTCACAAATGACAACAGGAAGATTTATTACGAGGCTATGGCAGTAGGCCAGTACTGTACTGGAGTGTTCCCCCCAAAGTCTCAACTATGTACTGTTGGGAGGTGGGGCCTGACTGCAGGGGGCAGAAGCTGGGGACTGACCTGGAGAGGCATGTGCTGCTACTGTCCTTCCTTCCCGACTTGGCTGTGTTCTGCCATGCCATGAGGAGCTCTTTCTTCACCTTTAGCCCCACCATCCATTTCTGCCACCACCAGCAGCCCATAAATGAACAGAGGTCTTCTGAAGCTGTGAGCTAAAATAAATCTTTCCTCCTTCAAGTTGTGGACGTCAGGCATTCTGCCCCAGCAATGAAAAGGTAACTAAGACAGAAGTTGATACCAGAAGTGAGGTCACGTACATTACCTGACCCAGTGGTTTGGAAGTCTTTGGAACTAGTTTGCAGGAGGAATTTGGAAAGGTTTGAGTATAGTGGCTGAAATGCCCTGAGTTGAGCTTGATGGAAGATTCTAATTGAAGCTCAGAAGACCAAAATGCTAATAAAAGTGTGGATTGGAAAGGCCAGGCTCAAGAAATTTCAGATGGAAAGGAGATTGTACTGGTAAGTGCTGTATAAACCATGCAGGCTACACTCTTGCAGAAAGTTTTTTTGGCATTTTGCTCTTGCCCAAAAACTGTCTTGAAACTGAGATTAAAGGCAGTGGACTACTTAATCTGGTAGAGGAAATCTCAAGGAAGCCCAGTGTCCAGACTGTCACAAGGTAACTGTTTGCGGCTTTTAACCAGTTCTATGACAAAGGCAGGAAACAGTGGCAGAGAAAAATGATATAATTTTTTTCAGTTTTACCAAGCTGAAAGGGCCTTCAGTGGTGGAGCAGATAAATACAGAGGAATTAAAGAAATTATCATTAAAAAGAAGCGATATACTTACAATCAGGGCTATAAAAAAGATGTTTTGTGGGTTTCTCAAAAGTCAGCAAGACCCCATCCTTTACCAACTCAAGGGTGGAGAGGCAAAAGGTTCTGCTCTGAGAAGTGTACCCCAGGGCAGCCTGTAGTGACAATAAGAAAGCTACCCAGGGTTCGGCCATCTGAAAACTCGGAGGCTTCTACATCAAATGTCCCCAGGAGCCAGGTTTCTACTCAAGGCAGCAGCAGACCTTGAAAACGTTCATATTGTCCTGGTTTTACAAGATTTCAGAGTGCAAGAGTTGTAGAGATACAGAGGTTTCCACATAGATTTCGGATGAGGGCCCCGGAGGCCAGGGAGTGTGCCACTGGGACAGTAGTGTGTGAAGTTGTAAAAGATAAGCCAAAGGTTCAACAGAGACCCTGAATCTTTTGAGAAGGCAGGAGTATGGATAGACTGTGAGGAAGTAGGCTGAGCCAGCCCGATGGACAGAAGACGGACGATTGCAGCCCACAATGCTGTAGGGAGAGACCACCTAAGCCCTGTGGAGTTCCCATCTTGCTGCCAGCATAGTTTAATCCCAGGTGCTGGACAAGGAGACACAGGATTTAATCCCTGCCCTGCTGGGTTTAAAACCTTCTTTGGTCAAATTGCCTTCTATCCTTTTATTCCTCCTTTTTGGAATGTCAATGTTTGCAATGTGTCATTATATGTTGGAAGCACTTAACGTTTTGGTTTACACAGGAGCTAGCGGCTAAGACTTTGCATTGCATCTCAGAGGAAACTTTGGACTTGAACATTTTTAGCAGTTCTAAAACTGTTAAAACTTTTACAACTCTTAGAGAAGGACTAAGTACAATTTGTATATAGAGGTAAACATGAGTCTTTTGAGGGTTATGGGCAGAATGTTGTGGTTTGAATCTAGAGTGTCCCCCAAAAGTTTTGTGTGTCTATGGATACAGTGTATTGTTAAGAGAGATGTATGTATACTCATGTTCATAGCAGCACAACTAACAATAGCTAGAACATGAAAGTCACCAAAATACCCATCAACAGACCAGTGGATACACAAACTGTGGTACTTATACACAATGGAATACTACACATCTGTAAGGTCCAACAGCGTGGAGGTTTTCACAGACAAATGGAAGAAACTTGAGAACATCATGCTTAGTGAAGTGAGTCAGAAGCAGAAGGTGAAACACTGGATGGTCTCTCTGATATGAGAGACCCAGACCACAACTATCTCATGGAACTTTAAACGAAAGACAAAGTGAAAGAGGGGGATGGGGGGTGAAGGGAGGGAAAGGAGGGTAGGGGTAGGGGGAGTGACAAAAGGAGAGCGGGAAAGCCCTTGTCGCTTTGACAAGAAATGTATGCGCACAAAATGCTCAACTCCATTGTAAACCTTAAATTCTGCACTTGTACGTATCAATAAAATGGGGGGGGGGGGAATCAAAAAAAAAAAAGAGGCAGGGCCTGGCTGCAGGGGCCAATTTCAGGGCTTGACCTGGAGGTGTGTGTGTGCTGCTTCTGTCTTTCGGTCCAGATTTGGCTCTGTTCTATTATGACATGAGGAACTCTTCCTTTGGCTCCAGCCCCACCACATGTTTCTACCACCACAAGCCACCCAAAAATGAACGGAAACCTCCTGAAACTGTGAGCTAAAAATGAATCTTTCCTCCCTTTCCTCCCTGTTGCTGGATATTCTGTCCCAGCAACAAAAAAGTAACTAAGACACCACTGGTATGGAGTAGAAGATGGGGAGACTTCACATTGTAGGCAGGTCTTGGGTGTCAGGTGGGAAGAGGAGTTGAGGGTGACTACAAGAATGCTATGCAACTGGATAAATGAGAAAGAAGTCAGGAATCTAGAATCATTTTGAATGTTTGGATTTTGAAATATCCAATCAGAGATAGATGATGAGACATGCAGTCTGCAGTTAAATAAAGAGGATAAAGGTGAAGGTGGAAGTCTGGTGAAGAGAGGTCTTTTAGAGACCAAGGAGCAGACTAGATCATCCAGGGAGTAAATTCAAATAAGACAGAGGCCTAAATGCAGATCCTTGAAGGACTTCACTTTAAAGGACTATCGATGTTATGATAAACTAGAAATGGGCACCTGTAAGGTCCAGATACTTTTATCTCTAAAATTCTAATGTTAAAAAACCTTATCCCAAAGCTAACTATGTTGGAAATGGGCCTTTGGAAGACAGTCACGTCAAGAGGACAGAGACAACCCATGAATGGGATTATTACTTTAATTTTTTAAGACTTCTAATTTTTTATGTTATGTACAAAGAATTAGCATGGTCTGTTTCATGGATAGATGTCCTGGATTCATGGCCTCATAAAAGAGTCCCTCAAAGGTGCCTTGCACCTTGTGCCAATGTGTCCTCCAGTGTCCCACTCAGAGACAATTTGTGCTCAGCTGGGGGAGGGCAGCTAGCCAACAGCCTTCCTACATAGTGCTTTCTGAGTCTGGTGGAGAATGAACCAAGGTCGTACTCCTCCTGGTAGAGCGTAGCTCCTGACTGAGCATGGAAGGGAATGCTACCACAGGATGTGCCTTGGGTAGACAGCACCAGGGTTCCACGTTAGGTTGGCTGTGACTTCCACAGACTGTCCAGGGATCTCCCTCCTCTCTTATATGTGTGAAACCTGCCTTACAACCTGAAAACCGTCTGTCTGATCCCGCTCCTTCCCCAGTAGTGTTTAGGCTCCCGCAACCCACCTTAACCTCCATCTTGGCTTCTGCTTCTCAGAGGCTCCACCTAACACAACATGGTCACGAGTCTTTTCTCTTTTTCTCTCCAGTAACATTCAATCATTCTGGGGAAGGTCCACACATAAGGTGAACAGAAAGTAAGGCTTTGATAACTGCACAGAGAATTGATAAAAGTGAATGAAAACTCCAAATATATTCAGGATGAACTCTGTATGTTAAATCCAAGCTGGTAAAAAAAAAAAAAATAGTGAGACCATGAGACCTTGCGCAGGGTGACAGATCCTGAATACTTCCAAGAATGAGACCACACACTCAGGCCAGATGTGTATACATACAAATATATATATATATATATATATATATATATATATATATATATATGGCAAAGTAGGTGGTAGATTTTGAAAATAAATACAGAGAAGTGGAAGCTTTCACTAACCAGAAGGGATCCCAACATAGGTGCTCCAGACTCACTAATCTTGCAGTCATCCAGTAGTGAACAGTTCATCCCATACTTCAGAGAACTGACTCAGGAAACACCAAAGTCTCTGCAGAGAACCACTCATCACCCTCTGCTGACATTGGGCACACCTTCCTTACCCTAGGTGTTGTGCTAAGCATGCTGTATCTACTGTTATCTACAGTGGGATTGAGAAGTACATTGTTGAGATAGATATGGTTTCCACCACTTTTCTATGTGCATAAACTGAGATTCAGAGAGAAGTCAGATAGCTAATAAGGGGCAGGTGCAAGGCAGAAACCACACTCTTCCTCAGAGACCTCAAAGCCTGAGCTTCTTCCACAATACAGCAGTGCTGGTATTTCCGTACATACGTATTGGAGTTACCAATTAATTTAATCTTATGTACACAGTTAGCACAGTATGCAAATGTGTATGTAAATGATTACTTTAATTTATACAAACAACGATGCAAATGGATTCTTAGGTTTATAAGAAACTGGAAAGATAACTTTACCTCAGTTGACCCATCCTTAAGGCTCCAGTAAATCTGAATCCTTTTAACATAAATGAAGTCTCAGATTTCCATATAAGAGTTATTCTTCCAGATTTTAAAATATTGAGTCTCTGTCGTCCCTCCCATCAAGGATATTTTAGACTTCTCATGATGTTCTTTAGGGCTGAGATAGATGGAAAAGACAAAATCTCTCTCTTAAATTTTCTCTCCAAATACAGGGGAAAGAAAGAATCTGTATCTTGGTTCTGTTCTTGGGATTTCCAACCCGCTCTACCTCTGGCCTTTGGCAGTCTGACTTCTATAATCCTGCATTCACCTGTAGCACTCTGATCCCTGAGAATTACCTTTCTCTGTTTGCCCTTGTGTTTGCCTCCACAAACAGGTGAGTATTTTGGGCAGATAACTTGAGAAGTGCTAAGAAAATCCATTCTCACCACCCATAACTCACCCAGTTCTCTGCAGTGGGTGGCCTGAAGTCCACCCCACCTTTAGGAGTCTCCACACAGATCTTGTGAGCTCACTGGCTACTGACATCTTAAACCACCTTCAGACACGGTTGTTTGTGAACATGTACATCAAGAGAAGGTGAGAAAGAAGCAGGGAGGAAATAAGAGAAGGAAACTTTGGAAAAGAAAGAGGGGTAAGCTACACAGCTGCAAGGCTAATTCCGCCTGGAACAATACTTTCCCTAAGGGCACATGAAGGCTTCTTACAGTTGGGATTCCTGGCTTCCCCATGACCCTCCCTTCACAGAACCCTACACTGCAGAACAGTGGTCTTCAGCCTTTTTGATGCCAGGGACCAGTTTAGTTGAAAACCATTTTCCCGTGGAGGTGGGCAAGGGTACTTGCTCAACAGTAGGTCCTCCGAGGACAGCTTTGAAATGTAGAACAGCGCAGGAGGGAAGCATGGACTGAAGCTCCGCCTCCTGTCCGTGTCAGCCGTGCCATTAAGACCTGGTAAGAGTGTGTCCACAGGAAGGGGAGCTGGGGACCAGCTGATCTGTCCCTGAAGCCTGCTCCTTCCAAGGCCAGGGACTGATACCAGTACAAGGTCACAGGGTGGGGACCCTTGATTAAGCACACTCAGTTCCTGGTGTGATCTTCAGCCAGACTTCCTCTTTCTGGCTCCGAGCCTTCTCCCATGAATGTTCCACTTTTTGAGTCATGGCTTCTCCACACCTGCTGAATTCTGCATCAACTTCCAGGAGTCTTCTCAGGTGCTTTCCCTTTCCTTCTCCTTCCTACTGGAGCTCTGCTCCATGGTCCCCTAGCACGCTGTAAAGTCCTAGAGGAGTGTGGCACTGGTTTATGTATCTTTGTATTTCCAGCCTCTAGTTGGTGCCTTAAACAGTATATTATAGTTCAATTGTGAATCAACATCTCCAGTAAAGAGCCATGTATTGAAGACGTGTTGCCCAATGCAACAGAGTTCAGAGGTACAGTCTAGAGAGGTACTATGGTTTGGATTTGGAGCTGGCCGAGGAACCGTGTCCTTTTGAGAAGTGGGGCCTGGCTGAGCAGGTGCTTGGGGTTTGATCTGAAAAGACTGTGTCAACTTGTTGAGATTGGGGGTTGCTCAGGACCGAGTTTCCAGGCATATGTTGTTGACTTATGGTCCAGTAAGAGGGGGAGCTTGTGCTCAACTGGCAGCTTGAAGTAATGGAAGGAAGGGAGGAAGGAAGGAAGGAAGGAAGGAAGGAAGGAAGGAAGGAAGGAATATTGTCGCAGTTTCTTCCTGGGAAACCCCTACCCTTGCCTAAGTTTCTCAACATTGACTTACACCTGCTTCTTTTGCCTTCTGTCTGTAGGTGGTGAGCAGTTCTCCAGCCTCTGTCATGTACCAGCTGCCCATGAATGGACTGTGTGAGACCTTCTGAAACTGTGTGCTCCAGTAAATCTTTCCTCCCTTGAATTGTGGACATCAAGTGTTCTGCTGTGTGAACTAGTGGGAGGCAGGGCCCAGTTGGAAGAATTAGGTAACAGGTGGAGGGGGGAGTGGTGGAGGCAATACCTCTAGAAGAAATGTCTTGTCCTCTGCCTCTTCTTCTCTGGCTCCTTTTTGTTCTCTGTGCTTCTCCACTACCGTGAGGTAGGCAGCCTTTCTCCACCATAGCATGTGCCATGACATGGCCTACAAGCAAAAAAACCAAGGCCCGAAAACTCCAAAACCATGAGCCAGAATAAATCCCACTTTCTTTGAGTTATGTACATAGCAACAAAAACTACGCGACACAGTGTTAAATACTCAAATGAAACTTTTTGGAGAACTTACACTTCATGGCCCAGTAGCTGCTGGATTGTCTGTTTCTTCCGCTACCCTGCTGTATTCTAAAGCTTCACATCTCTTTCCTGTATCTCCAGGAACTTAGCACGGGGCCTGGTCCATTGGGTGTGCCCAATTAATAACTTGGGCATTAATCAATTAAGAGACAGCATGCATCTTTACCTTTCCCTAGATACTTTTAATGGTATAAATGGCTTTTTTACCTTCTGTAGCTAGTAGGAGACTATCTAAAGGTATGTGGTTGACTCTAAGCCCTGACACTCCCCAGAAATGACTGCTCAGCCTCACCTTCCACACCCAGCTAGACACCCCACCTCATCTCATCCTGTAGCATCCTGAGGCAGTGCACGTCCCTCCACCGGCACATCCCCTTCTTTTTCCTGCTGTTTCTGGAATGAAGGTGCTGCGGGCCTGGCCTCACTCCGACACTCATTACTCTGGTATTGATGGCCTTCACCTCGCTGTTATTTTGTGAAGATTACAAAGCAGAGACCTTTCTTGGGCAAGGGAATAGGTTTTGTCAGTATTCAGTGTGTAAGAGCAGAAAGTATAATAAATTCTGGCAGTCAGTCGAATATGACGTGATAATGAATGTTAACATCAGGTGCCCCCCTTTGCCAACAGAGGGGAGAGTCATGTTACATTACAGCTAGACACAGGCACCTTGTGATTTCTATTTGCCTCCTTTTCCTTCTCTTTTCCCGAGTTCAACCTCAGCACCTGCCTAACTCCACCCCGTCATCCACAGCTTCAGTTGCCTTGTTTCTCAGGAACACTGATTCGATGCCCCTGAGTTCTGCATCCTTTCTATAAGAACCTGACCTCAGATGCAACTTCTTTCCTCCAAACTTAACAAACCCTCTGCCTGGAGAGCCCCGTGCAGCCCTCAGGCAGCCCCATGGGTCTCAATCAGACCATGTGGAATAACAAAGCGAGAGGGAACAGGGAAGTGAATTCTCTGTCCAGCACCAGCTTCATGTCAGCGATCAGGCAAGACCCAGGTACTCTCCTGCACAAAGAACACAGAACGAGACCAGAACCCATTTTGCCAACTTTTCTCCTAAATTTCTTGGTTTCAGATCCCTTGCCACCTTGTCTGAGTTGAAAAGAATTCAAAGTGTCATACTATAATTCCCAGGATTGGCATCTGCTCAATTGCACCATCGTTAAAAGCAACAAGTACATCCTCATGTGTTACAATTGGAACTTATTGTCACGTGAGTTTTGCTTAGTTACTTTTTTCAACTCAGTTTCAGGAGGTCTTAGCCCATTTGTGGGTGGCTGGCAACAGCAGAAAGGGTCGGGTGGAGCAGAGAGTGTTCAGCCCTTGAGGAGAAGTACAGGCAAGAATATGTCTTTCTGCACCACATCCTCAGCGATCCACCACATTCTCAGTGACTGACCATATCCTGAGGAATCAGCCCCTTCCCAACCAGGCCCCACTTCCTAACAGCAGGTAAAATCCATAGATAATCCACAACATCCCAATGCATGAGGCACTGGGGGGCACTCCAGATCCAGACCATAACAGGGCCATGAAGGTTTCTAGAGAAATATTCCCTATGAGACTCAGGTCCTCCACTAGGCAGCTAAATCTTTAATGTTTGTCCTTTTATCACAGAGCTAAGAGTAATCTTCAACTAGCAATAATCATCATAATCCATGATAATATACCAAGTAAATCATTCAATCCTTAGTTTATATAATAGAAACTTTACAAAATATATTATATACATATTTACATGCACAGCTAACATGGGTTATATGTATATGCGACTCAAAAAACCTTAGGCCCTTTTCCTAAACCTCACCACCATGAGGCATCAGAACAAGAAGGTCACCCGTCCCCACATTGTCCACCAAGTGTCGGTACAAGGAGTCCCTGTTGGCGACATGACCAAGACTCATTCTTCCATCCCATAGAACTTTCTGATGCCCCTTGATACAACCTGGAGAGCTATGTGGAAGGCTTGCTTAAAGAGCTTCAGCTATGAAAAGGCAGGAGAAGTGGCGGCTAATCTGATAACTATTATTAGTATTAACGCCCAGTTCTTACTCTACAATTGACAAAGTGCTTTTACATACATGATTTCATTTGACCCTCAAAACATTAATGAAGGAGGTATTATTAGAATACTTCTCTTACCGATGAAGAAACTGATAGGGTCTAATCTACATTCACAGCGTCTAAGCATTTCAGGTACAGACTGAAAAAGAGGTCCCCAAACAGCCTCATTAAATCTAATAGCAGTAATGACCTTAACATTCCATGGACTCCAGTGGGCAGCTTCAGCCTACTTTCACTTACAGTTAGCTCCAGAATTAAATTTCACAAGCATGCAGAAATGTTGTGTATACACACGAATTTCAAATTCTGTAACATCTTAAAAGCACATGGCCGGGGGATCAGCGGCCACCTACACCAACTCTGGCCTCGTTTTCCTTCTTACTCTTGTCCTGTCCTCCCACACCCCACCCTCAGAAATTTGCCCCTTTCCTAGCAACTCACTGTCCCTCTTTCTACCCTGTCTCTAGTGTTGAGGCCCTGTTATGTCATTATTTTTGTGAGTTCCATAAGAGGGACCTCTGCCTCTTGCCCGTCATTGCATTTGGTCCATTTCAGTGAGCATTATTGACTCCAGGCAGCCCCATTTTCATTCAAATGCTTCATAGCTCTCTTTCTTTATGGCTTCATAGTATTCCATTGGGGATACATACCACATCTTCTCTTTCCATTCCTCCTGGGCAGCTAGATTGTTTTCAGGATTTAGCTATTAGGAATTGTGCTGCTATAAAACATGGATATGACTGTGTCTTTATGGCATGCTGGCTATATTTCTTTTGAGAACACTACCAGTAGAACAGTAACTGGATCAAATAGAATTTCTATTCTCACCTTTCTAAAGGGAACTTCCCATTTCCCATGATTGCACACCAGATTGCATTCCCACCAGGAATATAGAAGTTCGGGAGGTTTTGTTTGTTTGTTTGTTTGTTTTTTCCCCACAGCCTTGCTAACAATTATTGTTTTTTGAGTTCTTGATGTAGGTCACTCTCAGCGGGGGGAGGTGAAACCTCAACATTGTATCTACTTGCATTTCTCTGGCGGCCAGTGATGAGGAACACTTTTTCACATGCTTGTTGGCCAATTGGACTTCCTCTTCTCAGATGTTTTGTTTCATTTCAGCGGCCCATTTCTCAATGAGGTCATTTATTTAGGGGATTCCATCTTTTTTGAGTTCTTCGTATATTCTGGATGGGGACCCTTTGTTAAGACTACTGGTTAAGATCTCCCACTCTGTGGGTTGTCTCTTTGTCTCGTTGTTTCCTTTGTTATGCAAAAGCTTTTTAGTTTAATGCAGTCCCTTTTGTTGATACTTACTGTTATTTCTTGCTTGATCTTTTCAGAAAATCCTTTCCTGTATCTATATCTTCTAGGGTTTCACCTAATTTTTCTTTCACCATGTTCAGTGTTTCTGCTTTGATGTCCAGTTCTTTGATCCATTTTGATCTGATTTTAGTGTATGGTGACAGGTACGAATCTGATTTTATTCTCCTTGAGGGGGTAATCCAGTTTTCTCGGCATCATTTGTCGAAGATGCTCTCTCTCCTTCAGTGGATTGTTTTGAACTCTTTGTCAAAAATTAGGTGACTGAGGGTGCTTGGGTTTGTTTCAGTATCCTCAAGTGACATGCAGAAATTTTGAAGATGCATCTTTAATCCAATCACCCCCTCATTCTGAATTCTTTCACTCAGAACAAAACAAAATCAAAGTGTCTCTGTCCACGAGTCAATTTCTTCCTGTTGTGTCCCTGAAGAGACTCCAGGAAACATGGTCAAGGGCCTCCTCCCCAGACTAGAGTCTCAGACCAGGGAGAGCTCACCACCCACTACCTTCTCCCGGCACCTTCAGATGAGGAAGAATTGCCCACAGGTTATTCAGTAGCTAAGATCTGACAGACCTTATTTTCCCAATGGATAACTGTGTTGCCTTAAAAGGTAATATGCACCTGTGGAAGCACTTTCTTTCCCAGCTTCTCAGCCTGCACCTGGCAGGTAAACCTATAAACTCCATCTGGGTTAAGGGGTCAGCAGAAAGGCTGACATGGCAATGGTGGGAAAAGATCCGAACTCAGAATTGTGCACACAAAGTAGGACCACAATCATGTTTAAAAGAAAAAAGTTTTTTTTTAATGATTAGAATGTATTTATATTCATGTGAATACTCATAATCAATGTATTACTTTATAACTTCAATCAATATGTCAGATGAGATTGGATTAACAGGTTATATAAAAAAAATGTTCAGAAGTTTCAGTTGACCTTAACTGAGCACGAGGCTTCTGAAAGTCACCTCTGTGGTAGGGTGACTAGGCCAGAGCTATTCAAGGCTTCTGCCAGAAAAACCCTCGTAGGAAATACAGATATGGGAAGATTGTATATCAAACCACTGGTTTGCCTGGCACATGGTAAGTCTTTCTTCTCCTTCTTCTTCTTCTTCTTCTTCCTCTTCTTCCTTTTTTCTTTTGAGACAGGTTCTCACTAAGTCACTAGGCTTCCCAGGCTTGGCTTCAACTTGCAATCCTCCTGTCTCAGCCTACTAGAGTTCCAGGACTAGCAGCTTGCACCATCAACCCTCTTTATGGTAATTCTTTGGAGGTCAGAATTTGCAAAATATTCAGGACCATGTGCTCCAAGATCATTTGGGATTTTTCCCCAAATGACTGAAAGGAACAATTGAATTTTCCCCAGCTCCTCCCTGCCCTTACTTACTTGGCCCAAAATGCTTAGAATTAAACACCTCAGAGGTAGCGAATGAATGGGAGAACTGTGTGTCAGGTATTAGAATAGGCATATTCTAAACCTTGTTCATTTAGCCTCATTATACCAAAAGCAAACAAACACGCAAAAAACCTATTTTGTAAAGTGTCATACAATTTAAGGCCTGTTTTTGCCCCTTCCTCCACTCTATCCCTACCCCCACAACAGCTCCTTTCTCCTCCAGTTTCTGCACTCCTGCGAGTACCTACCACCCTTAGGGAATCATCACCTTGAGAGCTGGGAGGACCTTGGAGAGCGCCTAACTTAATTCCTCATTGTCAGATGCCCACTAGGACATCCAGGAAGAGGAGCGGCTTGCTTAGGCCACAGAGTCACGCACGGGTGGCAAGACCATGACATAGGCATGGACACTGGAGTCTTTTCATTGCCCTTGGAGATCTACTAATTGTCATCACAGATAAAGATGAAATTGGGGATGCGGGACAGCGTCCTGGAATCAGCAGCTCTGGATTGATATCCCTCTGATGTACTATACACATTTTGCATAGGTACTTGACTGCTAAAAAACATTTAGAAGTGAGGCATTCTCCAACGTGGCTGATAACAGCCTGAGTAGCTACAGTGATCTGTAAGATCTATTAACATCTAAAATATACATTTGCTTTGTCTCACAAATCACAATTATCAGCACCTTGCCCACAGAACTGAGAGCTGAGCACTGAAGAGTGTATACACAAAGAGGATTATTGCAGCATAGTTCATAGTGACTACAAGTGGAAGGAATGAGTTCTCAATAGGGGAATGGCTAAATACCGCGAAGAATGCTCATACCATAAAACATTTTCACGTAATAAAAAGTGTGCATTCTAGTTCGATCTGTGTCTATCGACCCAGAGGGATTTCCATGATATAGTGCTAAGAGAAAAAAACAAGCTACAAAGCAATGTACTTACTTGATTTCCATTTCGCAAAACTATGAGTAGTATGTTTCCCTATATCTGTGTGGGGAAGGAGAGAGAGAGAGAGAGAGAGAGAGAGAGAGAGAGAGAGAGAGACAGAGGGAGAGGGAGAGAGAGAGAATTAACTTAAACTACTAAACTAGTGTGGATTCCAGGTTACTTAAAATGAGAAAACGAATTCAAAATCAAGTCAGGGAAACACAGACATGACTGAAGGCAGGAAGGCTCTGACCGGACTGGTCACACATGGGTCCATGCTTCCCTCTCTCTGTCCGGCAACTCTTTCGGAGGCTCACAGTCCACACCCCAAGCACAGTTGTTACTGTTGGTCAGGTGAGACATCCCTCACCCATCTCTGAAAGAAAAGAAGAACCTGGAGGCGCAGCACATCCACATGTTATACATTCTTTTATTCTTGTGGTTATTTTTTTTCATTTATACTTAGGGCAGAGCCTAAAGAGTAAGCCAAGACTCTAAAAGAAGAGGCACGTGAGGGAGTGTTTAGGACAATGATGTTGCACCCTTCAGAGCACAAAGCAGATGAACTTGAATGTGAAATCGCCAGTATAGATGGTTGTGTTAAGGGGTAGGATTTTTAATCACAATAAAACACTCCTCTCTCTGCCTGCAGAGTCGTGCATTGCCACACACCGTATTGCTTCACAATTGCCAGGCTTAGGCTCACAGAATTGAAGGAGCCAATCTCAGCTTTCTTGTCAAGAAGCCATATGCCAAGAAGGTGGAGCAGCTGGGTAACAGACAGGAGCAATGCTGAAATTATGTAGTTCTAGAATCCATTGCAACGTCAAGGCCACAGCAGCTGAGCTATGCAGATTCCAGCAGAGAGCTGCTATTAACCCCTTCAGTGCCGTCATGGCCGGGGAGGCCCCCTCACCCTCCAAAATGCACCCTTAGCAATTTGGCGCCTTCCTTCCACACAGTTGGTATTTGACACTTCACTGATTTATTTGTGTGCCAATGGTGCTGCCCTTCCTGCCAACCCCTTCCCCACCTCCGTGTGATGTAGATCACTGGCTGGACAATGAATCTACTTCTTCTCTTCCAGACACTCTGTAAGCACAATGAAGACTAAGGAGCTCTTGCTGGAGCTGGAGGCTTGGCTCAGGGACACAACGCTTCCCTAGCAGGTGTAGGTTCTGGGTTCAGTTTCCCAGCACCACATAAAAATTAACCAGGCGTGGTGGTACAAACCTGTAATCTTAGCACTTGAGAGGTTGAGGGGGGAGAATTGTTTGTGAGTTGGAGACCAATCTGAGCTACATAGTGAGTTTAGGACCAGCTCCGGATTACAGAACAAGACCATGTCTCAAAACAAAAACAAAAGTGAAACAAAACAAAAAACATACAAAGAGCGCTTGTTGGGAAATAAAATCAGTATGTCAAAATGTCAAAAAAACATGTACTCTCATATCCAATGCAGCATTATTCACATTAATCCAGACATGGAATCAACCAAAATATTCCATTGACAGGTGAACAGATAAAGAAAAAAATTATATATATACATATACACATCACAAAATAAAATATTATTCATCCAGAAAAAAGAAAATCTCCTGCTATTTACAATAGCAGGAATGAAAACAGAGACATTGCCCTAAGTGAGGTAAGTTAGACACAGAAAAAGCCTAAATGACCTGGCTTGAATGTGCATTATAGCTTGAGTCTTAAATGCCCCCCTAAGCCTCATGGGTTGAAGGGTCTCTCTAGCCTCCTCCTCCTCCTCCTTTCCCTCCTCCCTCCCTCCCTCTCTTTCTGCTTCCTGGCCACATGGCCTGAGCTACTTTGTCCTGCTACATGTTTCCTATCACAAGTTCTGCTTTGCTGTAGACCCAAAGCAACAGGACAAAACAGCCATTGACTGGAACTTCTAAAGTAGGAGCCAAAATAAATCTTTCTGCCTTGAAAGTTGTTTTCACACATGGATTTTGTCACTAAGATGGAAAGCAGACTAACATAAGGTGGAATCTAAAAACTAAATAAATAAATAAACCAATCAGAACAGAAGGTCGAACGGTGGTTTGCAGGGGCAAGAATATGGAGGAAGTGCCAAGATGCTGGTCACGTGCTGCAGGAACTGGGGAAACACGGGTATCTCTTTGAAATACTGGTCTCATTTCCAGCCAGAGGCCCTTTACCCTTGCTGGTCCTATGTAGTGCCCCAGACAGAAGAGCGAAGTCATTCAACAGCCACCGGCCTGCTTGGTCAGTGTAAGTCCTGGGAATTAAGGCACAGCATAGTCGATGTAGCTAGTAACACCGTGCTGTTCAACAGGAATTCACTAAGATAGCAACCCTAAGTGTCCCTTCTACACAAGCACAACACCACAAAAGAGAAACTAGGCCTGGTAATGGACGTGTTGACTAGCACTACAGTGGCAGTTACAGCACAGTACATACATACACCCTATTGTCTTTGCACACTGTGCATGTACAAAATTTGTATTTGTCAATAAAACAGTAAAATTAGCTCTATGCAATATCGTTGTTCACAAATAACTTCTAAGAAAACACAACCAGAAGAAAAAATTTTTCCTAGGCTGAGAATCAGAACAAGTGGATTCCAGCTCTTTCCCTGCCCCTCTAGGATTTAAGACAAGTCTCAGACTTCCTTTGATATCTCACACAGCAGTAAGTTGGGCTGGGCGGAGCACAAACACTGGGATTTAGAGGGAAAGTAAGAAACTGACGGGGCAATCAGGATGAAGTAGCAGTAGGACACGCCGTTCTGTAGGAGAGCCTTCTCTATCTGGTGTATGAAAGATCTCCTGCACCTCCTGTCGGGGGGAGGAGCGGGGGAGAGCTCACACAACCCAGTGAAGCCTGGCACACCCGGCCGCAGAGACAGGAACACACAGCTCTCACTGCTCACGTGTGACCTCATACTTGGAACTCTCTTTTGCTCTTTGTTATGGAAAGTTCTGAGAAGCAGAAGGGTTTTTTCCTGTATATATCCTCAAGGCCTAAGAGTATTTAGCCAATAGCACCCCCAAGAAAAATCCAGGAAAGAAGATGCGTAGGTGGGTGGACAGGTGGATGGAAGGAGGGTGGGAAGACTTAATGCTTTGAGTACTGGGTTGGTAAATACGCCTCTGAGCGGGTCTATCTCCCTACCTGTCTACTATTAGCTGACATATAAGCACTGTAGCAGCATGGAAGCTTTCTAAAATGTTGGTGCATGAAATTTATATATGAAGCCAGAACCAATGGACAGGCCTATAAAGCCAGCACTCTGGGAGGCTGAGGCAGGAGGATCACAAGTTGACTCAGCCTCGACTATTCAGCGACTTAGTGAGACCTTAACTCAAAATCAAAAATAAAGGTGAGCCGGGATTACAACTTAGTCTGAAGGCCCTGTGCTCAAACCCCACAACCACAAAATATAGAAATAAGAGAATAAATTTAGTTACGAATCCTCTGTTGACCTGTCATTTAAATTAAGCTCATTCAACAACAATAGAATGAATCAGAGTATAGAATATTTCTCAAAGATGAGCAAGCAGGAAAAGAGACGCCTATTACGTGTTTCATATATGACATTGCATCTAAACCTCAGAGCAATCCTCTGAAGTCAGTATTATTAGGCCCATTGTTTGGGATGAAATCTAAAAGGTAATAATTCTCCTACATTCACCTACATTCTACCCACCAGAAGAGCCTTGGTCCATGAAATTTCTATAAGGAAATTGCTCCCTGTTCATCTCTAGAGACAATCTGACAGGAATCCTGGGGGGAAGGGAAAGTGGCAACAGGGTCACTGTCAATTCGACCTGTCACTATTGCCTGTTCTAGCCCACCCACAAGGCCAAGTTGACTCAGCGAGCTCCAGTGGGTGGCTGTGCACATCCCTGCTCAGGAGCCTGCTCTCCCTGTGAGGAGCTCCTTGCCCTGGCAACCCACCTGTGGTGGCCCGCTCAGTAGGCGTGAAGGGGCTGAGCTGCATATAAATGGACTCTTTCACTTAGCAGGAGGCAGGTAATTTCTTTTGTCCCTGCTGATGCATTATTGATTGTGATGAATGTCAGAGTGGGAGCCCATTCCAGGAGCCATTAAACAATAATTTCATCTCCGGTGGGTAATTGATTGTCAGGGGCCCAGAGTGGCCAGTTGTGAAGTGGTGGTAACGGTGAATGTTTTTATTTGGGGCAGGGTGTGAAGGGAAGATTGCATGATTTATTTATCAAATATCAAGCCCAGTTTTCAGGAAGGGAAAGCCGAAATATGGGGTTGACCTTCTCAGAGGCTCAGGCAGCCTGTCTCCTGAGGTCGGATCCCTGCTGTGCAGTCTTAGGGCATTTCAGGGACTCTCCCCTCTACCACCTCTCAACCACCAGTATGACTGACAGCCATCCTCCTTGTCCAGCCAGAAAATTCTAGACACCAACTTCCAAAAATCCTCAGCTCCCAATGCCCAAATCCTCACGGCCTGAGCATTTTCACTATCGGAATCCAGACACACAGCCAGGTGGTATTGGCTAAGCTGGGCATGCTGGGCCCCGAGTTCAAACCTTGTCTTTTTCTTTGCCTTCCTTCCTGTCAGATTCCTACTTACCTATGCCCAAATGATGTCATTTGGTGAGGGAGTGTGCCTAGGTGTTTAGCGTCCCGACTTGCTACATAGTCAGTGATTCATCCTCTTTCCTGGATGGAAAACTCCTTCCAGACTTAGAAGACAAGTATGAGGTTCCTCCCTAAAAATGCACAGCTTTACAGTGTTTGCAGATCTGCTGGGAACATTTGGAACCTCTGCCTGACAGAGCTGTCTGAGGCTCACACTCCGTTCCCTTGTGTATCAGCAGACACAGCACAACTTTGGTGTAGCGCATGGCAGGCACTGATGTTTGCAGGCTAGGCTCAGACTCCTCCTCCACGCAGCTTGGGGAAGTGGATCTGCAGAATGCTGCAGAGCTGGGGCCTCAAGCAGTGCAGGGGGGTGAGGAGCAGAGCACGTACTACTCTCTCCTGATTCTGGATTTTAGACTTTTTAAGTAAGGAGTGAATGGGTTGGGAAGGACTTGAACTTGAGCATTGTGCAGCTCAGCTTTGTAGAACTTCTTTGCAACCTCCAGAAAGCACAAAGTACAGACATGAAGGCCAGTCAAGGTCTCTTATGGTTTGGATCTAGAATGTTCTCCAATAGCCTTGTGTACTTGGAGGCTGTGGATCAGCTATGAATTTCGATCACTATTAGGAGGTGGAGACTCATAGGTTGTGGTGGGTACTGGACGTGTGCCCTGAAAAGCTTCATGCTCTTGTCCCGGCTTCTTCCTGCAGCCCGAGAGAGCAGATGTTCTCTTCCTGTCACTGCCGGCTACCCATCTACGGACCAAGATCTCCGGAAATTATGAACTGTAATGAATCTTCCTTGCCTTAGGTTGTGATTATTGGATACTGTGTCCCCACAACAGAAAAATAACTAAGACAAAGCTCAAATGTTTACTTGTTTGCTTAAACCTCTGGGCATACTCTTATCGTGTGTGTGTGTGTGTGTGTGTGTGTGTGTGTGTGTGTGTGTGTGTGTGTGGTGTTGTTAGGGATGGAACTCAATGCCTTCTCACTATGCACATCCCCAGCCAGTCTTCTAGCTATCTTGAGACACAGTCTTGCTAAGTCACAAATTTACTCCTACCTCAGCCTCCCAAAGTGCTCAGATTCCAAGCCAGTGAGGCCAACCTCAGCTTGTCATTTTTATTCTTATAATCAGAAGAGTTAAGTAAAAACCTGGAAACAATAAGCCCGTTCATAACAGATCAAACAAACAACAAATAAATCTCATGACCAGGCTACCTCTGGCGCTGGTCTGACCCTGGGCCCATCTCAGTGATCTCTAGAACTACCTCCTTCACAGCACGAGCAACTTTTAGGCTGCATCTGCAAAGAAGCTCCCAAAGAAAAAGAGTACGAAGAAGGAATGATATGCCACCTCACCATGACTCTGGAACCAGATTGCTTTCATTTAAGCATTATCACCCCTGCTGACCAAAAACATGCTACTGGCAAGTGGCTGGACCTCGCCAAGCCTCAGTTTCCTGGAATGTGAAGTGGAAGCATCATACGCCCCACCATCGGCTGTGGGAGAAAAAGTAGGTGATGCAGGACACAGACAAGTACGTCGGAGGTTAGTGGCTACTACTGCTGCTGCAGGACGCGTTTCCTTCTAAGTATTGCTGTTGTGGTTTAGTTTTCTGAACAAACAAATGTGTTAGGCTTATTTTATTTTAGCAAGGGGATCAATTAAGTAGTCATTCATGTAACATGGATCACATCACTCTGCAAAGACAAGAAATTCACCTCTTCTATAAACCTCTAGGCCAAGAAACTATCTCTGTGCACAGGAAGTAAGCCATTCCCCAAAGCTGGTCTCAATCCCGTCTCTATACGTGGGGATTGAGCTTCCTTACTAGCTCCAGGCCATGTACAAATGTGTCTTCCTTTTGATGTCCTCTCACACTTACTATGTGGGTCCTTTTTCCAGACAGTCCCTCAGAGGGTTTAACATTTATTATGTATTTCATACTTAGATTTTTCAAAGGTTAGACAATCCCTTTGGGCAGAAAACACATCTGATCTTTTAACTAGGGTCCTGCCTGTGCCAGCCATGCCCCCTGGGATATCTTTCCATGGTGGACAGAGCACTTGTTCTCAAATCAAAGAGCTAGGTTTAAGCTCCCCCCCTTGCTAATCTGTATACCACGGGCAAGACACAAGAGCTCCTGCACCAATATCTCTTCAGTTTTTCCTAGTAACAAAGCCTTGCATTTACTTTGGATCTGGCCACTTGCAATAAAGGCAGTATATTCCAGTTCTCTTGAAGCTTGCACCCCTGTGACAGAGCTCCAGCTGGTGAAGGGGAAGGGACAGCTGTGTGACAATTTGCCCCTTCTTGATTGATTTCTTCTTTCTGCCCCCTAGGATTTCTATGCCATTACTGGAGTTGTAACTAGGAGCCATCCCGGGCCCATCTGGATGAGGTCCATGCTTAAAGATGACAGAACCTGAATCCCTACATGTTTCATGTCAATCTACCCCAAGACTGCTTGTTTCCATACCTAGCTTCAAAATGAGGAAGAAATGTCCATCTTTTAAAATAATAGCTGTTCTTTGTATTTTTGTACTTCTTGTGCACTGACTCTAATCCTAACTAAACGATCTGCATCTTAGATTTCTCATCAGTGTGGTGTAGATAATAATTCACATCCACATGGCATACAAAGCAAATATTGCAAATGTGAACTCACCACTGAAGCAGAAGCTGAATTGTAAGTATGTACAGAAGAAATGAAAACTAGGAAAGTACAAGGGAGAGAACAGGGGAGAGGGACTCCTCAGCAAACCTGGCATTGGACACCAGCTCTGGGTGCCAGGACCACACACCCTGTCTAAAGAAGGATGCTTTTAGATTGAGTGCCTTTAGTAATGTCTTTCTGGACAAGAATTTTCTCATTTTAAAGTTACTTCAGTGAATTTGAGCACTGTGGTATGTGCCTGTAATTTCAGCTACTTGGTGGCTGAGACAGGAAGATTGCAACATTGAGACCAGCCTGGGAAACACCACACTGGGCCCAGGTCGGAACATATATTTTGGAATGAGGATAGTAAGCATAAGTGTTACACTGACAAGAGAGGCTCTCTGTGTGTGTCTTCAGATACCAAGCAGCATGAGCTGTTCTCTACTGCAATTTCTTACATCCTTGTGTATTGATATAGCTTGGATCTGGAGTGTCCCCCGAAGCCTCATGTACCTATGGTTACTGTGCACTATTGGGCAGTAGGGCCTGCCTGGAAGGGGCAGATGCTTGGAACTTGACCCGCAAGGGTGTGTGCTAGTTCTGCCCTTCCTCTGAGACTTGGCTCTGTTCTGCCACGCTGTGAGGATCTCCGTCTCTGGCTCTAACACCAGCACCATCAGGGGATTCCACCATTTCCAGGCACCCACCTGTGAATGGACTGTGATTTTCTGAAGCTGTGAGCTAAAATAAGTCTTTCCTCCTTAAAGTATGGGTGTTGGGTATTCTGTCCCAGCAATAAGAAACTAACAAAGAGAAAGTACCAGGAGTGGTGCTGTGACAATAACTTTACCTGACCAAATAGTTTGAAAGCCTTTAGATCTGGTTCATGGGAAGAGTTTGAAAAGTTTTGAGGGTGCTGGTGGCAGAAGCCTTGGAGTGCTCTGAGCCAAGCTTGGTGGGAGATGCTGGTCAGAGCTCAGAAGACCAGAATGCTGATAGAATTATGCATTGGAAAGACCAGGCTCAAGAGTTTCAGATGGAAAGGAGGACTGTATCAGCAAGTGGTCAAAAAATCACGTGTGCCATGCTGCTCTAGGAGAAAGTTTGTTGGCATTTTTCCCTTGTCCAGAGACTTTGCCTGAGACTGAGATTGAGAGCAGTGGGCTACTTAATCTGTGAAGGAAGTCTCAAGGCAGCCTGAAATTCAGGCTGTCACATGGTTAATCTTTGCAGTTTTTAACCAGCTTCAGTGCAAAGAGCAAAAAAAAAAAAAAAAAAAATGGCAAAGAGAAATGATAAAAAAAAACAAGTTTTCCATTTTGCCAAACTAAAAGGGCCTGCGTTGGTGGGGCAGATGACCATGGCGAAATTAAAGAGACTAGTACTGGGGAAAAGCCAATACATACAATCAGGACCATGGGAAAGATGCTTTGAGGGCATCTCAAAAGTCAACGAGACCCCACCTTTTACCAATTAAAGGGTAGAGACACAAAAGACTTTGCTCTGAGAAGCCTACCCCAGAGCCAAAGAGAAAAATTTTTGCCAAAGATCACCTGCCTAGAGTTCAACCATTTAAAAACTTACAGACCTCGCCAGTGATTATCCAAGGGGACCAGGCTACTGCTCAGCCCATGGCAGACCCTGGTGACGTCCTCACGGTCCTGGCTTTACAGAAGGCTTGTGGAGTACAGGAGTTGTGGAGTCTTTGAAGCTTTCAGCCACATTTCAGAGGAAGGCCTTGGGGACCTGGCAAAGTGTCCTGGGTGGGGACGGGGGAGAGGTCATGTATGAAGTTGTAAAGGAGAAGCCAAAGGTGCAGTGCAGATGCCAAAAATTTGGAACAGCCAGGAGCATGAATCATCCACTGAGGAAGGCTGCAGGCTGCGAGCAGATCCAGCCCAATGGACAGAAAAATGGAGGTTTCAGGCCCTGGCGAGGCTGCAGGGGTGAAACCACCCCAAGCCCTGTGGAGTTCACATCTTGCTGTTTCCACAGTTTACAGTTTGCCCCAGGTACTGGACATGGAGCTACCAGATTTAATCCTTACCCTGTCGGGTTCAGGCATTGCTTTTATCCGATCACCTTTTATCCTCCTATTCCTGCCTTTTGGAATGGGAATGTTTTCCCTGTGCCATTGTACATTAGAAGTCCTTACCTCTTGGTTTGCACAGGAGCTTGCAGGGGAGAATTTGCCTTGCTCTCAGAATAGACTTTAAATTTGAACTTTTTCAGCAATTCTGAAACTGACAAGACTTTGGCAAATCTCACAAAAAGACTAACTGCATTTTGCCTAAAGAGGTGGGCATGAGTCTCTTTGAGACCAGGGGTGGAATGTTGAGGTTTGGATCCGGAGTATCCCCCAGAAGTTTCACATATATATGGCTACTGTGTACTGTCGTGGGTGGGGCCTGGCCGGAAGGGGCAGGTGCTCGAGACTTGACCTGGAGGGGTGTGTGTTGGTTCTGCTCCTCCTCTGAGACTTGGCAGTTTCCTGCCATGCTGTGAGGACCTCAGTTCCTGGCTCTGACCCCAGCCCTGCAAGAGGATTCCACCATTTCCAGCCTCCAACCCATGAATGGACTGTGACCTTCTGAAACTATAAGCTAAAATAAATCTTTCCTCTCTGAAGTTGTAGATGTTGGATATTCTGTCCCAGCAATGAGAAAGTAGCTAAGACTCATGTGGCCATGAAAAAGATCTGGAGGAAAGTCCTCTCAGAAAGCACAGGAGATTCAGAGTAAAGGGGACCACTGAGAAGGAAAAGACCTACTGTGTGTCTATTCAGTAAATCTATAGAACTCAAGAGGAGAAAAATCATCTTTAACATGGAGGAGGAGATTATCTGTCCCCTCTGCCAGCAAAAGATACACTGGTTGTGAATTTCCTTCTTCCTCTCCTCTACTCTTTTGTTCACTATGTCATTATCCCATCCGTTGGAACCACCAGCTCTTCCAGAACTCTCCACCACCTCCGTCCCCAGTCTCCAGAAAGTACCAGGAAACCTCAACCATCACGTGCGACCATACTGGAGCCGACACCACTCAGATTCCATGCTTGCCCTTTGGGCCTGGGTGACTGGCTGACTGAGAAGGGGTCATTGTTCTTGGTGCCTGGTCTCAAGGTTTCTGCTCCGATGAAGCTGAGTCCTGTCTTTTCTGCCTCTGAACACTAATGTCTCCCATACAGCTCCCCCAGGATGTGCTCTGCCCACTCCTCAACACAGCCAGGACTGCCGTCTGGTCTGCACACCAGTGTTGATCCACCCCATCCACTCCCTTTTCATGCAGAAGAGACAGCTCTGCAGGGAAGGAACAACCCCTCTGTAATGGCTTTCTGGGCAGGAGAGTGCTAGGTTTATTTTGAAATGATTTGGTTAAAATGCCCTGAGTCTACCTGAGATCTCTTAGTTACACTACCAGTGAATAACCAAGCACTAGTCACAATTCATAAGTGATGACAAGACCTACAGGGAAGCCTTAAAAAACCTGCATCCTTTTTACCATTAATAATGAAGGGAGGGTGTGAACTCAAAGTTTTTGGCCTCATAACTTTCTTCTAGTTTCCACCACATCTCTTCGTTTGTCCAATGACACAGGTGGACCTTCTATGATCTGAATGTTTGTACCTCCTCGCTTCTTCTGTTGAAATCCTACCCCAAAATGCTGGTGCCAGAAGGTAAGTCTCACATGGCTTAGGTCACAAGGGTAGGGCACTCGTGAATGGCGTTAGAAGGAGCCCAGGCATACCTATCGGTTCTACCATATGAGACTACAGCAGGAGCACAGTTTCTGTGAACCAGAAAGCCGGCACTCTGGCATCTGCTTGAACTTGGTCCTTCAGCCTTCAGAATGCTGAAGAATAGATTGCCGTTGTTCAACAGCTGCACAGCCTGTGCTATTTGTTAGAAGACACTTTGAGTGGACTGAGAGATCTCATTCCTGCCAGCCTTTCTCCTTCTGTCCATGTGACCTCCCAGGATCCACAACGTGTACTCTAGATCCCCTGTCTTTGCAAAAACATCGATTTCTCTTCATCCGGAACCCTATGCCTAGGTTTTTGCCAAAAAGCCCAACATCTTTCCATTAACCCAAACAAGCCGTTGCATGTACATGTGTAGAAGTGCATGTTTCATTTGAAAAAGTCAGTGCGGCAGCCCACTTTCCATTTCAGCCTCCCTTCTCAGCTGTAGAGAGACCCCTGCGACCCCGGTAAGAGCTAATGGGGGGAAGAGCACCCCAAGACAAAACCTAAAGTCCAAAGCAAAATCCTAAGTCATGGGACTGTTTTAGTATCATGTGTTACTTTTGTTTTTCTTTTTGTTTTGTTGGTGTTAGAGATGGAACACAGGGCCTTGCACAAGCTGCAGCTACCCCCCCCCCCCCCGCGCCCCAGGCACATGGTATTTTTTAACCTAGTTGAGCCTGTTTATTTGTATGTATACATATTTACTTGAAGATGTGGGGCCACTCCTCCACTGTTTTGTTGCTGTTGTTTTGTTTTTTTAACAAAAGAGATCATCTGTGGACCAATGCACTCAGCAAAGCAGAGTGCCACCAATGGACCTGCAGTCTTGCACCTGTCTGGGCCCTCCCTCTACGCACGTCCCACTCCCATGCTCTTGAAGTCCTAAAAGCAGCCTCACGGAACTAAGTGATCACGAAGCATCATCGAAAATGCTGCACAGAATTGAAAATCACAGAACTTTATCTCATTAGTGACTCCTGTGATGCAACCTGATTACCCCCACTATACCAAGCCGCTTTCTAAAAATCCCGAGTTGCTGCAAGACAGGTTCATACATTCCATGGCCAAGAAAAGCCTGAGTTCCTGCAGTCTTTGTGTGTGGAGTCCAAGGTGGTGCAGGTGGACACAGCAGGTGACAGAGTTTCTTTGTCTGGCTGCCCATGGCATCCCAAGGGCACAGAGGGGTACCTGACAGCTGGTGGGGGCTCAGGAAACACCTACTAATCAGTCCCAAACTATATTACCCCCTGAACGTAAAAACTGTACCTGTATCTTCCTTCCTTTCTCCTGGTTTAAAAAAAAAAAAAGAAAAAGATTATATTTTATTTGCAACTCACCCGCTCATCTGGGCCTTTACTAACCATCTTCTGGATTTGCCAATAGCCTTTCCCCGGATTTTCCAAATTATTTTTAGGATACAACTTCTGCTCTAGCCACTTTTATTTTCTCAATTAATAATTAATGATTGCCCACTACGTAGCAGATGTCTTCCCATGCTAGGGAAAGGGGAATGATAGGGACTTAGATCCTGCAGGCCAGGACCTCAGGGAAGAGAAAGAAAGCCAGAGAAATGGCCTCAGTAGGCAATCCAACACCTGAACCCTGGAGAACCATTAGCTGGAGGCTTATGGGTGCTCCGTGTGCTAACCATGATTCCACGTGATTTCAGTCGTCAGTTTCCTGCAGGTCTATGTGCTAGAGGCTTGGCTCCCAGCCTGCACGTGCTACTGAGAAGTAATGGAACCTTTAGAATGTGTGATCGGCTAAAAGAAAGTCAGACCATTGGAGGTGCACACCCAGAAATGTTACAAGGACCCGGGGCCCTCTCTGCCTTTTTCCTCTGCTTCTCAATCTCTACAACATACTGCCTCGCCATAAGTCCAAAGGCAATAAGGCTAAGCAGCCATAGTTTAAAGCTTCTGAAACCATAGCCAAAATAAATGCTTTCTCATTTTTGTTGATTTTTCTCAAGAATTTTGCCAGAGTGAGGAAAAGTGGACTAATATACCACATGACTCTTAAGTGGTCTGGATCCACCACATTCCAGTGGAGAGCGTGAATTTGCCACCTTGCTGCAAATTCTAACTCTTGGCTATCGCCTCTGTGGCCTTGGAGAGTCCTTCACATTCTCTGGACCTCAGTTTCCTCTTCTGTAAAGTGCTGGTATTAAGAGAAATGAATGAAACAGTACTCGTAAAAGGCTGAGGACAGTTCTGGCACACAGTGAATATTCAATAATTATGAGTCTCTTCAGGTTGACTAGGGACAGGACAGCTGGGTGTTCTTTAATGGATGAACTTGCATACTTCTCCATGCCCTAGTCCACTATAGAGCATTGGATTTCTTTGTCCCCTCAGCCCACTAACCCCATGGGTCCTGTCATTCTGTCAAATTAAATACAAAGAGGATATTTCCTAAGACCCCAACCTCCATAGGTCTCGCCAAGGGGACTTTCATCATTTGTCTTCCTCTCTGTCATAAGCAGGGCGGTTAGAAGCAGGGTGTCCAGGGCCCATTTCGCTTCCTTGTGTTTCTGAGATCAGTTAAGGGGGAGAAGGGTACAAATATCCAAATATGGGCCGTGGCATAGAGGTTTAAGGGAACAGGTCTTGACACTGCCTGTGAGTGCTTCCCCTCAGACCATCCCTCGGGACATCATCTATGACATTCAAGACACACATCACCTCCAGAAATTCAACATTAACAATAATTTGTTAGCACTGGAAAGCCTTCGTCGAAGCAGTAGTATAGCTAACGACGTTGTGGATTTATAACTTGGCTCCTTTGGGTTTTACTCTCTCTCGTGTGTGACTTGCAGGTAACTTGCTGTGTACACAAACACCAGGAAATCCTAGCCCTTCCCTTGTCTAGTTAACCCAGAAAACCAGCAGAGGCAGCTCATTGCGATTCTATAGAGCAAGAGAAGGTGAAAGGATCTTAGGAGGCAGTTTATCCAATCTCCTTAACTTGTTAAACAATAAGGAAACCAAGGCTCACAGTCATCAGAGACTCTCCCAAGGCCACCAGCAGCATCTGGGCCTTTTGACCTCGTTATGACACGACAGGACAGACGTCAAGAGGGGCCTGTCATCTCCAAAATTCATGGTAATCTTCACTGCAGAAAGAAAAGACCTGACAAATCCAAAGTGACTGCACTAAGAGGGATGTTCAAGTAATTAAATAAAATGATTTATTTAAAGATCTTAGTCCAGTGCTGGGCGGTAAAATCCTGAAGAAGCAATGTCACCTGTTCCAGTCAGAATGAGGTGCTCCACGATGTCACGTCACAATCGCCACCTTGTATTGTTCCACTAAGACCTTCAATTTTCTTTCTTTGTTGCTACCAATCAATTAATTAAATCTTCAAAGCAATCTCTATTTTTTCTGTTCATACTGTATGTTGGGTGCTAAGATGAATCAGAAACGATGTCTGTTGTAGACTCAGAGCCATGGTATCCTAACCACATAGCATAAAATGCCACAAAACAGACATTTCTGAACAAAGGCAGTCAGTGCTAGGTCCAGCAGCCATTCGAACTACTGCCTGGAATTTATCCTGGAGAGACATAAACATGTATGCACCCCAGGTAGGCCTAAGCCACACTGCACCTGTACCCTAACAACCAAGTGGTCACCTGGCCGCACAGCTAGGTACGGGCAGAGCTTCTGACCTCAAAGGTTCTACTTAGCCCCTCCCTGATCCTCCTCTTCCCTCTCCCTTGACTCCTCAGGAGGGAACGTCCCAATCCCAAGGAATCTGCTCTACAACAAGGACTATTGTAGTTGCATCTTGGCTATCAGGACCATGCTTCCCTATCCCCCTTCCTTGTCCAGGAAAACGAGAGCAGAAGAAGCTAATTGTACTTCCAAGTGGAAGCTTTAGAAGCCAAGATGTTCTCTTCATCTCTGGTACACTAAGCAGCCAAGTTTGAGAGGGTGGCCCTTCCATTAGCCTGGCCCCCGACTGATAGACAATGCCGACCTAGTGTAAGCAGAAAATAAAATGGAAATTTGAAGGCTTAATGTTTTGAGTTTGTTACCTTAGCATTAATCTGATTTCTCCTGGAGCTGGAGGCATAGCTCAAAGATTACAGGGCTTACCTAGCAAGTCCAAGGCTCTGGGTTCAATTCTCTAGCACTATATAAACCAGGCAGGACATTGCACATTGGTAATCCCAGCACTCAGGAGGTTGAGACAGGAGGACCGCTTTGAGTTCAAGGTCAGCATGGGCTACATAGTGAGTTCAGAACCATCCTGGACTACAGAGCAAGATCCTGTCTCCAAAAAAATAAAATGAATAAATAAATAATCTAGCTTCTCCTGGCTGATGCACTCTGAAATAATGAAGAACACAGATTTCTCTTTGTTCTCAGTATCTCTGGGTCAGTCAGCTTTGTGTTAATGTAATGCATTCCTAAGATAAGCATCTCACACAGAGATAAAGTTTATTTTGGCTCATGGTTTTAGAGGTTCAGGTCGTGACAACTGGGCCCTGTTGCTTTTGGGCCTGTGGTGAGGCAAAATATCGTGGCAATAACGCATGGTGGAACAAAAGTCTACTCACCCCATGGCCGAGATGCAGACAGACACATAGAGGAAGGAAGGGAGCAAACAGGCAGAGAGAGAGAGAGAGAGAGAGAGAGAGAGAGAGAGAGAGAGACAGAGAGACAGAGACAGAGAGACAGAGACAGAGACAGACAGAGACAGACAGAGACAGAGAGAGACAGAGAGACAGAGAGACAGAGAGAGAGAGAGAGAGAGAGAGAGAGAGAGAGAGGAGAGAGGAATAAGAAGAGAAGGAAGAGGAGAAATCAGGGCTTCATAGTTCCCTCCAAGGATACCTCCCAAGGACATAAGACCCTCACTATACTCTACCTCTTAAAGTTTCCACCATCTTCTAATAGTGCCAAGTTGGGGACCACTTCTTTGGCAACATGGGCCTTTGGAGATATTCCAGATCCTAATGGAAGCAACATGTACAATCTCAAGCTTAGTCGCCGCACACATCACCCACTCCCATAACTGCCTTCTCCTTCTAACATGAAGACGTTTGCCAGCCTGAAAGCTTTCATCCCCTCCCCTCCACACTTCACCCTTTTTAGACTAATAAGTGACCCCAGACGAAGGGCAAAAGAATTCCAAAGCTCCAAAGCCTCCTGCCCAACTCCTCCCCGTTCTCTGCCTCCTGGCCTCAGCCTAAACCAGCAATAGATGAAGCAATTGTGTTTTAATAAAGAAAATTGATTTACCTTTTCAACATTTTAACAAATAGCAGTGCACACAGTTCTCTAAAGATTTATGCCCACAATTTGCAAAATTATTTCTCTATCGATCAGCATGGGTTTGTTTTTCGTAGGTTCAGTCAATTAAGTAGTAACATTCAGGTGGGTAAATTAGTTAGGCCAGTGAAGTCCCAAGCGAAGGCAGATGTGTCTTGTATTCTGAGCCTCAGGATGTCAGATGTGCAGGCAAGATGCTCAGGACCTTGTAAAGCAAAAAATAAATAAATAAATAAATAAATAAATAAATAAATAAAATTAAATTTAAAAATTTGACACCAAAAAGCTGGCAGAAGAGGTGACATGCTGGTAGAGGGCAGGGAACGCCAAGTCCAAAAACTCTTGCTGTTTGACTGTGAAATGCTACCTCTGTGCTATGAGCCGTGGCAGCTTGGATGCCTGTGCTTCTGACAAAGGGAAAGGGAACAGGAGAGGGGGTCAGAGCTACTGTGGCAGCCACAGGACTGCCCTCTTGCTTGTTCTGACCTAAACTCCTGCCCTTCCATCCTACCCTTCTAGCTCAGACACTTTCCTAGTCTCTTTCTAGCAAACTATGCCTTTGAAAAGCCTACATTCTAAAAAACAAGCTCAAGATAATTACCAAAATCATCAACAGGTGTTTTCTTTGTGTGTTAGAGTTGGTCTTTATACTCAGGAGATTACCAACCTATACTTTATAATTTCTGATGGTGATCACATGCTATCTATGTAACAGAAGGAAAAGCTTTTGAACATGCTAGTGTGTGGGTGGCTCGAAGTTCGGTAGGAACTTTTGCGCATGTGATAGGTCCAAGGGTGTGTCTACTCCAACTCACTTCCCCAGCGGTTGGCAGCTTTGACAATTTAGCAGTTTCATGCTTTCATCTTCAGCCCTCATTAACCTTCTGTGAGGTTCCAAGACTGCAGAAGATTTTTTTTTTTGAGGCAAGATCTTCCTCTGTAGTCCAGGCTGGTCCTGAATTCACTATGTAGCCCAAACTGGCCTTGCACTCACTGCAATTCTCCTGCCTCAGTGTCCAAGTGCTAGGATTGTAGGCATCCATCACCATACCCAGCTTACGCGGTGCTGGGAAAGCAAGCCCGGGGCACTGTGCTTGCTGGTCAAGGGCTTTAACTGCTGTGCTATTCCTACAGCTAACAGAAGATGCTTGAACCAGCTCTCTGGGTTTACTAGCACTGTTTTCATGACGGCTACTTTTTTGATCAAAAATAAGTATCAACATTTGCGTGGCCATTTCATAACTCAACAAAACAATTTCAATACTTGTCTTCTTTCTTTTCCATAATCTGGGAAGAGGGTATTGAGTGTATTGTTTCCTTAAATGAGGAGACTGAGGCTAAGACTGATTATCTAATCTATCCCCATCCTTCTCCTGTGTGTTGTCTTCTTATGAGACTCTTCCTGAGATTGGAAAAGTATGTTCTTTTGGCAACCTTCACCTTGGCTAATTAAAAAGAAAAGCAAGAAAGAGAGAAAAAAAAGTATGATACAAAAGAAAAAATACTGTGCAGGTACAGTGCCTACTGCTGAAGGCAGTAGGAGTAGCTTGGGAGTCCTGTGTCCAGAAATTCTGCATCTGGAACAGAGAGAGGTATGAGAACCACAGGACAGGAGTCCACAGTCCTTTCTCCCTCTATAGAGGGAGATCTTGCTCTTGTGCGAAGGAAAGCCAGGAAGAAGAAAGAAGCGATACACCTCACAAAGATATCACTTGAACAGGATATTTGGTAGAAGGCTGGAATGACTCTCTAAGAGACGTGCCCTCCCATTCTGCTTGTGGGAGACTCTTTAAAGAGCAAAAAGTGTTTCGAGCCTTCAGAGAAACACAGGGTATAGTGAGAAATCCCGGCATCTGAGAGAAGAAACAGGCAGATGTTAGGGGTAGAAAGGTTTGTGGAGTGTCTCAAGCCAAGTCCAGGAGAGAGTGCCTCTCTGCGCCATCAGAAAAGTGGAAGAAAGGCCGTGATATCTCAACCTGGGAGTGCTACAGGGCCAACATTACCTCCAGTTCCCCCTGCTTGAGGAGTGCTGGGAGACTCACCTTTGATTTCTTGCCCTGTATACTCAAAAATCTCTGCCACTGGCATCAAGATCCACCCTCCATTTGGAGGACAATAGACAAGCTGCGGCTAATCGTTCTTCCAGTGAGAAGAAGCCTCTCTCTTCTGAGAAAATACAGACATGTATGTCACTCTAGAAACTCTCTGTCTACTCACGTGATTCGGTGATATTTGTTCTTTTAATCACTCAACTAGTAGTTCATGTATTCGTTCAACAAATATTTATCTGAAGACATGTTCAATAAATGTGCAGTAACTATGTCATCTCTATCGCTCAAAGCCTTCCAGATGGCTCCAGTGTCTGTGAGTAAAAGCCAAAGTCAGTGAGCCCTTGAGACCCAGGCCCCTATGTCTCTCCAAAATCTCCACCTCTCCCTTCCTTCTCAGCCATGCCAGCCCCTTTGTTCTCTCGTTACTCTTCATTAACTCCAAATACGTTTCTCTATTGCACCTCCTGACTGTCCAGTGCCTAGCACAAGGTCTCTCCTGACCGCTGATACAGAAGACACATAAATCCTTCCGCGTATCTACCTTCACATATCTGGATCTTGCTCCTGAAATCTCTTTAATTTCTGCTGTAGTATCGCCTTGTCCAGTAGACTTCCCTGGCTGTCCAATACATAGAGTATCCACTCCTGTCATTTTCCACCCTCTTTACCTTGCTTTATTTTTCCCACAATGTTGATAGCCACTTTCACGGTGTGTGTTTGTCTCTTTCATTGACTGCCCTTCATCTGCAGTGAAAGCCCGTGGAGCATAAGCTTTGCTCGCCTACAGTCCCCAGCACCTAGAACTGCTTTGTATGTAGTATCTGCTCAGTAAATATTTGTTCAACAAACTAGTGGACTCAGGGGTAGGTGCTGGGCCTGAGTGGGAGCTGCAGTAACACAGTGGGTTTCTGTGCTGCCTGCTTTTCCCATGACCAGTTCTATTCTTTCATTTAAAGGGAGGTTCACCGGTGTGCCTGCAGACTGTCAATAAGAAGCACCTGAGTGAGACACTCAGCCCTGACGACTGTCAGAGACAAGACACAGAACTAAATGATCCATTGTTGAGTTCCGGTCTAGCAGTTCCCATCTAACCTGCAAGTACCAGGTAATTGGATTGGTAATGGGATATGGAGACTTTCACCTTGGGGTCACTGCCTCACTTCCAGCCCAGGGGAGGGATGCAGCTGACTGTCATTGTGCTTGGGGTGGAATATGGGGGAGGGAGGGCAGTTCCAAGATCTGTGGGAAACAATTGAATCTGAGTTTCCACATATGGCTATGGCCAGTTATAATGAGAAAGATTATAAACTCAGTTCTTACTGTCTTACACTGATGATCCCTTAGAAGATAATGTGGGGCCTTGGCTTAGGTCTACCAGGGCTAGAGAGAAAGGGAAGAGCCCTCACTTGGCACATGAGTCACAACCCTTTCTCTGACATGACCCAAAATACCATCGAGGTGTCACTGTCCCAGCATGCTGTTGGGCCATACTTCACCATCAATGGTTGACTTTGCTCATGTAATCACCAATGAGCAGACTCTGTCTTCACAGGCAGATTGTCCTGCCTGGTCATAAAGAGTAAGGGAAAGGCTATGGCTCTGAAGTCTGGAAAACAGGGCTTTAAATCCTGGACTGGCTTTCATCCCAGTTATAACCCTACAAACTCATTAACTTCTCTGCATTTCCCTTTCTTTATCTGTAAAAACATCCCCTGTGTAGCACTGTTAGGGAGTCTAGAAGCAATGTATCCGACCATTCGCTTAGCACACAGCTCACTGCACAGTAGGCACTCAAGAAAGCAATCAGGAGTACTTATTTTCATCATTTGATCCAGTGATACCATTTTTTGGTATCTTCTCAAAAAAAGTTAAAAGCAACACATACTAGAGATTCATGTAAACCCGCGTTTATGGCAGCATAGCTAACAACAGCGAAATTATAGAAGATGCTGAAATGACCATCAACAGACTGATGGACACAAAAATTGTGGTATATGTACACAGTGGAGTACTACATCTCCATAGGTGCAAATAAATTTGAGGCTTTTATAGGTAAATGGATGCAACTTCAGACCATTATGTTTAGTGAAATCAGTCAAATTCAGAAGGTTAAATATTGCATGATTTCTCTAATATGAGAAACCCAGAATACGGGCATTTTATAGAATCAAGTGGGTGTGACAGTTGGAATCAAGAGGAATGAGGGAGGGAACAGGAGGGCCAAAAAAAGGAGGGAAGGGAAGGATTGTAATGTTGACACAATATACGTGCACAGAATACCCACGTTCAACATAACCATTGTGTATCACATGTGTACACTAATAAATATGGGGGGAAAAAGAAGATCCTCTTTCCAGGAGCTAGAAAGAGGTTAATTTATTGGTTTATTTATGTATTAAGTCCATTAATTTGTCACTTATCCGTTTTATTAAGTACCAATTAAGCAATAGGCACTGCAATAGATACAGGTTGTATATGCCTTATCTGAAATACTTGAGGCTAGAAGTGTTAAGAGTTTAAATTTTTCAGATTTTGAGATATTTGCATATTCCTAATGAGATATCTGGGAGATGGGACCCAAGTCTAAACAAGAAATTCATTTGTTGTATATACACATTAGATACACACAGCCTGAAGGCAATTCCATACAAGTTTTTAATTGCATTGTGGCTTCTTCCTACCCAAGACCTGTCACGGGAGATCAGGTGTGGAATTTTCCACTGTGGCGTATGTTAGCCCTCAAAAAAAGCTTCAGTTTTGTGAACATTTCAGTTGTCGGATTTTCAGATTAGGGACATTCACCCTGTACTAATTAAATAGCTGTGCACGAAGAATAAAGAATGAGGGGTACAGACCACAGGGCCACTGCTCAGGAAGCACAGGAATTAGCGAATAGTCAAACATTCACATCAGCGGCAGAAGAGGCCTCCACGTAAGGCAAGGAAGCTCATGGAAGCCTGGGGCTGAGTCTTACTCGTTTCTTGCCTGATCTTCCTGCAGGGCCTAGTAAAGAGCTGTGTAGTAGCTGATACTCAAAATGTGTTTGGCCTATTTAAGTAAGTGCAAAGCAGGGCAAAGTAGAAAGTCTGTGGCCTTGCTGCCGTCCTCCCACCGAGCCAGAGCAAAAGCGCAGGGAACTGCAATCGCGTTTTCTCTCCCCTTCCTGACTGCAGCCCCTTCTGCAGGATTCTGCAACCCGCGAGGGGTGACTCACTGGGCACGTGGCTGCGGACCTGACAACAGCCGCCTTATCTGACTACACTGCGAGCTGCAGAGCGGAGCAGCAGGCACGACAGACAGAGCTCCTCGCTGCAGGAGCCAGGCCATCTGTGGGGGTGGCTGAGGCCAAGCAGAGAGTTTCACAGGACTGGGAGCAACTTCAGAACTGTGTCCACGTCTCTGCCACACTGGCACCCAGAAGTCCAGGGCTTTTGCAAAGACCAGCCTGGGTGCACATTTGGATGTGAGGATCTTCCTTTGAGAGATCTGCAGTCGGGCACAGAGACTATGTGGCAGCTAGCTCAGCCCTGGAGTCCAAGGACAGCAGAGAGGCAAACCAACACTGAGGCACGATTCTCACCCAGCCCACCAGCTAGTTGCCTGAGAGGACAGCAGGTCACACTCCTTCCTTCTGCCCTCAAGACGTAGACTTCCAGATCCTGCCTCTGCTACTGTGCAGCTGCAGTCAGATTAGCATGTCTCCAGGCCCCGCCCTTTTCCCCACACACAAGTTCAAAAGCTCTGTGTTTCTTTGTGACCTCAGAAGACCTTAAGAAAATAAAATTAAGAGGCCACAGTAAAGGAGCTGTGAAAGTAAGTGTGCTAGTGCCAGAGCTTGTCAGGCCCAGTGCTGTTCTCTCTCCAGACCCTTCCCCAACCTCCGTCCACACTCCCGCTCACGGTTCCCCTGGATGAGGGACTCAAGATCATTTTCAGCCTTGTAGCACAAGCAGTGCCAGCACCACAGCAGAAAAGTCATGGCTTCTGTGGGACAATGGTGCCACCAGCCATAGCTATGAACAGAACTAGGTATAAGAAGGCGGTCTCTTCCCTTTATCCCAAAGCCCATGATCCCCACTTGTCCTGGCTTCCAGTGACCTAACCAGGAGACATTTACCTTTGAAGGGCCACCAAAGAGAACATAATAATTAAATCTGAAAGCCAGGGGCTCTGGTAACAGCAGCACTTCAGCTGAGTGCTGTCTGACTGCCACCATTTGGGAGAAATGATTTTTCCCATTAACCTTGAATTTTGATGACAACCGCTCTAAGGCAAGCTGCTGGTCAACATTCGCAAAGAGGTTAACTTCCCTCCCTCTTCCCTGGCATCTGTGATTCTGGTGTCCCTTTCGTCTAACCACAGATGCGCCTTTGCCCCAGGTGCTTTGAGAGCTCACATTTCACAGAGGGTAGAATGAGCACTGGGAAGGAGAGTGAGAAGGGACAAAGATGCAACAGGGGACAAGGGACAGCTGCTTCCTAATGATGTGTTCTGGTACCAGCAAGGAGACAGCTTAATGCTATTGTTCTGTGCATATTAAACCACTAATCCACGTCCTGTTTTGGCAATGCGGGCTACTCACATCTGTATGCCTTACCTACAATCTGTAAAGCTAATTTGTTAAACAGCTTTCTTCTCCCGTGGGAATGAGGTCATTGGTCACAGAAGATTGATTAAGCTCTTGGAGAATCAACATTAATGAAAATCAACACTGCCTAATGAGTGTTTTTATGGCAGCCTCATAAAAAAGAATTTTAAAAGGAGAAACAAATAAACAAAAACAGCAAGAAAGGCCAGACGGCCTCTGTGCTGACGTCTCACAGTCCTTGTGGTAAAGTCAGCTTCAAGACAGCGATGACATCTCTCGCGCAGCCGACCTTCCTCCCCTCCCTGCCTCTGGCTCATTGGTACTAGGTCTGAAAAGTTTGCATGTGTGCATGGCACAATACGGTTCCGAAGACATTTCCCTCTGTATAGGACACCTAATGTGTGGAGAGAGAAACATGCTTTGGTCAGAAAACTTGTGGTTTGAACACCAGTAGCACCTTGTATTGTGGACTCTGGGCAGGAAACAACCCCTCTGACTATTCCCACATTTTGAAAATGAAATACTTCGTCTTCTCATATCTTCCCCAGGAAATCAGGTGCACTGAGACTCATGTAAGCTAATATATATGAGAAATGTTTTAAGCCTTGTGTAACCACAGGAATCTTTACTATTGAGGAGCCATTAGAGAGAAACTACTAAGCCAAACCTTGAACTTCCACAAACCATAGCATAATCCAGACAAGCTACCTAACCTTCCCCCAGCCACACTTTGTCTATTAAACAGAGTAACTTCAGTGCTGTTCTTTCAGCATTTGGAGAGATTAGAAGAAGAAATAAATACAATGTGTTCAGAACGGCTTGGCACTCAGTAAGCAGCTAAGACATTATGAATCATGAAAATTAGAGCTATTACTCTCTCTCCTCCTGACTCTGCTCCTGCTCCTTCCACAGTGGAATGACAAAAAGACCCTAACTCTATCCCATCCACCAGATCAACAGGCAGGTCCGAGGACCTACACAAGACCAAACGGAAGCAGGCCCTGGGTGATCCTAGTTCACTGATGTCCGGGCTTGAGAGCACAGACAAGGTCTGCAAGGAATTGAACAAGTCAATGAGATTGCAACGAGGCCAGGGAGTGGGAGGGGAGACTGGGAGTGCTCCACTGTAAAGGGAGACCCGAGAGGTCTTAAAATAACTGTAGCTTGAGATGGTAGTTTGAAGAAGGTGATAGGTGGGTGTTCTCACTGCAATGTCTATAACAAGAAATCGGGCTTAAATCAAAAAGGAGTGATTCCAGTAAAGTTGGGAGGACCCAGGATGGAAAAGAAATGAAGAGAATGAAGAAAGTGAGAGAGAGAGAGAGAGAGAAAGAGAGAGAGAGAGAGAGCTCAGAAGAAACGTTTTCTCTCCCAAGGATGTTTTCATTAAATAAATATATAAAGAAATGAATTGGTAGCAAGTCTGTTCTTTCGTATTTTTTTCCATTTTGTTCTTCACATCTCTAATTTTACCTAAATGATAATTTTATGAGCAAATCAAGTTATACATAATACATTTTATGTTTCTTCTTAGCAAAATGATTTTAGATATGTAAATTGCACTACAAAAATAAATATTGCATGTTATTCTAATTTTTCACCAAATTTACATTCCCCTCCCCCCCCAGTTCACCCAACTCTCTTTCTCTAATGGTTTTAACATTTTCAAGACCTTGACATTTACAAATTTAGCTTA
The DNA here is from genome assembly GCA_004027205.1 of Ctenodactylus gundi. Taxonomy (NCBI): domain Eukaryota; kingdom Metazoa; phylum Chordata; class Mammalia; order Rodentia; family Ctenodactylidae; genus Ctenodactylus; species Ctenodactylus gundi. The sequence continues at coordinate 514,404 of PVKB01000142.1, forward strand.
TAACTAAGAAAGAAGTAGCTTCATACTAGGTTAGGTGGTATGTTCTGTTAATTGACAAAGTTGTAAACCCTTCTTAGCTGATAACATTTTTTTGTTTTTGAAGCAACGAGAGCAAGAGGCACATAATTGTAGGGCCAAAGTAAGATAGAGTCAGACAGGGTCCTACATTTTTTTGTGACAGGATTTTTGAGATCTCTCCATTATACGTAATATCGTTTTCAGTCTTAGGTGTAGTTGGAATACCACCAAAATGCATTCTCCATTTCCTGAAACATGTGCCTAGTGACATAAGGCATTGCTCCATAGCCCTGTTGATGGGATCTCTGGTTTCTGATGACATCTGACTTCACAGGAAGGTCTAGGGAGGGTCATGGCCAAAAGCATTGCCCATTGATGCCTACTTCACCTTCCAGAGAACTCAAGGATTTAAAACTGCTCATAAAATTATACAGAGGTGGATTTTCTAATAGGTGGTCACTGGCTACCTGTGGCTATTTAAGTTAATAGAATTAAATAACAATAAAATTTCACCCCCTCGGTGGCTCTAGCCACATTCCGGGTGCTATTCAGCCACACGAGACTAGTATGATTAAGCTAGCCAACATAGACATAAAACATTCCCATCCTTGCAGAAACTCCTGCTTGCCAGCACTGATCCAGAAGATAATTGAGAAGCACAAGGAAAACCGCAATTATTGAAAGCCTGCAGTATACCAGAATCCCTATACCTCAGTACTTCGCTAAGATACTTGACAATGGGTGCTGTGACCGATATCATCTTTACTTTACAGATGAAGAAATGAGGGCTCAGGGAGTTAACCTCCCCCTAGCCCCAAAGCTAGTGTGAAGCGAAGGGTTCCACACAGAGCTCGCTAAGCTTGAGAAGCCACTGTGGGCCCTGACGCAAAGACAAGAACAAGACAAAAACATGCAGCAGCTGTGGGGCTGAGGATCTGGGAGACAATGGAAAGCTGGACCAGAAACGCAAACAAGCAACTTAGTAGAAGAAGCCATCTCCTTCCTCTTTACCGCAAACCTCCAAAGGAAGAAGCAGGCTGCCCTCTGTATGGACGCAGGAGTCTCACTTCATCCTAGAGCAAGCCACGCAGCTATCAGGACCACGTTGCCAAGCTCTGAGGAACGTGTGCGGTACTAGAAATGGATCAGTTTTATTGGCTGGAAAGTCATCACCACAAGCATCTTCCAGACACTCTGAGTTCTACCCTTTTCTGAGGCTCCAGAACTTCTTCCCGTTAGAACAATCAGAGCAGCTTCTTCTGACATAGCCCGGGTTGCTGTAGAGACTTGAGAGGACAGGTCTTAAGTAACTGTCACAGCAGCTACATGGCAAGGTCTTTACAGAGAGCTTCAGCAGCCAGAGTGCCTGGGGCAGCCCCTTTAATCCTCTCTGAGTACTATGACTATTCCAAGTAACTGTGGCGTTGGCCAACTGGAGAAGTCCATGACACCCTAGCAGCTGTCTTGAGACCGTGAGTGGCAAGAGTTCCCAGAAGCAGGCTGCTGCAGCAGAATGGTACACTTGTGCTTTGCTCATACAGTGGCCATGGTGGTGTCTGTTATGGTTTGGATCTGGAGTGTCCCCCAAAAAACCTCATGTACCTGTGGGTACCGTGTAGTGTTTGGAGGTGGGGCCTGGATAGAAGGGACAGGTGCTTGAGGCTTAAACTGGAGGGGCGTGTGCTGGTGCTGCCCTTCATCTGAGACTTCTCTCTGCTCTGCCACGCTGTGAGGATCTCCGTCTCCCAGAGCACTGGCTCTGGCCCTGGCTCTGGCTACAGCCCCACTATGTGATGCCATCATTTTCTCGCTGCCCACCTGTGAGTGAGCTAACTTTCTAAAACTGTAAGCTAAAATAATAAATCTTACCAGAATACCTGAAGTTGTGCATGCCAGGTATTGAGTCACAGGGACAAAAAGTAACCAAGACGGTGTCCAAGGCTGCTTGAGGTCATGACTCAGGCAGAAGGGGCACACTGGGTGGTTGGGAAGATGGAGTGAGAAACACGGTTGGATCACACCTCAGACTGCTTCAGAAGGGGCACAGCTGTGGTCCTTAGGGGAGGTAAGCACGGCCATGAGGGGTGGGTGGTGTCTCTCTTCTTAGAGGTCACAAGGTCACGGGGGATGGGAGGGGGGGTAAGCAGCCATGCACCATTTACCTTTCCAGCCTCCTCTCCGTTCCTATAACTTGGAAGTCACTCGGGAATGCTCTGGTACTTAACCAGAAAATCAGTGTCCTCGTATTTTCACCAAACTTGTCCAGATGAAGAACCAAGAGGTTATATTGAGATATAGAAGAGATTTATTGTGGGAATTGGCTCATGTAATTAGGAAGCCAGAAAAATCCCATGAAATGCCATCTGCCAGCACCAAAGCTGGCGGTGTGATCTATCCTGAATCCTGAGGCCTGGGAACCAGCAGAGTTGTTGGGGTAACCAAAGGCCTTAGAAAGAGCAGTCTTGCGTAGACATCAGACTCAGAAGGCCTGAGAACAAAGAGCTGGAAAGATGAACAGCCTGGCTCCAGGAGAAAAAGAAAATTCACTCTGCCTCTGCTTGTGGATAATGCCAGGACATCTTGGTAAGGGTAGATTTTTCTTTACCAAAGCTACTGATTCAAATGCTCATATCTTCTGGTTATGCCCTCACAGATACATCACCAATAATGTCTTACCAGCTACCTGGGCATCCCTCAGCCGGCTCAGGTTGACATATAGAGTTAGCATCAGAGTTTAGTTCATGGAAAACTAGTTCTGAGAGATGGTAAGGAGTATTTAAAAAAGGAAAAGAACACGGGGGCAACAATTTTCCATGCTCAACTTAGTTTGGAAAGCATTGAATTAACAAGGTTCAACAGGGCAATTTACTGTAGGATTTCTCCATGTCTTTAAATGACAATGAAGGGAGTTTCAGAATGCAGCCTCTCCCGAACTTAATTGACCACAGAATTGTTGCTCCACATTTTCCTTGAGTGACTGCAGTACTGTGGAGGCACTGATCAGAACCCCTGGCTTTGACTCACTATTACAGACTTTGGATAAAGCAAGTGTGCTACTTGGAGGTTGATTGGTTAATCAATGAGTCATACCATCCCATAAAAGGTCCTCGGAGACACAGCATTCCTGAATTTACTTATCCAACAAGGCAGTAACAGGCGGTGCCCCACCTCTCTTAATGTTGGCCCCGAGGACATAGATTTCTTCTTTTATGTGGCTACGCAAGTGACACAATAATTACTAGCCTAATAATCAGACAAATTCATCACCAGATCAATAATAAAACATTCATATTTTGGGGGTGCTTGCTATATACAAAATATTATATAACCAGGTAACATGCAATTACATGTTTTGTAAGAGACCAAAGAATTATTTTGGTTCTCCAGGAATTTGCAACTTAACTGGAGGAATTAGAAATATATGTTTTCCCCAAGAGTATCAGTTCACTGCTACTGCTCACACCGTCACTTTAAGATTCCTTCTCTCTGATCTTTGACTTAATTATCTTTCTCAGAATGACTTCATTTATACAATCTCAAACTGGAGATAGCTCTCCTTTTTGGTGCTGTGTACTGTATGTATTATTCATAGATTCATTTGTTTCTGAACAATTTATGAAAACCAACTAGAGATTAATTCATAAAAAATAAGCTTTCCCCCTTTTCCCTTTGCAAGACCAGATCTGTTTATCCACCACAACCGTATTGGCTGATTGGGCTTCTGCCCTCCCTCTGCCCCTATTCCGTAGGAAAATCGTTTCTCTTCAGGATTGCTGCCACATATCCTTTCATGTGCCTGAAATATATGCCATTGTGTTCTGACTTTTGTTTTGTGCAGAAGCCCTTTCATGCTCTGTCTTCTGCAAGGTTCCTCTGTCTTGGCAGCCAAAGCCTCTTCTGTTTGCAGCAGGGAGATTTCCATTGTACTCTGCACATCCTAAGCTCTTTGTTCCGAGCGGTGGCCTTTTGTAGCTGAGTTTGCTAATGTTTTGAACTGAAAACAGACACAGCCATACTTGTTCAGTCTCCTTTCCTTCTGCTCTCAGGCACAGTTGTCAAGCCCACAGAGGGATCCGAGAGCCTCCTGCCCATAAGGGAGAAGGTGGGCTAAACTCAGCAGCGAAGAAAACGCATGAAAGGTGAGAGAAGCAGATGGTGGATCCCTGGGAATTTTAATCTCTTGAATTGCAGATATCTTAATCCTTTTCTTGCATGGAATGTGCCTGCTACTCTTCTTACTGAATCACATGACTCAGCTTCTGTGGGGTTTCTGGTCCCCCCAGAGGGGTCCTGTCTTCCTTAACCCATAGTCCACCTGCCTACTGTCACAACCCATCAGGCAACCCCACTTCGTCCTCTTTTAACCACATGCCAGCTCAATAGCCCAGTCCCTGACCTTTGCACTGGCTAATTTACCCACAGTACCTAAAAGCTCTGTTCACCTCATAATCACGCCTTTCATGCCCTTTTATTCCCTTAGGTCGTATGCCTTTACTCCTTATACCTTATGCCTGGGCTTCCTATCCAAGTGTAAGGTCATGGAGGCCTTACACCTGGTCTTATTCCTTGACCTGTTAGCCAGGTATAAGCTTATAGGGTCAATAAACTTTCATTCCAAACTTTTATTGATGGTCAGACACTTGATTCTGCTGGAGTCCTTCTTTGACCTAACAGTTTCCACCTCTGCCTCTTACTCTGGGTCAGCCACCATGAGCTCCTTCTTTCCCTGACTGCCAATGGATCTTGGGAATAGAACATAGAGACAATGTGTTTCCCTTACTGCCTAGTTCCTTAAATGTTATTCTTAATTCTGGATACAAACACAACGTGAACTTCACGGACACTAACCATTCTCCAGCATCTCAAATCCAGCACATAGTTGAGATTTAGGACTCTAACAACACTGCTGAATGACTGAACCCACTTCTGAGCCTAATAGTTTTGAGGGAAGCAGCCGGGCAGGCCTGTCACCGTCCATCCCATCTTCCTAATATGAGTCCTCTGTGTCCCCTGTCTTCCAGGCAGCTGGAAGGGCAGTAACCAGAGTGTAGAATCCTATGTGTGTTTCAGGGAGGAAAGCTTGTAAAAAAATAAAAATTTAAAAGGTGCCTTTGAGACACAATGTTACCACCTCCTCAGATGATGCATCAATTCAATCACAAAAATCTCAACAGAAATCATTTAGGTCAAATTGGCCTTGCATGGCGATCCCAGGATCCTTCTCTCCAAAAGGGTGTGCCTGTATGTGAGCGTGCATGTGTATTAGTGCATGTATATGTTTGTGCATATACACAAGTGTGTGCATGTGAGGTAATCCTCTGGGTTGCTATATTGAATCAACTCTTTCACTTTCAGATCTTCCATTTTAAAAAATATTCCCTTAAATGAATGGTTGCCATTTTCATCATCTCCCGTTTCACACTTTAATACATTATCACCTGCCCCATTAAAATGATCCAAAATTCACGTTTACATAGTCAATGAACACTGAAAACGTGTTCTTTCTTAATTTCCCTCTCTCCTTTTATTCCCTTCATTCCTTTCTCTCGCTTTTTCTTTTTTTTTTCCAGTTTTTGGTTTTGAATCTGGGGAAGGATATTTCTACGGTTCCTGACTCTACCCGCCCCTCCCTTCTTTGACTAACTACAGTTTATTAGTTGAGATGGTGACTCCATGCTGCTCTCAGTACCTGTCTCTAGTGATGTTGTTGCAAATGAAGATATTAGAAAAAACAGACAGGCGTTAGTCTTCTTGGGTCTTTTCCACAGCATTTTCCCCAGCCCTGTTATTGACTCTACTCAACACTCCCTGCTGCCCCACCCCACAATACAAGATGCAGGTAACAAGCCCAAAAATGAATAGATAGATAGATAGATAGATAGATAGATAGATAGATAGATAGCTCTGCTCTTTAGCAGTATTGTTTTCTGGTACAACAAAAATGGAGCACTTAGGCTGAAGGAGCACTCTGTGACTTGTGGTACCTCTGGAGGCAGCGTCTCTCTGTTTTGGAATAGCAATCAACTCAGCAGGCCAAATGTGTTAGGGAGGACAGGTGGCACATTCAAGTCTAATTCTTTCTGGCTTCAGCTTCTGCCATTCCGGCTCTACCTCAGACCGTCTGCGGTGACTCCAATCAGTACCCATTAGAATGATCATTCCCTTAACTTTAGCCAAAATGCTTCCTGAATTAGGACTAAGTGCCTTTCTAGTAAATTCATAAAAAGATGTTGAGACTTTGCACTAAATTATTTCAGAGCCCATGTTCTGCGCTCCTGTAGGAATACCCTTCACTTCTGCATGTCTACCTAACAAGTTACTGTGCTGTCACGTTTTCTCTGATGGCTGTCACCTTGGTATCTAAGCACTTTGGTAAATTCATAAGGCTAAAAACAAACACTTATGTGGAAAGAGGGAATAAAGCTCTTCTCTTTGCTCTCTCATCTCCACAGGGACACAGTAGCAGAAAGGGGCTGTGATTCTCCAAGGTCACACTGTGCAAAGACAACATAACACAGCCAAGAGAAGACAGCAAAGTCACAAGTTCCAGTCCCCAGCCTCCATAATGCAACAATATGCGGTCTGAAATGCTCTGTCGTGGAAGGCACCAAAGGGAATGTTGTGGCTTCTGGCCATAGCGAGGAAGGAACATTCACAAAGTCAGATTTTCTTCCTTCCTCTTTGGGATCTGGGTTTGGCTTCTTCTCTCACTGCTGAATATTCAACTCTTGCAACTCGAATACCTAATGACATGAGGCGAAATGCTCAAAAGTTTCACTTATTTACCAAATAATTCAGTCATCATTAATCAAGGATCTTTCGTGGGTAAATAAATGTTATATAATTGGAAAGAGTCGCTCATTAAGCATTTGTAATCTAGCAAGAAGAGAAAAGATATACGTATAAAAATGTTTACTAGTTGTGATTCTAGACTTTAAAAAGGAGCAACGGATAAAACCTATGCAGATTCTGTTCCAATGGTCCTTATGATTACAGTGGGGAAAACAGATAACAGACAGACAAGCAAACAAGGCACATTACCTGCAAACCTACTGCGAGGTAGAGTTCTGATACAACAGAACAGGGAATCACTGACTGAGGTGCCCCATGTTTCTTTTCCACGTGGTATTTAAGCAGCTGAATTAGTAGAATCTACCCACAGAAGTGCATTTACAATAACCCAGACCTCTGTATAGAGAATTTTCTTCTCCAGTTAGAAAATATTGCTAATGTGTCTGCCCATTGGTGCTCTCCACAGACCAAGAGATTTAACACCTATAATGGGTTGGTGACCAAAAACTTTTCAAGAATCTGGAATTAGCCAAAATCTAAATGACTCTAATCTGCAAAGAATAGGTTTAAAAGTACAGAAAGGTGGGAGCCCTGGCAATCCACTGGCCACATGATGAGCCGCTATTCAAGAGAATGGACTTATTCATTCCTGCTAATTAAGCAGATTTCTTTATACTTGCTCAACACAAAAGTAACTGCTCTAACCTCTTTTCCTTTAAGATTAAGTAATATTTAATAGTTTTTAAAAATATTACAGTGCCAAGGTATACATTAGGTGGCAAGATTCATTCTGACCTACATTCCTCCATAGCCCACATTTTTTGTCCTCCTAAGATTCAGTCAGCTGGGCAACGTAGAAAATTTAGCTCCTCAAACAAATGACTTCAAAGAGACTCAAGGTGGAACTCTCTGCTTACTTCAAAACTGTCATTCAAAGTAGTCACTATCCTGTCCTTAAACACTTCTGGAAAGATGACGCAGGCTACCAGTATTCAGAGAAGGTCCTGAGCTTTCTAATGACTGGAGACGTTGTTCAGCCCAATGGCAGAGGTCAGAGGAGTCCACACAGGGGCTCCTTAGGATCTGAAACCACGTTAGCATTTGCTGTATAGTATTTACTTTCATTTACTTTAAAGATTAGTATTTAGAAATGCTAAAACCTTAATTTGCAGGACAGGATAAAGGCGAGAAGGGGTGGCCCTCAAGTGGTGAGAGCCCACGAAGCCTAGACAAAAAAAAAAAAAAAAAAAAAAAAAAAAAAAAAAAAAAAAAAAAAAAAAAAAAAAAAAAAAAAAAAAAAAAAAAAACAGAAAAGAAAAGAAAGGAAAGAGAAAAAGAACAAACGAGGATGCTCTTGTACTTAGAGTTAAATGGAAGAGCAACGGTAAAATAATTCTAGGAGACGGAAGATAGAGGAGAGGGTCAGTTGAAATCACTGGAATGTTGTTGCTTAGGAACAAGAACTATTTCCTAAGGAAGAGCCAGGTCTTACACCAAGTACAAAACTAAACTACATCCATCAGAAAGACAAAAAGGAAGAAAGAGAAAGAGAGAAAGAAGAAAGAGAGAAAGAAAGGAGAAAGAGAAAGGAAAGGAAGAAAGGAAGAAGGGAGAAAGAAAGAAAGAAAGAAAGAGAGAGAGAGAGAGAGAGAGAGGAATGAAGGAAGGGAAAGAAAAAAGGAAAAGAAAGGAAAGGAAAGGAAAGGAAAGGAAAGGAAAGGAAAGGAAAGGAAAGGAAAGGAAAGGAAAGGAAAGAAAAGGGAGAACTTTTAACATGGTCAAAAGAACTCACCAACAATTTAGCCCTCTAGAGGCTGGAGGAACAGCTTAGAGTTTTAACACTCGCCTAGCAAGCTCAAGGCCCTGGTTTGATTTCCCAGCACCACATAAACTAAAAGTGGTGGCACATGCTTGTAATCTCAGCACTTGAGAGGCAAAGGCAGGAGGATTGACGCGTGTTTGAGGCCAACCTAAGCTTCATAGTGAGTTCAGAACCAGCCTGCACTACAGAGAAAAGACCCCGTCTCAACAAGAAAAAAAAAAAAAAATCAACCCTCTATGCATAGAAAATTCAATTTTCTGTTAAAAAGAACAGCATTGTCCAGACTCCTTTCACTTTATCATTCAGTGTCCAGCTTACAGTAACAAATTACTAGACATAAAAAGAAATAAGAAAATGTGATCTGTAATCAAAAACTAGTCAATAGAAACAGGCCCAAAATTTTCTGTTAGAATTAGCATACAAGAGCATTGAAGTAGCTATGTTCAAAGACAATAGAACATTGGAAGATAATGTGAATATAATAAAGTAAGTAGACAGAAATCACATGGAGAACAGTGACGTGATGGCTGGCTTCCCATCAGAAACAACGAATGCTAGAAGACAAAAGAGAAAATTCTGGTAAATGCTGGCTGAAAAACTAAAGTAAAACATATGCAACAAGTGTCGAGACTTGTGTTTAGTGAATAAAAATCTTCAAAATGAAAATGAAGTGAGTGTGTTTTTAGACATATGGAAACTGAGAGGATTCATGGTTGACCACAGCATCACTAGAATATGTCATCAACGTTCCTCAAACTAAAACATGGAGCTTGTAATATAAAAGAACAAATAAAAAAGCACAAGAAGAGAAAAGTACCTGGGTAAAGATGAATGTTGTTTTTCCTTCCCCTTTCTGTCTGAAAACAGGTGACATTTTAATTCAAAACTGAAGAGTGTTTTATAATTTCAACACATTTCAAGGAAAAATATACAGAAATACATAAAATTTGTGAATAAACGAAATTATCTTTATAGCATTTTACATCTTATGTAATAAGGTACATTATTAACTGAATGTAGACTGAAACATTGAGGATTGTATTGCAGTTCCCAAACAGCTGTGGAAAACTACAAAGAGGCCGAGCTAAACCCCAAGGAAAATTGAACACAAAAATGATTTGATGAGCTCAAGATAAGGCAAGAAAAGTAAAACGTAGAAGCCAAAATAAAGAGGAGGCAAGCGGAAAACAATTTGCAAGATGGTAGATTAAATTCAGGAGCATCAACAATTGCATTAAACGCAAATGGACTAGCCGCTGCAATTAAGAGCAGAGGTTTCAAACTGGGCTAAAAAATAGATTAAATTATGTGCTGCCTACAAGAGACGCACTATAAACACAAAGACCTTAATAGGTTGCAAGTAAAAGGATGGAATAAGATTAATCACACAGTGATCATAAGAAACAATGTGTTGCTGTATTGATATCAGATAAAATAGACACCTTGACAAGCAATTCTATGAGAAACAAACAGAGATATATCCCGATGCAAAGGAGATCAATTCTTCTGGAAGACGTAACAATCCTAACTGTGATGCTTGTGATAATAGGCTTCAAAATACATGAAGCAGGAAATGACAGGAATAAAAGAGGAGGTAGAAAATCACAGATGCAATTGAACATTTTAAAATCCTCTACTCTGTAATTAATAAAATAACTAGAGAATCAATCAATAAGGAAATACAAAGATTTTGCAAACAATATTGCAAACTGGCTTAATTTAATTGAATTTTTAGCATAAAACCCAAAAACTATAGGATACACTTTCCTTCACATCCTCACCGTAAACTATATATGTATATTATATATTTATATATTATAAATCTATATGTATGCATGTACATACATGCCATCTGTTTGACATACAATATACTTCATACTACTTCAGAACTTTGAAATCTTGCTCATACCTTCTCCAACAATAAAATACATAATAACAAAATAATGAGATATGTAGAAAGCTTGCTTATTTGGAAATGAAACAACATACTTTAACATAATCCCTAAATCAAAACAGAATTCTTAGGGAAAATTTGAAAATACTGTGAACTATAAAATAATACAAACACAATGGATCAAAATTTTTGTGGAGCCTCTAACATGGTGCTGCGAGGGAAATTTATTATTTTGAAAGTAGGTGATCAACATCATAAGAGGCTGGAAAAGGGGAAATACGAAGCTTATAACAAGGAGAATGGACAATAAAAGGCAGCTCTTCCAAAGGTTGACAGGTTGAGAAAACGTGAGCAAAACTATTCAGCAAAACAGGAGTCTGCAAATTACCAGTAGCAGGCGTAACCCTTCGATCCCACTCCAAATCTCATAGACAGAAAAGGGATAACAGGAACATTATACCAGCCAGTTTAACAACTTAGATAAAATTAAAAGTTCCTTGAAAACACAGTTTTATAAAATAGGCTCAACACTACAAGAAATAAAAATTGCCCATATTTAGATTTTCAAAGTGAAATTCCTAGGCACAAAGCAATTCCAGGTGGCTTTATTAGTCACTCTATACACAAAGAAGAAATAATACAGTCACTCACAACTACTTCCAAGGACGGAAAAGACCACTTCCCATCTTTTATGAAACCAGAACAATCCTGGGATCTAAACCTCACAAAGGCATTTCAGTTAAAGAAAATTATGTTTAAAAATGTGCCCTGCACATACACAGGCACATTCCTTGCAAACAGGTAACATATTAAATTCAGCAATATACAAGAATTTCAAACTATGACCGACTATAGTTTAACCCAAGAACGCAAAGTTCTTTTAATATAGAGAAACCAATATGGATAATTTACTATACTAGCAAATCTATATCTAAAGGAAATATAGATCAATTTAACTGAGAAATTGTTTGGCAAAACTCAACACCTACTCCTTCTCGGTTAAAATTCTGTACAAAGTAGGAATAGGTAGGAAGTTCTTAATATAATAAAAATTACCTTAAAAAATTCTATAATAACAGTCTTAATGGTGAAATACCAAATTATTCCTCCTTATTTCAGGAAAAGAGTAGGAATATTCCTTCTACTACTCCTACCGATCATGGTAGTAGAAGAACTTGCCCGTAATATAAGTCTTGAAAAAATAAATTAAAAGCCTAAAGATTAGAAGGAAGAAATTGTGTTTATTCATAGATTTTATAATAATTTATATAGAAACTCCTAAGTAATTTATTTCAAAATTAGAAGTTACAAGGAAATAAAGTAAACCACAGAATACAAAGTCATTGTACTAATTTCAGTACATGAAATTTGCATAATAAAAGTTCCAAATGTCATTGACCCCAGCATCATGAGACAAACTATTTTTTAAAATGAGCAAAACACACATTTGCCAGTGTTATAAATTGTAAATTACAAAATATTGCTGGGAGAGACTCAAAAATATAAACAAATGGAGATGTGCAAGGTGTTCGTAGACAGACTCAGTATTTTTAGTGTCAACTAGCCCCAAACTTTCTCTAGGCTCAATGCAATACTAGTAACAATTCCAACCTATCAATCTACAGAAATAAACAAGTTGATTCTTGCATTTATATTTCAATACAAGCGACTTAGAATTGCCTAAACAATCTTTAAAATAACAAATTTGGAGAGTTAACATTGCCTGATTTCAAAGCTTGCAAGATTTCACAAGAGTGATGATTATATGGTGGACACATTTTACAAACTATATCGAAACGTTCTTGAGATGTGGACCTTTAACTGTGTAAATTTTACAATCATAAAAAAAGCCCTAATACAATTTTGTACTGGTACACAGACTACGACACAGGAGGACAAGGGGACATTTGGCTGAGTGTAGACGAGAAAGCAAGCATGCGCACAGACCCCTCTTCCTTCTGTCCTCTTTAGTAAGCAGCACTGATGGCTTTTTCTGTGTCAGCCTGGTTAAACCGAAACAATTGATCCAAGAATTTCTTTTCTATGTATTTCCAAGTTAGAATTGGCTCAAAGAAGACTTTGCAAAAATTCTGAAAGAAAGACTTGAAACAGTCATATTTATTCTCTGAATTTGCCGGAATTAAATGTAGCAGGGGACAGTGGCCTATCAGGTTCCATCTTGCTCCTGTTCTCCCCCTCTCCACATACAGCCCTTCTTCCCAGCAGCTGGCTGGTGACCAACAACCAACTCCAGATAACCACCAGATAGGACTACGGACCCACAGAGGTAATAGCTGTATCCAGGCAGATTTTCTCCTCGTTCTGTCTGTGATTCTCTTTATAGTTCCACACAAGAGGCTGGACATGTTCTCAGATTGCCCGCATAGCTGCTGGCTGATTTCTATGTCTCTCCACCTCCCTCTGTGGGCCTTTGCTTTCCTAGTTTCTTTCTAGTTGTGTAAGTTCTAATCACCGTGATAACTTTCTTATCCTACATCATTTATAGTGACTGATTCCTTGAGTGGTTTCCAACTCCTGACAGAGCACAGGGCAACTTTCTCAGCTTGAGTGCTAGAACTGATTCACTTTTGAGGGCAAGGGCTTGGTAGATTGCATGAGGTAGAGAAGTGGGTACAGGCCACAGTAGAGCCAGCTGAGACGGAGCAGATGTCAAGGAGATGACAATCACCTTCAGTAGAGCTTTCATGCTCCATTAGAGCATCCTAAAAATCACCAGATGGACCCTCTTTTTAAAACAGACTTCTCTCTCAAATCATCTGATGCAGATCATGATTTTTAAAAAAGAGGTTCCTACTATAGCCTGACTTGGGCCTTTAAGAAGGCTGATATATATACCAAAATCTCAGACAAAGTATAGGTAGACGATATTTTATGTACCTATGTAAACATATACTTGAGTGTCTTTATTAAATTAAAAATGAAAAACAGACTGGAGGCATAGCTCAGAGGTTAAGAGTGCTTGTCTGGCAGGTGCAGGGCCCTGGGTTTGGTTTCCCAGCACCACATGGGCTGGGATAGTGGCACGTGACACACCTCTAGAAAATAAATGAATAAATAGAAAATAAAGGCCTGCAGCACTGGGACTGGCTCCGAGAGAGAGAGAGAGAGAGAGAGAGAGAGAGAGAGAGAGAGAGAGAGAGAGAGGGAGAAGAAGAAGGGGGGAGGAGGAGGAAGAGGTGCATCTTTTGAGACAGGAAAAAATGTTTTCCCAGGAAAAAAAAAACCTAATACAGTCTTTGTATTTAGGAAATTGCAGAACCTTTAAAAATTCAACATTCTTGTTCTCTGTTACATTTGCCACAGAAATAGATATATGACCCATGTCAAATTCTTCATTAAGGAATAAAATAACTTGAGCTTTTGCTGTGTGCTAAGCATATCGGCTATAACTGTCCCATAAGGGCAATGTTATCAGCCTGATTTTATAGCTTAACTTGAGGCTCAAAGGTGCTAAGTGGCTTCATTAGGGCTACACGGCACCCATCTGTGAGAGCTGTGGTTTGATCTTGCATCCATCTGAACGTTGTCATCTTTCCACTATACCATGCTCATTTGTATGGACTAGGGAATCTGTCATAGGAAAGAGAAAGAAAGCTCCTGTGTGGATGTTATTCTTGTGAATTATCTTAAAATTATCACAAGAAATAATGTTCAAATACCTCTGGGGCTTATTATGCACTGGCACATGAGTTACCTTTTCATTGCTGTGACTCAATATCCACAAATTTAGGGTAGGAAAGTTTTCTTTTAGCTCACAGTTTCAGAATGTCATAGTCCATTCAGGGGCAGCTGGCAAGAGTGGACGTACATGGCAGAGGCAGAGGTGGAGGCAGCTTCTCACTACATCATGAACAGGAGGCCAAGTCAAAGCAAGCTGAGATAGCCCTCCAAAGAAGGCAGGAAGCAGCTTATATATCCTTCCAGGTCTCATACCAGTGATCAGCCCTTCCTGGATCCAGATGTTGGAAGGTGTGGTAAGCCCCCACTACACACCTGTGATCCAACTTACATGCCTGTAATCCAGATTTCATGCCTGTAATCCACCCTTCCAGTCTGGGTCTCAATCTCCCGCAGCACATGGTTCCATGGACAATCTACAACATTCAAATATATGAGACTTTTGGGGGACATTCCAGATCCAAACCACAATTATATATAATATATACACATACACATATTTTATATATAATTATATATGTATGTATGTATGTATGTATGCATGTACCTATTAGGTATTTAGAAGGATAGATAACAAAGAGTCTCTTTTTTTCTCTGTATTTCTCTAACGTTCACATGACTCTAAAGTGACTTTCTTGAAAAATTACACCCTGAAAGTTTTCAAGTAGAGCTCAGCACGTATTGTTTGACCACATTGCAGGGAGAAAAGTTCCGTGGAAAAGACAGTGGGGCAACATGACCTTTCAGGTCCTTCCCAGAACTGAGGCCCTCAGTAATACAATTTGTTGTGTTTGTTTTTCCAAAGATCACTCTATTAGATGATGTTCGCACTTCATAAAAATTAGCATGAAACGGAAGAATAATCTTTGTTATGACTGATAATATTGCGATTGTCCTTTTGGCAGAACGTCTAATTGTTGAATTAATTGCCGTCATTTCTCACCAAGAGGACAGATCAGCCCTCTGTGGTATAATCCTGCAGCAGCACCCCTCTTCCCTCACACTGAGCAGAGGTGGCACCAGCAATCTCTTGCTTGAGACCCCAACACCCTTTGGCTATAAATTCCTTGAGGAATTTCCTGCTGAGCTGGGCTGGAATCGGGCCAAGAACTTAATAAGTACTTTTACGTGAACAGTAAACACTTGTTGAATATCAAAAGCACAGTGGTGGAATCACCTAAAAACCTCCCTTGCCCCAGTATGGCCCCTGGAAAGAAGGCGTGTGGCGTTTCTGAAAGGCTCTTGGAGTGAAGGCACTGCAGCAATGGGCCCTAGGTGGGTTGGGGGTCCTGGCATGCTGGGAGTGGGTGCTTAGCAGGTGATCCCGTCAGCAGCCCAGCTCCATGGGGAGCACGCTTGCAGAAGGGCTCCAGCCAGGGAGATTTGTCCCAGCCCAGAGAGCAGGCAGAGCACAGTCTCCTGAAAAAGGGAAGCATTCCTGATCCAAAGGAAGAAAATCGCAACCAAAGACTTGCAAGTTATTTTCATTTTTAAAAAATATTCTTTAACAGAACTGAGCATCTCAGCTTGGCTGTGGCATAACATCTGCCACAAGAATAGGAGGAAATTAGATTCTGACCTTAGTCAATGAGCAAGACTTTTATTGCCAGGTATAGTAGGTAGAATGTTGGCCCGAAAAACCTTGACACGCCAATCCCTGGAACCTCGACACGCCAATCCCTGGAACGTTACCTTATATGGCAAATAAGACTTCTGGCTTGGCCAAGAATACACAGATGGGTCATAAATGTTATCACAGATGTCCTTGTAAGAAAGAAGTGGGACAGGCTTGATAGTAGAAATGAAGACTTATGACAACACTGAAAGTACTCAACAGCTGGCCCTGAAGGTGGGAGAAAGGGTATATGCCAGAGAGTGCGGGAGCCCCAGGCCTAGGAGTGGGAAAGGCACAGAAGTGGACGTCCCTCTGGCACCTCTTGGGGACCCTGGCCTACTCAACACCTTGGAAGCCCTTGAGGATTTCTGACTTCCAAATTTTAAGGAGAGTGAGTGTGTGTTATGTGAAGCCACAAAGCTTGTGCTAATTTGTTATAGACACTGCAGGGAATTAATACAGCCAAGTTACAGCACTTGAGAGTTATTTGTTAAGCTATGAAGAGTCATAACGATCCAGGTGGAAAGGGACTAGGGAGGCAGATGGAAGGAGCATAGAGAAAGAAAAAGCAAGGAAACTCACTTCTTGATTTCAGAAAAATCTCCCTGGATATTTTGTTAGCAAAGCATTTCAGGATCCTCTAGGATGAAAGGTGGTGGAGAAAATGTAATAACATTAATAAATATTCTATGATTTTCCTGGAACATGTCCTCGGGTGAACTACAAGGCGATTCTTAATGTTACAATAAGAGATCTGGGAGAATCAGCAGTTTGGGGTCTTGGGGGTGCCACAGAAACTCTGACGGTGGTTTGTTTGCATTCCCTGGGGACTGACATCCTCCAAACCTTATGTCTTCCTCCCAAAATCGTAATTCACAGAGACTCCAGGGAGAGGCAGCAAAGGGCAGAGTCAAGGCAACAGTAGAAGGAAAGGAGAGTGTAATGAATTATTTAGCATCTAACCACAGCAGCTCAAGACAAGTCCCAAATACCGAGCAAGTGCTGATTGAGTTAATGGAGTAGATTTGTCCTGAGTGGTTGACCTAGAGCGTTAAAGTTGATGCTGCTAACACATGTTCATGGTGCAACCTGACGCTCTCACAGGATGTAAATTGTAAACTGAAACTCCTGCCTAAGAAAAGCTAGTTTTTAAATTAAGGATTCATGGTTCCCAATTTTTCAATACTTCATAATTTCCTGAGGTTGCCTACATACTCAATAAAGGCCTTAACCTCATATTCCAAAAGAGAGTACGCTATCTCAGAGTCAAAGAAGACTTGGGGACCATGCCAGCCATACATCTAATTTAACAAATGAGGACCAAGAATGTCAGGTGATCCCAAGAAAAAGCCTCAGTTTCCTCCCCGCTGGAGCACATGCTGCTGCGCGACACACTTCAGTCAATTTCTCCACCAGAGTAGGAGATCCGAGCATCACCTGGGGCTGCTGTTTTGGAGAAATATAGACCTAAATGTCCTTGCCCTTTGAAAAAAGTTCCCTTTCGTCAAAGTACTCTCAACCTTCAGTCTATGTTGTAAATCAAGTCAGGCTTGGAGCCGAGCCCACCTGTAAACAGAATTATAGGAAAGGAACAATGAGTATGATGTCAAATAGGACCCAGATTCAAATTCTTGCCCTGTCACTAACAAGCATGTCAGCTGATCTCTCTAATCTCTTGTTTCCTGAGGTATAAATATAACTTAATAATATCTACATCAGTGTGGCTGTGAAGATTACATTGGATGATACAATGAATGCAAAAGCACCTAATGGAATGCTTAGAAAATACTAATGCTGGATAAGCACATGCTGAATTGGAATTTTAATGAGTTTTTAGAAAACAAGTATGAATTTGAAGGCTTCCAAAAATATCTTCACTCATAGCCTCTTGTTAAAAAAAAAAAGACTTTAGATTCCAGAAAGACTATTAGCCTTTGAGAATTCCCATTAAAATAAAGATGCTCCAGAATATCAAGGCAACATTGTCAAATTTCTCATCAGGAATTAGTTGCTAGGAGAAAATAGGCAAGGTCCTGAGGAAACGACAGAAGAGAAGTGGTAGGGTGTTTGGGGTTTTTTGGGAGAGGCGGGTGTTGCTTGTCTGTTTGTTTTTTGACTCAGGGTCTCGCTCGGTAGCCCAGGCTGATCCTAAACTCACTATGGAGCCCAGGGTGGCCTTGAACTCACGACAATTCTTTAGCCTCAATCACCGGTGTGCTGGTAGAAAGGAAAACAGGGACACAAAGTGTGCCAAAGTTTACCAACCTTCCGTTCAGTTCTTGATTTTTCTTTGGGCCAGAGATATACAGAGCAAGACATTTGATGACATCACTAAGTTCTGACACAGGCCTAAAAGCAATGTGTTGTTTTCCCATTTTCGTATTTTGCAACAGCTTAGACGGCCAACAGATGGCAACCACCAAGATGGCTGTTAGAGAAGGAAGCCAGGCCTCTCTTCGGCTCAAACTATGGACCCATTGGGCCTTGTGTCCCCAGGACAGATCATCTGCACCAGCCCTCTTCATTCTTTAATCTGTATTCATACATCTGGCCTTTAGCCATTTGACACACACACTTACAGAATAACTGAGGATAAAGTTAAATATAGCAACATCTTCCTCTTGAAGAGGCCATGGTCAAGCAGAAGATGCAGACTTAAAGCAAGTAATACTGTGATCATAACTTTATAAAAGGAGAACTTCTAGGGAAAAATGCATAAGGAAAAAAATTTCTGGCTAGGGGTTTCTGGAGTGGGGGATGATCTGGAAGGCTGCAAAAAGGGAAGACATTTGAATATTAATGTGGACCAAAAATGTATGGGTAGGAAGAAAACTCCAGAGATAGGAAGGCATTACCCAACAAGGTGAGGTGTAGAAGGGCTAAGCATACTCGGAGACCCCAACACTTCAGGTGTCGCACCAGCCACTAAGCTATTCTTCCAGCCTCCAAGTCATCTTAAGTTGTGCTAGAGTTGGTGTCATACAGATCAGACCCGTCTCCTCTGTCAGCAGTCCTGCTGGATCCCAAAGTACTGGCAGTAGAAAGATCAGAAGACAGAGGGAAGAGTGAGAGTAGCTTCTTCCTGTTCACTTCTTGGTCATCATTACTTCACTAATAGCTCATCTTCATCATGGCAGCCAAAGGTGACTCCAATCTCTAGGATCCTCTGAATCTAGCTTTATTGTGCCCCCTTTGATACAGAGTCCTCAGCAGCGCAGCTTCCCCTCTTCAGGCTTCAGGAGAGGCCTTCTCCAAATTCCTGAAGTACAGCAGAAGCTGAAGAACTGCTTCTGGTCAAAGCAATAAATTCTACTCCTGAAAAACCCCTGTTCTGAACTCCTGAATCTTTAGTAGTCATAGAGTCTCTCTTTCTCCCTTAAGAAATCTATTGTCATTTCCACAGAGCTCATTCTCCAAGCTTCTGCTTCCTATAACACCTCTCTCTCTCTCTCTCTCCGTTGGCCCCAGATACAGGATTGGCTATGGTTACAGTCTTTGTAATTCATTGGTGACCTTTTGCTTTTCCTTCTGGTCCTCCAATGCCTGTCTCATCAATTCCTTACTTAAAATCTTCTCTTTTAAAGTATGGAGAGACAGAGAGAGTTTCTGTCTTCCTGGCTGAATGTTACCCAAAATATTACATGAGAGCTGCAAGACAAAGCCTGGAGAAATGAGAGCGGAGTCAGTTTGGAAGGCTTTATACGCCTCACGAATGTCTGACTCCAAGGACAGGAAGCCCTTGTAGGTTTCTAAGAAAGAGAGTGGCGCCGTGAAGTTGTGTTGGCCGTGAGTCACAAAGAGATGAGCCAGGAGGACATTGCAATAATGCAGACATGCAATGCGAAAAGCCTAGCCAAGGCAAAGAAAAGGATGAGACAGAGGCATATCCAAAAGCCCATTCAGAAGGTCTGTTCTAATGGTAGGTAGTAGGAGTAGGAAGTAGGTCATAGAAAGAAATCTGGCTTTGACAGAGCAGACTCAGACCCTGTCTTAGTTACCTTTTCCTTGCAGTGACGAAATACCTGACATGCACAAATTTGGGAAGGAAAAACTTCATTCAGCCTCACAGCTTCAAAAGTCACAGTCTATTCCTGGGTGGCCAGCAACAGTAGAAGCATATGGTAGAGGCAGAGGTAGAGGCAGCACACAGTAATGCAAACTGGAAGTCAAGGCCAGGAGGAAATGAGGAAGTAGTATATATTTTTCCAGTTCCTGTCCAAATGATCCACGCCTTCTGGGTCCTGCCTCAGGGTCCTGCCTCCGGGTCCAGTTTTAAGCCCCTAGTCCACCACACACTTGTAATCTATAATCTACCACACACCTGTCTTCCACCACACATCTATAACTCACCACAAACCCATAATCCACCACTCAAATCTACTCCTCTGGACCAGGCCCTCGTGGCCTGACAGCACATGTTTCTATAGATAATCCATAATATCCAAATACATGAGAATTTTGCAGGAATTCCAGATCTAAATTGTAATAAACTCTGCACCTATCAAGTATGTATGTGCCTTAAAATCCAGGAGCTGTAGCCCCCGCCTCTGAGAAAAACAGGTTCTTGAAAAACAAATCCAACACCAAGATAAAGAAATGAATACAAGACTGAGATTCTGTTTTCCCCATAATCTAGATGTAATGTTTTATAAAATACTGAACGTACTAAGTCTCAGTTTCATTGTAATACATGTATTAAATGGGTTTTAAGTGCTATGTTTCCCAAAATGACTGATCATTAGAATTACTCAAAGAACCTTTGAAAAATGTCATTTTTCAGACCTTGCCCTAGACATAATAAATTAAAAATTTCCAAATATGGGCCCATATGTCTGATTTTTTCATACTTCCCAGGTAACTCTAGTAAGTATCTATGTTTAGGAACTATTAGAATGACTTCAAATTTAATGCAGATAAGTGCATGAGACTGTCAAGCCCACCATTTGCTACAGCAGACACTGTCAGTCACAAATGCCCAGCCTACCCTCCTCGGGGCTCCTACCACTCCAGCACATGCAGGAGGCCTCCTACTGGTGACCCCCTGTGGCTCTGCCTGAGAGCATTCTCTGGCTGCAGGCACATGGCTGCTCGGCCCTCAGGGAAGACAACTCGCATGTGTGCTCTACCAGAGGCACTGAGTCCTAATTGCCCACAGAAGCAACCTGCTCATTAGTGCACCTTGACAGTCTCTGTCCCTCCTCCAAGGTTTTGCTCAACTATTCCTTCACCAATGCATCCTGCCATCACACCCCACCAATGAACTGTTGCTCTCAAACCCTTTGCTCAGTGCCCACTTTCAGAGGAACAGAGCCTAAGTCGTACATAGTTTGTCATTTTCAGAGTTCCTTTCCTCTTATACCCTCCCATCTTAGATTCAGGACATGGCTAAATGAGAATGACTAGGCATCCCACACTGGCAAGATGCTTTAGAGGTGACAACAGTCCCCTGTTGACATCTTTCATCTCATTGAATCTTCAGCACAACCTTGGCCATCAGAGAGCATTTTTGTCCCATTTCCATGAAAGGATATCGAGACCCTAGTTGTAAAATAATTTAATAAGCCCACCCAGAAAAGAATAACACGAAGTCTGAAAATTCAGTTTTCTTTCCTTAATAGCAATACTTTTCAGAGTGTGATAAAATGTATATGTGTTCCCCTAAAAAAAAAAGACACCAATGTACAAAATTTTCATACATTTCAAGCTATTTATGGACTTCAAGCATGTCTGGGGATCCCCATGGGAACAGGATGCTAAGATTTCCAAAGCCCTGTTGGGAAGCTTTGCTTTTTCAGAAGTCTGTTCCTTATTCTAGGCTTATTTGTCTCTCACAAAGCTGCACTTCCCACCATCAACTTTATTTGATGTTTCCAGTCAGGACACCAGTGGACAGCAGAGCTTATCAACACATAGTGCAATGCTGTGTATAGAAGGGAGGAAGGAGAAAAGGCCCTGCTGTCTGTCAGCCTTCGCGGACAGGCAGAACTGACAATCAAAAGTCGAACTGTCAGGACAGAAATAAATCTATGGATAGACTCATATTTGGGCTCCAGTCAACAGCAATAATGGACATGCAATAAACAGTGACCTTTCAATGCAGAAGGTGTTATAAGTGTTTCATTTCAGAGAAAACTAACACTTCCCTTCTCTCAGCAGCAAACACCCTCAAAAGATGCCAGCCCACATGGTATTTGAAACATGAAAATCCTAGTCAGTGTTTGACAGTGGCCATTCTTCAAAATGCCGGAGCATACATTTGAGAGCTAGAGAGTGTGACTTAACGTCGAACTCTAAGACTTATTAACATAGTACATGAGTCACTTTCCCACGAGTGGGGCAAAATACCTGACACTTGCATCAAAAATATTTGGCTCATAGCTTCAGAAGTTTTAGTCCGTGGTTGCAGAAATACCATGGCAAAGAACAGGTGCTCAACTCAGGGTGGCTAGAAGCAGAGAAAAAGAGAAGAGCCAAAGAGGAGCGAGGGGGGAGGCAGAAGTGGCCCAGCGGATCTCAGATATCAACTTGGTTGGCTGTCATTGTTATATTGTTGTTTTCAAACATGTGTAATTATCCTGCCTCACCCTTGTCTGGCAACCACTTTTCTAGCGTATTACCTACTTGGTCTTAAGCAGAATTTTCTCTCCTGTTTTCTTCTCCAATCACAGGAACACAGATTAAAACTCCCTTCACAGAACTGAATGTTATTTCCCTGAAAGGACCCCAGTGAATCTATGAGAAGATTTGGGGCTAAAAATCCAGATGTGTGGTCAAAATTAATGGGCGATTTCTCACTTTGAAACTAAAGATAGAATATTTCCTACCTAGGTAATAGATTGTGTTGCAGAAAAATGCCGAAGTTAGAGAAAAGGTTTACCAACGATAATTCAGGCTACCTTCAACTCTAGAGTCTCAATACTGACCCACTGAAGTTCAATGTAAGAACCCATATGCGAACATATCAGAGGCAGAAGAGATCACAGGAATGGGCAGTGCCACCAGTCGGTTTTATATAAGGCAACTATGAGACAAAGTTTCAGGAACAAGACAGTCATTAGGGATGAATAGTTGTGGGAGAAAGAATAGAAACCAGAAAAGCATAGACAGAGAACTGCAATACGGACCCCTGGATGCCTCTGACAATCTGGAAGAAACCACAAAGTAGTCTGTTGCAGTTCCCTTGTGTTGGGCACAATTGTCCAACATGGGTCCTTTATACCCTCCTCTTCTCAGTCAACAAACAGGCTGTGCCTGAAAAGGACCACTCAGGTGAGGTCACTCCTTCATGAAGCTGAGAAAGCTCCTTCAGGGCCGAGAATAAAAGATATTGTCTTCACATCTAGAAAAAAAAAAAACCCTCTCTGAAGGGAAACTGGGTGACACATCTCCTTGTCCTCCTGTGCACTTCTCCATCCACATGAGGGAAGCAGCTCCTCTAAGAGGACAGAGACCCATATTCCTGAAGGAAAATTTAAGACAGAGAAGCCATTGGGACAGCCCATGGTCCCCCTTAGTCTTGAGCCCTAGTTGGTACTCAGAGTCTCCATCTACCACAATCCAGTCTCGGTTCCCATAACTCTTGGCTAACACCTCTCCACTGGCCACAGTAGTTTACAAAATGACACGACTCTCATCCAAGAGTTTTCTGAGACTTTGGTCACTATGTCATTCCTGGGGCTAGATTACTGGACCTGCCCATTTGCAGACACAGTTAGACAAAAAGTTATAACAAGAAATACCTACATATATTGCTCCCTGACTACTTGGATTAGACAGCTCCACCCACTTCTAAGTATCTTCTGCCTCATTTGCTTTGCAAAGCAGATGACTCTTCTTCTTGTCCATTAATACATGAACATAAAGTGCCCAAAGTGTCAACACATCAGCCTTGGCTTATAATTCTAGAGGAACCTTGCTATTTTCCCTGGCAAAAGCCAGAACACACAAACTTCTCCATTGAGTCATGAGGGGCATCTGGGGTGGTCAGTCTAGTCACATGCTGTGCTTCCTGGACTCATTCATTTTCTTAATGTTCTACTGAAGTTGTAGTGCCTTATAAAGGTTTTTAATTCAGTGAGTATACTGTCCTTTCAGGACAGCATTCCTCTTTGCATTGTGTTTTCTCCAAGTGAATATTCCACCAGTGCCTTTAACAAGCACCATGGTTCTATCAGTTCAATGGCATCTAGTGAGTGTGATATGAACAATGTCCACAGGGTCTCATGACCCCGGCACCACTTCCACACTTCTTTTACTACAAAATGGGTTTATTGGACTAGGAAAATGAAATGTAAGATTCAGTATTAGCATATCAAAACTTTCTATGCTCTGTGGTAAGAAGGCTGACTGAAATCTGACTGTCCATAAGCCAAATCTACACCAAAAACATGAAGATGAAATCCAGGCTCTTCCGGGATGAAATGGGCTGCTGCTGTCAACTTGCCATCTTCTATGCTATAGGCCTTTTGAGGAATCATGCCACATTGGAGCCTCCGTACTAGTCTTTGTTGCTGGCTGGTTGAACATAACAGCAGCAGAAACCATCCTTTCGGCTGGATCCACACATTATCTTGATCTTTGTCACCAGGGTCCCTTCCTTTCTAGGTACATGGCTACTATCAACTTCCCAGGTCATTTTGTCTCTGTGGTTACAGGTAGCTGGACAGCAGCGTTTGGTGAACATTTACACGGAACACAGAGATCTTCATAAATGAGGCTTCCTATTTCCACATTTGTACATCCCACTTTAGAGTTCTTAGTCTTCGGTCTTCTAATCACCGTCATCCCTGGGCCCTGAGCTTTGGGCTGGGACCCAGGAGCACATGCTCAGAGCCCCACACTCGGCATAACAGATCTGACCATGTTCAAGTGATAGAAACTCACCTCCTCCACCTGTACGTCCTGGGCTTTGTCCTCAGCTTTCACCGCACATCTGCTCCTGTTTCTGCATCTGCGACCACAGGTGCCCTCTGGCTTTCACACCTGGCTTTCAATGGCCTGTTACTTCAGCTGTTAGTTTTCATCCTGTAGAGTGTCAATAACCCTTAGCAACAGCCTTGCAATCCATTATCCATACAGGTAGTGTTTTCTCTCTGCCTTTTAAACACCTGATATGCCGTGTTCACAGGGGGCCTTCCCTTCCACCAGTGGGAACTACTCCCTAAGCCAAGAGCTTTCTGGAGCTCATCAATCTCCAGGGAGGGATCCTCTTGCCAGCTAGGATGTAAGTGATCCAGTTTCACAGCCTCGTTTCAGGCCACATCGTAGCGCCATCACGGGTTAGCACCATAGGAGATCAAGTCGTCCCAAACAAACTGACAGGGCCTGGTGCATATTCAGGGTACCTGCGGAATGACCAAGGGAAAGAGGGACTGGAGAAAGGAGAAGAGAAACTGCAATGCCGGCATGATGACACCTCCAACATTCCGGCGAGAGGGTCCAGAATGACGGTGACCCTCCAGCCTTGTCCCCAGTAGGCCTCTCTTCCCCCACCTGGCTTGGTCACAAAATGTGAGCTGCTGCTGGAAGAAAATGACAGTGAGGAAGCAGTGCTCTGGATCACAGGAGGGCTCAGGGCTGCGGCACTTTCCCCAGGCAGAATTCCAGTTCCAATGACATGGGCCATCCTTTCTTTTGCCTCCCACACTCAGAAGGAATCACATCCACATCCACACCCCAAACTCAACAACTTCACAGATAAATGGGACCTGCCATAGCATCTCTGCTTCTTCTCCCCGTCCTTGTCTGTGACTCACAAGAATTCACAAGAGGAAGAGCAGTTCTGTCTCGGATCCGGGGTTGTCAATTACTGCTCTCTGATTAGCCATTCTGCGCCTCTCCCGTCCTTCTTTATTGAATGCTCTTTTCACCTTCAGGGCATGTATTTGTCGTGTGTCACATCTGTGTACATCATGAATATTACACTTTGTAGGCAGCCTCCCCCAGGCCGTGAGCAAAAGCCATGAGCCCTGTGGGTCTTCATTTAGATAATAACTAACTCAAAGGGAGAGAATGGAGACCTGCTGTGAGTCCCAGGATCTGCCACAAGTCATGTTGTTCTCTCTCTCTCTCTCTCTCTCTCTCTCTCTCTCTCTCTCTCTCTCTCTCTCTCTGCAGTGATTTCAGTAGTTGACCTACTACATGAAGCACTGGGAGGGGAAATGGCTGAGGAGTGGAACGGCCCAGTCCTGACCTCATAAAGCCTTCACTCTCCAGGGGAAAGCACACAGGGAGAAGTGATTGCAAGAACATGTGACCAGACCCCTTTCCGAAAGCCACCTGGGGACTATGGTAAAATAAAAAGTGAACACTCTCCTCACGTGGAAATTGGGCAAGATTGGAGCTGATGGGTGAAGACAGTGGGGTCCATTCTGGCAAAAAGGAGGAGAAAATCTCTGCTGGAATGTGGTCCTGTGGTGGCACTGGGTGCAGGAGCTGCCTATCTGGGCCTATCTGGGTGGGGAGCAACCTCAGAAGGTGGAGGAGGCACTCCTAGGGACAGGTATGACAGGTGCACAGGGTCTTTAAGGACTTG
This sequence comes from Ctenodactylus gundi, assembly GCA_004027205.1. Lineage (NCBI taxonomy): Eukaryota > Metazoa > Chordata > Mammalia > Rodentia > Ctenodactylidae > Ctenodactylus > Ctenodactylus gundi. The sequence continues at coordinate 540,778 of PVKB01000142.1, forward strand.
TGGAGGAAAGCAGCATGAACACAAGGCATTGAAGGAGTCTCTAGTCTAGACAGAGGGGGACCTGGACAGAGGGGCCTTAAGCAAGAAGAGACCAAGCTTGGTTTAAACAGCAGGAACATGAAAGGTATGGCTGGTAGGGAGTTAGAGGAAGAGAAATCTGTCAAGCAGAAGGCAGAAACCGGCTGCAAGAGGAGCGAAGAGGAGTCTCAGGCTTCCGGCCAGGGCAAGAAGAAGCCCAGAGGAAGAACAGGCAGGGGCTAAGAACTGGGGTTCCAATTCGCATGTGTTGAGTCGGAACCTCTTGTGTACAGCTAAATGAAAACGCACACTGAGCAATTGTACACCTGGATGGAACTTGGGTAAAGTATCTGTTAGAAACACACAGCCTGGGCTCAGCAGGCAGATGGACGCGACACCACGTGAGTCCCTTCCTCCTCCATATCACAGCCACACCTGCCCTAGTACTTTTCTTCACTGGAGGGAGAAGTCACAAGCGGTAGGTGGGCGCACTGGGGATTAGCTGTAAGAGCAGCCTAGATTTTAAAACTGGAAGGAGACGTCCAGATAACGCAGGGGGAAGTAAAGCCTACCGTTCACCACCTTTTCGAAATCACATCCCTCCCTTGGCCCTTCAATAGAGAGGAAATGAGGAACAGAGAATGGCAAACAGAGGGCTTTTAAATAAATCATAATTAGTAACACACACATGGGCTCAGTGTGGGCGAGCAATTAGACAGCTCATTATACTGACGCTGCGTGTGCATGAAGCCATAGTCTCACCCCAAAACGTGGGGCCTCCAGCGAATGCAGAGACGCCTGGAGGAGCCAAGGAGCCAACGGGACACAACCCGACCTCTCTGATAAGCCGCTGAGGACGCATGTGCGCGCACACATGTGACGATGCTAAGAACCCAAGCACTGAGAAGTTTTTGAGCACCTGCAGCAGAGCTGGGCTTCTGGCCTAACCGGAGAAGAAATGCACCCTCTAAACCAAGTACCACTCTTGAAATAGGCTGGCATCCAGCTCAAAGCTCATTGGGTACCCCAGGGTTACTGGGGCTGGATTTGTGCACAGCACGGGCTCCATCTAGTGGTGGATGCTGGAAGTACTCCGTATCACGCCCCGTAGGTCTTGAAACCGACCGAGCCTTCTAGGATGGGAAGCTCTGGGCCTAAAGACAGGGATGACTCTTGGTTAATCATGGCCGGCGCTGCAGGTAGAAAATATCAAATAGCTATTAACAGCGGGATGGTAGGAAAGGACCAGGCACAGGAAAAAATCGTGGGATGTGGCTTGTTTCTCTTTAGCCATTGAATTTGCACAATATTTTTTTTCAGTCCTCCACAGCCTCCAGCTCCATCTAGGGTTTAGGAGTTTGTGGATTTCCTCTCCTTTTGGTTCCTTTTCCATCACAAGCAGAAGAAAAGAGGAGGGCCTCTTGGGAAATAAAGAGATCTTGATATCTGCAGACACCATGTTCCTTGTAAATATCAGCCTGGAAAAGTCAATGACCAGCACATCCTAGAAGAGGCAAAAGCAGGGTGGCCCAAGGCCTCTCCAGAAGCCTCTCCTCCCACCTTACTTCTGGAATCTTCTCCTGCTGCCTCTTCTTCGTCTACACACACACACACACACACACACACACACACACAGTTCCTGGTGATGGACCTGGACAGAGGGGCCTTAACCAAGCACGCTATGAAATGAAACACTACAGAGGCCAAGAAAAGAGACAAGATTAACATGCTCAGTGCTTGAGTGGATGGAGAAATTTGAAGGAGAACATTTTGCAGTATGTAAACAACATCCTGGAGTCTTGAGAAGGCAGAAACCTTTGACTGTTCTGGAAGTCAGCAGCTCTTCCGCAAAGCCTTTTCTGGCTCTGACATCCTAATAGACAGAACAAGTTTGTTGCCGACCTCGCCAAAGGTGATTCGGGGATACTGGAATAGGGAAAATGTAGACCCGTCAACTGTTACATCCACTATGAAATCACAGGTAAAAATGCAGAAAGGAAAGGAAGGGCTGAGACGAATCTTTTTCCTGGCAGCAGGTTAGATGGCCAAACCTCCCAGATGTGAAGTGCCCCTGCAGATTTGCCTCTGACACAGACCACATCCCTCAAGAATAGAGTCCACTCAAAATTCATATGTTCTCTCTCTCTCTCTCTCTTTTGCATGTATGTGCAGAAACAAGGTCGTTGCCAATGCTTCTAATGAAAACTGGTAGTCTGAATACAAAGGGAAGGCAGCAGGCCTCCCTCTACGAAATCCTCTATGCAGAATCAGAAATAAAACTGCAAGAGAGGCAAGAAAAGGCCAAGCAGAAACTTTCCATGAGCATAAAAATGAGTTGAACTGAGCAAAATCATAAATGCAAACCATCCACATCACCTTTGCCACAGGGGACGATGCCCCAGAATAGAATTTAATGCCAAATTAAATGTTCCATCCACCTCTTCCAGCAACACAGCTGTAAAGGGGAAAAACAAATCAAGGATTCTGCTACTGTTGCTGAAGGATACTGGCCGATGGGACATAAATAAGGAGTGGTAACCAGTTAATCTAGGTGTGGGGAGCCTTGGGCCCTGGAGGGGTTGGAGAGAATAAGGGATAATAATCATCCCAAAGGGCATATCCCGGAGGGGAAGAAATAAATCCCGGTAATTTTCCTCTGGCATCTCAAATGTCATGTTCCTTTTCTAAGCAGAGATTTAGAACTTCCCAGACTTTACCTGACGTGATTGGAAGACTATCGATTATCAATGGAACACCCAGAGAAGAAGCCTGCGGGGGGAGGGAATATTCCTCTAAACAAGGACTTCATACCAAATAAACAATGGTGCCTCCTGCCTACTTCCACAACAAGGCCACCCTCCCAGTGGGGAGCAGTAGAAATGGCGAAAATCATCCGGGCTTGAATTCAGATCTGAATTTCAGGCTCGGCGCCCATGCACATCTGTTCGGGGAGCATCTCATGCTGAAGTACCTGTGGTACCTCCAGAATTGGATGAGGACAAATGTTTTTGAAATTCCTTTCCACTCTGTTATTTAAGAGCATTTTCAGACTCATAGTGGATGGGGTGGGTCTAACAGAATGCCAATGAACACCATCCTAGGTAAGACCAGTCTTAGTTCCTTAGGATTTGCTTGCAGTTCCATTGGAAAGCACTATCATTATTTTTAGTTAAGAAGAAAACAAAAGCTCACAACTTACCTCTAGTGAAATGTATACAGTTGCTTCATTTTGTAACTGCATTCCTGGAAGGCTCTTCGAAAAGTGAATTGTTATTAACCAAATACCATTTTCCCTGTAGGAAGATTGCTATAATTGGGAATTGCGTTCCACATCAAGAACTTGGCATCAGATAAATCACAGACATTCCTAACAATATAAGAGAAGAAATAGAACTATAAACTTCTATAACCATTTAAAATAGTAAAATTGTGCTCCCGCTCACATAAAATAGGCATAAGTGCATTGTACATGTTGATTATACAAGAGACCCCAATGTGCTATAAAGTGTACACAGGATGCATAAAATTCTAACATTAGTGTACCATAAATTCAACCTAAAACGAGCATACTAGCTGTAATAAATTTAATTAAACATTAAATGAACAATAATGCAGTTTCCTTTCTTTGAATTTAGAAGAGCTTGTTGAGGCTGAATTTTCTACTTTGCATTTCTTACAAATAACAGAAGTCTGCTTAATTCGCTGTGTTGTTTATCCTTTTGATGAATTCCTCTAACAAGCAGAAGGATTTGGACTACTCAAAAAAAAAGAAAAAAAAAAACACGGGGACATCGCAGAGTAAGAGAAGAGAGGCCAATGCACATTTAGTAATCTGTGCTTTTGAAGATAATGGTGATGACATTTTTCCCTCAAATAAACATCACTTAAGTAAAAGCTTATCTAACATATCTCTCCTTCACCTTTTCCTGAGTCCTCCCTTGGTTCAAAAGTGAGACTCCGTATTGGATCAAATAAAGGCCAACCAATAAGAGAACAGTAAGTGCTAATTAAATCCCTCCACATGACACTTTGTTGACAGCCATTAGAGACCTTCACACCTTATCAGAAAGCCAGAAAACAATTACAAGTCATTAGAATGGCCTTTAAAAAGAACTTTAAAACATTTCTCTCGAACACAAAGACAGTGACAGGAGTGAGGAATGGCTGTCCATAGCTCTTGTAGGACGTAAATTAAATAATTTAATGTATTTTCAGCGACTTTAGAGTTTAAAACTATGATGCAATGGGATTATCATAGCTACCCTGCTGTTAGGTATATGGTATAATAATAATAATTTCTTACTTCAATGATTAAAAGAAAAACAAAAACATCCTAGACAGGTTAAAGAACTTCTTTGGGTCATAAAGTGAGAGTTGAGGATGAAGAGCAGAGGCACTTGTTACAGAGGTGACACTCATAATAACTTCAGGAACAGGAGTTCATAAATCACCAAATAGTAGTAGCAATGCAAGGTAGCTCAGAGGTACCACGGAAGAGCCCCTTGGTAAAATCTAATTCATTTAGGATCACCCATGACCTGTGGGTGTTTTTCTTTGAAGAGACACTTCCTGGGAGCATTAATTATCATGCAAGGCAGAACTTTCTATTTGTTTGTTTGTTTATTTGTTTTGACAGACTGCTTTGTTAGAAAAATGTTCTCTCATTTATTCTAATTTTGCTTCTAGAATCTCAAAAACATTTTTAACCCTTCCTTCTCCAGTGAAATATTTCAAATATTTGAAGATACTGTTCATGTCTCTCACTTAGACACAGATCCTTGGGCTCCTTTGTTTTCCCAGGGGCCATTCTGTGGCATCTTTAAAGCCAGGTGCCTGCTAGTGACCATGAAACTTCCAGAGTGTGTTTCCCAGAATATTGTGGACTGAAATTTCTATTAATACAGCCTTTCGTGTTCTGGACTGAAATTTCTATTAATGTAGCTTAAGATAACAGTAATTTTTGGCAGACACATCATACTGTTGGCTCTTGTTGAGCTATCATCAAACTAAAATATCTATTTTTTTTCCACCAAATCTGCTACTGAACCAGCTCTCTCCTGTCATAATCACATTAGGTTGTGACATTCGCACATGCGAAAAGCCTATCTGTATGTATTCAGTGTTTCTCAACAGGGCTGCTAATGAAATTTTGGACAGGAAAATTCTTTGTTGTATTGAAATCTTCTACACACAGCACAATGCAATTAAATATCAGTGACAACATGTGATTGCCTTTATGAGAATCGAAAATAACTTTTTACTCCTCCGAAAGAGCCTTGGGAAAGAGACTACCATAGTTAAGAGCCCTGATCCATTGCCAACCAGCATGCTGCTGTATAAAGAACAGAGCCGTCTATTGTGCAGTGCAAACTTCCTTTAAGGGTGGCAGGTGCTGGTAGTGTACATGCTTTGGGTGTTATATTCATGGCAGTCCTCATTCACTTAAATGTATAATAGTAGATTTATCATTTCTCCTTATTTGTTCTGTAAGTTATTCGTTAGAATATTAGGTAAATGTAATATAAGCAAAAAAGCACAACAGTAGTCTACTATTGTTGTGAAAGTTAGTGTCCAGAGTCTGCTCTCCAACAAGTCACGTGGCCTACACTTCACAACCATGCAGTCTACTGCCTTTGGATATGGGCTATCTCTGTGACTCACTTGACCCAATAAAATGTTGTTTAAACCATATTTCCAAGAAAAGACTAGAAGAAGTCTTGAATCTTTTACATGATTCCTTTACAATGCAACCTGGGAACCCCGAATGGCCATACAATGAGCGTAATTCCCTTGAGATGTGTTCCCCTGAGTACCATGCCTTACCCAGCAGAATCCTGTCTTTTAGTCATGGATACCAAGGTATCTGTCAAAGTGGAGCCATCTTTAAGTTTCCAGACAAGCTGGCTGAATGCTACTGAGTGATTCCATTCAATACCACAAGGGGCAGAAGAGTGGACAAGAGCATTGGCAAATTCCTTCCCATGTTCTTGATCTACAAAATTCTGAGATGTGATAAACTTTATAGAAGGATTTGTGTTCCCCTCTCCCTAAAACTTACACTCCATAGTAAACACTGCACTCGTTTGCTTCCTCAGTTATCGCACATTTATGACACTCCTATTAGGCTCCAGCACTTTGACATTGGGAATAAAATGGGTGACAAGCCATCTGCTATCTCTGAACTCAGAAGAAGATCACAGTCGAGTGCAGAAGACTCATGAACCATTGATTACAGGAAATTTAAAAAAAAAGAATAACTGAGGTGAATCTTGAGTTCTATGAAAGCACAGAGAAAGACCAAAAAATGGAAAAAAGAGATTTCAGAAGGTGTTTTGAGGAGGGGTCACATCAGTCGAGAAAGACATTTCCAGACGAAAATAAAGAGAATAGAAAAGGTTTTTTGAAAGGAAACAACACCTGGTGACAGAGAATTTTGAAAGTCTTAAGGTCTTAGAAGTTCTGTATGACCAAAGTGCAAGGAAAGAGTGGACAGGGTTGGTGGAAGCTGGCGCGGTGCACTAGGAAATGAGGCTGGAGGTGCATGATCAAGACCAAGATCTTCTGGAGTATCTAAATGTCACCAGTGGTGGCCGGTTTCCAAAACGGTCCCATGACAAACTCTATCTTCTAGTATTAGGACATTTCTGTAGTGCTGTCTTGCATTCTACCCAGCTTGGTCTGCATGAGGCAGAAGGGGTTGGCATGTCACATGAGTAATTATATCATAAAAGATCAAAGCTTTCATCTTAAGTTCTCTCTCTTAGTTTACTAACCATTTTCTCATTTTTATTATTGATTCCATATTTTCCATTTATATATATACATGCAGTAATGGTTACATTAAGCTTGAGAAATTTGTGAACATGTATATCTCAGCATCATTATAAGTCCTTCTCCTCCTCTTTTTGACCTACTCATCCCCTCTCTCCTCCAACCTGACTACCAACATCTCATCCATTTTATTCTATAAATTGCTTGTATTCTGAGCTTCTCATGATGGAGGAACTACGCGATCTTTAACATTCTGAGTCTGACTCATTTCACTAAGCATGATAGTTTCAAGTGGCATTCATTTACCTACAAATGCCTTCAAATCTATTTGTCTTTGTGGAAGACTAGTATTCCATTGCGGCATATACCACATTGTTTGTACCCCTTAGTCTGTTGGTAGACATTTTGCATCTTCCATAACACGTCTATTGTTAGTTGTGCTGTAGAATACTAACTTTGAAAGAAGCTTGTTCTAATGGAGATTTTTATGTAGTGAGAAACTGAGGAACTCTGCCAATATGCATCTGAGTTAGCTCAGAATTAGATCCCCAGCCCCAGAAAGTGTCGGAGACAGAAACCCTGCCAACAACTTGGTTACCGCCTCAGGAGAAATCTTTAGTCAGAGCCACCCAGCCAAGCCATTCCCATGTTTCTGTTCCTCAGAAGCCACGTTTAAGGTGATAAAAATTGGGGTTGTTTGTTCCCAGCAATAGAGAACTAATAAAACAACACGGAGAAGTTTGAACTTTATCCCGGAACCCATAGAAAACCATTACTGGGTTTAAATGAATAGACAATATTTCATTCATTTAGACAATCATTGGATTATCAGTGTGGAGAGTAAAGAAGAGAAAAGCCTATTGTAATAATTCAGTACTGAGCAGATGAAAAACTACACTAAAACGATGGAAATGAAAGAAGGAATGAGAAGACAATCTGAGCTATCTTGCCAGGGACACATTGATCAAAACAGGGAACACAATAAGGAGACAGGAATTTCCACCAAAATGATGCACTTCGATGTGTACAGGTTATGCCTAAGAGCCCACGAGACTCCTAAGAGGATACATACAAAGGCACTAGGCACCACTATAGGGCTCAGAGTCATCAGTACATCACCAGGAATTAAAGTCACGGATACAATGAGTGCCCCTGAGGTGAGTGTCTGGAGTAGAAACAGCAGAAAATCATGGAACCAAAGCCCATTTTCCAGTTATTCCTAATTTCTTTCAAACCCTGAAAAATATATCAGAGATTTAGCCTCTTCTCTGTAGACAGGGGTTATACAAATTGCACTGTTACATTAAAAACATTGTATATTATCTCAAGTATGTGGAGGAAAAAGGAAAATTTCAAAGTACAGTAGCTTCTTCCTTATCCCCGAAAGACCCTTTCCAAGACCTCAGTGGATGCTTAAAATTACAGATGGTATCAAACTCTACATATAGATTTTTTAAATTTTTTTATTCTAGAATTTAGAGACTTTAGCATAATCTTTTATTTTCCTTATTCAGTGAAGAATTTTTACTTTGTTCACCTAAAGCAAGCATGTATGGCTTCTCTTTGGGACATTTGACTTGTCATATCCCTACGCTTGTGCTTTGGGGCCATTCTTAAGCAAAATAAGGGTAACTTTGACACAAGCACTGAAATAGCGTGACCATTGAGTTAACATCCAAGATGGATATCAAGTGCCTAATAAGCTGGCAGCAGATGCAGAGTGGATACAGTGGGCAATGGAATAACTCACACTCTGTGCAGGAAGGAACAGGATGGCATGACATTTCATCATCTACTCACAACAGTGAACAATTGAAAACTTGTAAGTTATTTCTTTCTGGAATTTTCCATTTAATATTTTTGGATCATAATTAACCACTAATACTTGAAATCCAAGAAAATGAGACTACAGATAAGTGGGCAAGTATTGTATGCTATAAGCATTTTCATTTTGCCTTAATCAAAGACAATTTCTGCAAGTTTGGACTTTCTTTGCAGAAATCCAAGGCCTGTTAGAGATATAGTTGAACTTTTCCACCAAGTCCCTGAGGAAATAGAGAACACTGCTGGGCGAGAGCCTTGTTACAGACAACTTCCCCACGGGTGGGAAATGCCCTAAAAGCAAAAAAGTACATGGAAGAGAAAGATGTAAGATGGCCACATTAGTCAGGGCTCCCCAGAGAAACAGAATCACTAGGTTGTACATCAATAAATAGAGGAGGGTTATATTGAGAAATTGGCTTATGCAATTCGAGATGCTGGAAAGTCCAAAATCTTCAGAGGAAGCCTGAAAACCCCAGGAGGAGCCAATATTACATTACAGTTCCAGTCCAGAGGTTGGCTGCTGGCACAATTTCCCAAGAGAAGTCAGTTTTTTATCCCATCAGCCTTCAATTGACCGGATAAGGCCTATCCACCCTATGCAAAACAGTCACTATTCAATGTCTCCCAATTTAAATGTTAATCTCATTCAAAAACAGCTGCACAAAAACGCCTAGAGTGATGTTTCACCACATATCTGGGTACCATGACCATCCAAGTTGATACCTAAAACTACCCAGCACAATATTTAATTCTTCCATCCTCTGAAGGGTCTGCAGTCTGCTGCTTGCTGTTGGACTCTCGTTTGCTTGTAGCCAACACAGCACACTGTGCAATGCCCTGCACACAGTAGGTGCTCATCTAAATTGTTCCTGCTTGAAGCCACAGTCTCTGATTCTTTCGCCTGCAGCTAATTTGACGAAGACAGTAAGAAAGGCACAAGGGGTCTTTTGTTCCTCGACAGGGTTTTGTCAGGAAGGCCAATAAAAGCACAGGCTAAAGTTCATTTAATGCAGCAATGTGATATAGTTTTAACTTTGCTTTATTGTAACAATTCAGTTATTAGGTCACTAATGAAAATTTATCCTAAGGAAACTGATTGATGTAAAGATAACCCTGTGAATGTACAAGTACACACCTTCCAATATTCAGCTAAGGCATTTGAAATTTAATTTTTTTCTTCTTCTTTCCCAAATTTACTAGTCTTTTGAACTACATGCTTGTAGTTATTTCCTAATGTGAACTGGTGGGTAAGGCCAGGTTTAATAATAACAACAAAGATATAGCAAAATATAGAAAAAAACTTTGGGTAAATATCCCAATAAAGGGATTGGTTGGATTCAGAGAAGAGGCATCAAGATTTAACTACTGCGACCCATTCAAAGAATAGGAAGCTGAGTTAGAGTGGTGACTTAAGTGAAACGACTTTGGTGCGGAAGATTAATATGTTAAACACTGTATGGTTTCTCTGACATGGAAAACCCAGAACACAGACATTCTTTGGAACCATACGAAGTGATAGCCGGAGCCAAGGGAAGGGACAGGGAGGGGGTGGGAGGGTAGAAAATGAGAAGTGATTGTAAACTCGATATGATACATGTGAGTACGAAACACCCAAATTCATTGCAAATACTATGTATTACATTTGTATATTAATAAAAATAGTGGAGAAAAAAAACACAGGCTAACAATTATGTGCTCATCTGGCTGTGTTCCTTGGGCTGTAGTGTCCGTAGAGGGAACACTGTGCATTAGGACAGTTACTGTCACCAGTGCTCCTTCTCCATCCCTAATGAACCATCCTTAGGAGAGTGCTGACCAAGTCATATGACTGCTGTCAAAAGTGAAAATAAAATGTCTTGGAAAGAGATGAATTTGTCTGTGCCTGGAAAGATACCTGTCATGTGTGGTGTGCTTGTTTTGCCTTCCCTACTAAGAGGGAGTGAGGGGAAACCCAGTGAGATTCAGGGGACACATGATAGGAAGCCACTCAGGCCACATGGGCTCGTGAAGGAAGCAAAAGATGGTGAGTCACACAGGGTACCTGGAGCAGAGCAAGGACACAGCAGAGTGTGGAGCCAGAAAGAGAGGCTTCTCTGGGTAACTTTCATCCCTGGGCATGTGCATCAGAAGAGATAGCCAAGGAAGCTTTGCAATCTCCTCAGCCCCTACAATTGTTTGTTGTTGGTTTCTTTTTTTCTCTCATTCAGTATTTTTTCCTAGAGAATGGCATTTCAATTTGGGATCCACAGACTCATGGACCCAAGAGTGTGTACAGGGACAGAATTCAGAGGATCCATGGTCTCCCATGGCACAATGTACACACTCATTCACACACACACACACACGCGCGCGCACACACACACACACACACACATTACTTTTCTCTAGAAGATATTAGCACTTCCCAATAATTTGAATGGACACAACAAATCCTGGAAATATTGTCAGATTTATTGTGAATATCTGAAAATGGCTTTTATGCTCATTTTTACTTCAATGCCTAGGATCAAAGAGTTCCCAAGGTTCAGAATAACAGAATTCTCCTATATTCTCCAATTTCAGCAAATCTAGTAACATAGCGAATGCTGCACTTTGATCTTTCTGCAGGTTCTCGGAGCTAAGCTTAACTAGTTAGAACCAGAGAACAGAAGGAATAAGTAAATTTTCTCCTGAAGTCTCCAAAGACAAGTTGGGCTCATCATGCATTTGGATATCAACTCATAGGACCCAGTTGTCACTCTGAGCCCTCATCTGCACACCTGCAGGAAATCAGCTCCCTCCCCAGGAGCGCTGGAACCGCCCACAAATCCATCTTCATCATTGGCCAGCAGTTTTTCCTCCAAGCCAGTGTCCCAAAGTACTCTGCCCATTTCAGGTTTCTCTTAACAGTTTTCCACAGTGCTACATCTCTCCTCCTTGACCTTTCCCCAAAGAACAGACATAAATGCCTTACATGGTATTAGCTCCAGGTGCAGCTAACACAGAGCTGTAATACTTTTATCATATGACTGAATTTGAGGGGGGAAAATACAAGAAAGGAGGAAACTAAAATTAGATTATACCTAAATAACTCTCCAAGAATCTTCTGGCCAGTTCCGCCAGAAGACACCAAATGGTCACCTCTTTTCTCACCCCTTTTGCCATCTGGCCAAGGTTGATTGACCACCCAGAGCAGGATCCTCTTCAACTTATCCACCTTCCTTCGACTTCTAGTCACCCATCAACTCTACCTCCAATCAAGAACTCAAATCCCACTCATTCTGTGATACCCTCTCCAAACACATATGTGAAGACAGCCTTATTTAATTATTAGGTCAAATGCCCAACATCTAGGTCTGAAGTATCTATAGTTAGATAATCTCTCAGTTCAAGACTTAAGAAAGGTAACATTTGCACGTATGAATAAAATGCTTTTAAAATTGATCCCTTTTAGTACAAAGAAAGCTCCAGAGGACAGCCTCATTCCTCCATGTTGGAGGGCACACACTGCATTGATCCCACAAAAGGTAACTTGCAGCAATTTTAAGACTCATTTTCTACCTCAAGAAGTAAAGGGCGTTCAAGAAGCATTGGAGGAGGTGGATCACCCTTATAGAAAAGATGGAAGAAGAAACACCTTTTAGTGTGCTGAGGGGAGATTGGAGCTGGCTCCTTGGAGGAGGCGTCATTCAAGTTCAAATGAGGGATGAGTTTATACTCTGCAGAGACTGCAGAGTTGCCAGCCAGCTCATCCTGTGGGTGATAAAGCACAGTAAAAACAGGAATCCCAGTGCTCTGCTAGGTCCATCTCACCTCCATTAGTTTTATTGAACCTTGAAATGGCTTTTGAAGTTAACAATCACCCCAGAGCATAGGAAGTCAGGCACTTAAAAAAAAAAAAGACACTAAAGTTTTGTGAGTTCTCCCAGTTAATCCGTCAGACACATTTCAGTCTTAGGTAGCAGTGTGTAAACTCTATCAAGGGCATCTGAGGTTTCCTAGGAAACATCTATAGCCAGACAAACAGATAACACTAATAGAGATAAAGAGACTCCAGGAAAGCTATGGAACCACCTTTCAGGCAAGGTGTGTTCACTTAAAGCACTCGGCTATTGCGCAAAATCCTCCTGGTGCTGGGGTGGGAGGTGGCAGACAAGAAGTAGCAGGAGGGATGGCAAACACCGTGAGTGGTGTCAAGCTTGTTAGATTGGCGATCTGGACATGTCCCTGCTCGTGGTACCAGCTATTTGTCCCAAAGTCTCCAACTCACCAAAGGAGCCTAAACATAGACTATGTCCCCACAAATAATGATCACAGAAATAGAGCCAAAGCAATTCAGAGGAAGCTGCCTGCCCACTGCCTGAAGGACAGGATGGACCCAGAATGCCAGCAGCCCTGAAGGAAGATGGAAGCTGTGGCTTGGGCTCATCTGAGTGCCCCACATATGGGGCAGAGAGGGAGTTTCCTCTCCTTAAATGATGGTTAATGACTATTAGAGCAACCCCCTTACGAAATTAACTTCCTTAACTGAAGGATAAATTGATCTTGCTGACTTTCCAGCTGCCCTGAAACTTTTTGTTTCCAGTGCTGTTTGGCTGAAAAGCAGGCTGCGTCAAGAGTTGCAAAATAGTGGTAGCAAGGATTGGTAAAGTGCCTGGACCCGGCCTTAGAAAACAAAGTTCCTGGTATCGGAGCCAGGCATACCTGTAGAAGTTGTCCACAGTGCGATCAATGAATCATTGGTTGAAATTTGTGCCAATGGCTCGGGCACTGGTGTGTATATGTGTGGGTGCACATGTGTACACACAGAGAAAAATATGTGAATATATGTACCCAAATGAGCATGCATATATTTGTTGAATAAATAAGTGAATGAATCAATGGGTGATTGGGATACTTATCTGGAAAATAGCCCTTTTGCTTTGGATCTACCTAAAGAGTCTGAGTTTTACCTTATGTCAAGTTCAAGTCAACTAGAGTCAACAGCAGGTCAAAGTGAGGTGTTCAACATTAGCTTCCCCAAAAGGTCAGAAGACCTGTCCTGTGGCCCAAATGAACATGCAAACGACAGCCAAGTTCACGTCTGTCCTCGCTCACTAGGTTCCTAGTGAGAAGACATCTGAAAGTCGCTTCTGCCCTTGGTATACACACAGGGGCTTTGCACGAACTCAGCAGCTCTGCTAGAAGTCATCAAGAAAGCTGTTTGTTTCCTCCTGTAATTCTGGACTCAATGCATTTGTCTCAGGGTCCTGGTGATGTGGGACAAAACGTTATCTGATGTCGTCCAGGGCCACGCCACTTAGGAAGTTTTGCTTATATCAACATTATGCACTGCACACATTTTTTTCCCTTTTCCTGAGGGCAGCTGAAAGTAAGTGACACTAATTTCTATTCTGCAGTTATCCAAATATTGCACTCACAACACAATCCATAAACATAATGACTACTCATCAATAAAACAGAGGAATGTCTCAGAAACCATTATTGTCACCCCCCAAAAAATTTAAAAATAAAAAGAAACAACAAAAATGCTGGCAAATGGTAGGTCCCTTATCTTAATTACAGGCTTATTTGCATTTAAATGAAGGTTATTCTATAATTACTACTGAATGTTTTGTGTTGGAGTTGAAAAACCACTCTGCAGACTGTCAGCCCATTTCCTTTTCATTTTCTCTTGTCATTCTTCTTCTCTGTAATCGTTTGACACAGGCAGGCACTGAGAGGTGCTGGCTCTTAATTCCCTTTCCAAAAACATCACCACCTCAGGGCACCTTGTGCATTCTCAGTTGTCTTGCTGCAGACTTGCAGAATGACTCCAGGAGAATTAGGGACATCTTCTTCCATGCACAGTCAACAAGACAGCGACTGCCAGCTGAGAGCTGAGTCAACGAAGGGAGGATCTGCGTTCCCTCTACTGTGGCCCCATGACACCCAGCACAACTATTCCGGTCACCTATAAACACAGCCCACTATATTTTGCAACAGCAGTGTCCCCCGGTCATTACTAAGGTCAAACTAGCCAATACTGAAGCCTTGCTTCTGGGGGAAGCAAAGGGTTAGGCTCACTTTGGTTGACGTGTGCTTCTGTTTGGAGACACATTAGTGTGTATTGTTGACTCATTACCAGTGAACTGGTGTCCAACAAACAACATGGAACTGAATAAAGCTTCTCTAACACAGCTATTTGTCCATGAGACACACTGAAGCCCACTGTGCACAGGACAGCATGTCAGCACTATGCTTGGTGGTCATTTTAGATAGTAAAGTCACCAAGAAAACACACAAATGTGAAAACCACGACACTAAATGGATGGCTAAAAGGACACTTGTTTAAGAACAAGAGCCAAAGAGAAAGGCAGGGCATCACCTGCTCCACCTCCACACCAAGTATTAGAATTTGTCTTGTCTCTGTTCACGTCAGTGAATAACTCCCAGACACCATGACAGACAATTTTAAAATTGAGTTTTAATAAGTAAGTGAATTTCCATAATCACATTTGTGAGGACTATAGTGAGTTTAGGTCCTTCCTACCTCTCACTGTTGGGGTCAACAGGGAGCCACGCAAGTGCTGTGATATCTGACCGACACAGATGCGGTCCTAGACACACAGGGTCTACCATCCTCAGATGGGAGGGGACAGAACGGGGGGAGAGAGATGGACCAAAAAAAGAAAACCAAAAAGATAAAACAATTTCAAATTGTGATAGTGCTTTGAATTTTTAAAAATAATGAAAAAAAACCCCAAAGGAATAGGAAAGGGCTTGCTTTGGGTATATGATCAGGGAGAGAAGACGATATTTGTGGGAAGACTTGAAACGCTTGCAGAACGGGGGAAACACAAAGGGGAGGAAAAGAGGGCCACGGGGCAGAGAGAATTAAAAGCCCTTTTCTCTGGGAAAATGTGTGATCTATATATTTGATTAGTGGGACTGGGGCTTATTGCTGAGCAGGAGGCAGAAAAAGCTGCTGGGACACAATACCTGACACCCACAATCTAAGGAAGAAGAAGTTGCTTTTAGCTCATAGTTTCAGAAGGTCTCAGTCCATTGATAGGCAGCTGGCCATGGCAGATGGGTCTGGCAGGGCACCTCACAAGAGAGTAGCTGTTCTCCGCCATTGCAAGAGGAAGCAGAGAGACAGAGGGCCGAGCTAGCGAGCGAGTCATATCCATGCAGGCCACGCCCCAGTGATTCTCCCATGTCCCAGCACGGTGTGAGACAGGGAGGCCAGGGCTTGGTCTACAAAGGCCTCATAGAGCCAAGTTAAGTGAATGCACTTTTTTATTGGTGATCTTAACTCCTGAGGGAAGGGCAACCTCCTAGTGCCCAATACAGGGCATGCCTAGCACACACCCACCAGTACTGACACTCTCACTTGGGTGCCTGCAAAATATGGTGAGTGTCCATTTTGTCAGTTTAGGATTGGACTTACTGCATCAAGCAAAAACCCCACAACATGGCACCTTCCACATGATCAGTGTTTACCTTTCCCACTTAATGAGAAATACAGGTGTGTAGAGTTGCTAGTATTGGTTGACCCAAGATGTCTAAGCGAAAGTCTCTGGCGTTTGCTTGGTCTTTGTCTCATGGCCATAGGATTGCTGTGCTAAATCTAGCCACCATATCCTACTTCCTTGACGAGGGAAGTACAAAAAGTCTACGTGCCATGTGAGTTTGGTCCTCTTAACCTGCTTTCTTTAAACAGATTATAAAGCTACCTGATGATTTCTACTGGTAATCACACTGTCCGTAATAGTGTCACATGTCTGTCTTCAGTCACAAAGGAGATCAGGAGTAGTTTATTGTTGGACATACTTCCATTCTAAACACACTTGTGTGTGAGGGGAAAAGAAAGGGGAAAAGAGAACCGGCGAATGAAAGGTAGTTTCCCTCCATTGGGACAGAGGCGCATATTCCAGCCAATGCCTTGGAAGTGGTAGAATAATCAGAAATAAGAGGGTCTTCCAGGTTTGTGGTTTGGATCTGGAGTGTTCCCTCAAAATCCTCATGGTTGTAACGTCTTAAGGTTCATGCATTTATTTTCTGAGCTGCCAAGAGATGGGGCCTGGGCGGGACTCTGGGGCCTAATGTGGAAGGACATAACTCCCTCACTAGCTCTGCCCTTCACCGCCCCTGCTTCCTGTTGTGATGCAGCGTCCCCTGGCGAGCCCCTCCGCCAGACCTCCCACCATTGCCATCTGCCCATGAAGGAACTGAAGCCTCCCCAAACTGTGAACTAAAATAAAATTTCCCTCCGTTGAGTTGTGACTGCTGGATATTGTGTCCCAGCAACAAGAAAGCAACTAAGACACCTGCAGATCAGTAGAATGATAGTGTGGGGCTGGGAAACGATGGAGAAGATCTAACCATTCAAATTACCTTCTTTTTGTCTTTTCCTCGGGTAACCCCTTCTAGCAGGGTTGCAAGCCTCTCAAATGTGGCCCCAAATGCCTGCAGCCCAAAGGATGAGCCACCCCTGCAGCTTAAGCAACACACTCAACCAGCTGCGATCATTCTCAATGCAGTTTCTCAATTTGTGTATTTATGGTTTCAGTTGGCTATTCGGCATGTCCTTAGGCCTTGTGTATATGTATCATGAGGGAGGCAGAAATGCTTTGTGGTAGGAATCCCTCCTGCTAAAGAGACAGGAGAGGCAGAAAATGAGAGACAGAGCCAGTCTGCAGGCTGAGAATGGTTCCTCTGAGTCACTAGGCCATGACCTACAGGATCAATGGGATTCAATTAAATCACAGGGTGAAGGACGAGTGAGAAGATTCCGCTCCCAGTATCCTTTGCAAACATCAGCACATGACAATTTAATCAGGGCTGATGCCATGCTTACGTGATAAGGGGACCAAAGAGACCATCTTGGCTGTCTTTGCTAATTTATCAGAAATTCAAACCTATTGGAAAGCTTCATGATACTCAGGCTGCCTAAAGCGGCTTCTGGGCAGAGGCCAAAACTAGTGGTCTGGTCTGTGTCCCCTGTTGCCCTCTGAGGCTTGGTACTCAGCAGCCCTTGCAATGAGCTCTTGCCACCTCGGCCTACGGGGCACATGGCAGAGCAGCCTACTGCAGCAGGGTTTGGCCTGAACTCGCACTGAGCAGGTGGCTCTACCCCGTGTTGGACAGAGAAGCCCAAATACCCTAAGTGAACCCCTGCAGACACTGCTCCTCCCTGATCCTCCCTGCTGGACTTGTCCCCGTCTACTTGCAGGTCGACACCTGGCACAGCAGATGTACCCAATAGCCATGTTGCAAATGTCCCAGGCATGTCTCGGTGTGCATCCTTCCCCAGCTCGATTGCCAAGGAGGACTCTCTAAACATATACCACTTGTCTTTCCGTATTTGGGGACCTCAGAGGGCTGCCTGATAGCACAAAGCGCAGTCTCTTCTGCATAGCAGGAAGATCTTCCCAGGCTACTTTCTGCTGATGTGCCACATGCACCACCACGCCAGCTCCTACTCTCACCCACACTGCTTCTTGCTGTTTACTGGACACATTATGTTCTTTTCTGCCTCTTGTGTTTGTGTAACTCATAACTCGTATCCTGCGTGGCACTCTAGGATGTGAATCTGTGGCGCCTCTTTCGTGATGCCTCCCCCTGTGCGTTCAGTTGAGTTAGTTCCTCTCTTTTCCTTTGGGGAAAAAAGCTTGCATTGGTAGTTCTTCTGTTACAACACAACTGTGCTTGCAAACATTTATTTCTTGATTTTTATATCTAACTCCACAGCTGCACAGTGAGCGTTTTAGATGCAGAGGCCGATTCTAACCCTGAGTGGGTGCTCAGCACCTAGCACAGTGCCTGGCACATTCCAGTGGTTCACATGCTCATTTGGGGATCAACTGTGGTTCAATGCACGTGTATTGCTTGGTGGCTTGTAGTGGCATCTGCCTTCCTTGGAGCAGCCAGCTCACATCCCAAACTTCGGGGGTTGCTCCTGTGCGGCTCCCCCTGAGAACATGCGTGGCACCTGCACGACTGCGATGGCATGGTCTACGTTAGCCATCTCCTTCTCACTAAAACACTCCCCAAACTTGACTTCTCCACCTTCCTTTTTTCTTCTCCTTGCTGTTCCCTGAGGATGGAGCAGGAGCCCCTCAGGACATCTGGGGCACCCCCATTCCAGCCTCATCTCTAATGATGCCTGCAGTCCGAGGCACCTGTGAATCCAGAGGCTGTGAATTGCTGCAAAGAGTCATCGGACCCATCGTCCGTTCCCCCAGCCTCGCTCTCCCCCAGCCTCCGATAAAAATAGCTCTACACCGCCAAAACCCACAGAGACATTCCACCCCACCCCGGGCAGAGAGGGCTGGCTCAGAAGCTTCGCCGAGACCCAGCTTCTCCTGTGTCACCGCCGTCCTTCCTCTCCGCCATTCTCCTCTCCCTGCGCTGCCTCTTCATCTCTGTCTTTGAAAGGAGCCTGGCGCGTCCCCCTCCGCCCCCGACAGGTGCAGGAGTGACCGCGTCCCGCCGCTGGGGGCCCTGTGCTTAGCTGCTCTGGCTTTAAAGGATGCCATCTGTATGCAGCCCTTCCCTCCAGCGCTTGCCCAGTGTGTTCCGATGAGCTTCTCGCTCACTCATGTTGTCTCAGTCGTTAACCACCCATTTGCAAGTCTGTAATTTACTTTTGATCATTCATTTTATGAGGCGCACAGGGTAAAACGCCGATTCTGTTCTCCCCTTTCCTCCCTACCCAGCCCACCGGACTTCTTCATCGTAGTCTGACGCCACAGACACCCCCCCCCCCCCACACACACACACACACACAGAGCTGTGTGGCCTGTGGCCTTATCCTCTCCCTTCGGGAGAGGCCAGCGCTGCCTTGACCTTCCTGGGAGACGTCTTCCTGTACGTCCCCTTGCGATGTGATTCATTAGCTGCAACCCTCCCCCTTCCTTAGGGATTAGCTTCTCTGGGAAATGGAGTCGCTGGTAGAGCCAATTATTTGTGGGTTTATTTATATGATAACCCTATTGACAGCGGGCGAAATCACTGGCAGAACGGATAGGATTGCTGCGCCAGGAGCTAAGCCCCGGGAGGAGGGGCTCCGGGCTGCGAGCCCCAACGACCCCCAGAGTCCCCTTCCTACGCTGACATTTCACAGCCATCTTCCGTTGGACAGGACACAGCATCTGCCCAGATGAGAAGGCCCCGCCTGCTGGGACCAGCTCCGAGTACCTGACTGCTTCGATTTTCTGCTGTGTCCTGAGAGAATAAAGCCTCCTGCCTCTCCTCTAGACCAGCGGGAGAAGAGGGGGCAGGGCGAGCCCATGAAGCTTCTGAGCTCAGCTTCCGGTCTACTCGCCCCAACTTCCTGTATTCTTTTTGGACACTTGTCCTAAAGAAAAAAGAAAGCCAGACGTGAGCCTCCTCCCTTCACCGCCCGTTATTCCTCACCTCCTTGCGGAGACTGTTCAGAAGCATTTCCCGGCTACGGTTGTCCTGGAGTACCTATGGAACCCCGCATCCCACCCCACCCCATGTCCTCCCACCTCCTGCCCAACCCCTTCTCTGCAGCAGTGGCTCCTGCTGCCTCGCGAGCGGGGTCTCTCAAGTAGGACCAGGCATATCCTGTGTTTCCCTGTGTTCACCCACCCGGGGATTTCCAAGAACACAAGGATGCTCTCCAACTGCCTCTGGTCACCTTACTTCCAAGTGCCACTCCTAAGGACTTTCCTTTATATGAGAACGAAAGGTCCTAGGAGGCTAAGGGAAAAGAACACCGTTTAAGCCCATTGGGCAATTTAGCAACTTAGAAAGACTGTCTCAAAATTTAAAACAAATGGAAAAGCAGGGTAGGGGTTCAAATTTCAGTACAGAGAGAGAGACAGAAAGCAAACTCAAGTTTCTTCCAAGATGCACTATAGAAAATTATATATATATATATATATATATATATATATATATATATATATATATGCATATATATTACAGTATTGTGCTGTCATAAAAAAGAGAATTTGAAGCATTTCTAAGAAAATGGGTATACAGTGAGACCATAATGCTTAGTGAAGTAAACAGATGCAAAAGAGTAAGTATGCGTGGGATCTCATTTGTATGAGAAACCCAAAATATGAATGACTAAAAGAGCAAAATACAGACTGAAGAGATGGGAAATAGGGAGATAGACTTCTCGCAGATAGGAAAAGAACTGTGGGTAAGGGCCAGGGGATGAGTAGAGAAAAGAAAGGAAGAAAAAAATTACAAGGCATTGTGTACATGCACCAATTTTCCAAGCTATATTAATCAACATGTAATGAATTTATATGATAAACATATTCAAATAAAAATATTTTTGAGAAAGAAAGAAAGCACAAGTGATTTGAAATTCAAGGTGGGTTTCTGTGCAAAACCATGACATTGGTGTGGTTTGGTCCTGCACACTACAGTGCACCGTGTGGTCACTGTGTTCATTTAGTGGTCTGAGTCTAAGGGTTTTCACTGTTGCATGTGGTTGATAAAGTTTTGGTTTTATAGATCCACAGGTTTGCTCCAAACTTCTCAGCTAACTCACTGCAAACCATACCGTCTTCCTGTGTCCTTCAGCCAATGAGTTGAACATAAAATCTGGACCAAATAATAACAATAATAATAATTTAGGTGAAAGGCATTCTGTGTCTTCAGAACTGTTGGAACTACTGACTTCAGAGATTTAGTTCTAAGATGCTATCAGCCTCTACAATCAGACACAGCACATTGCAGAGACCTTTCTACATAGAAAGTCCAGCATCACATCACCTTACACAAGAGAAAAATGTTAAGAATGCATTTCCAGGGCTGTGGGCAGACATGAAATGGGCCTCTGCAGATTCCATCAAAATTTTAGGTAGAGGTAGAAGTGTATTCATGACTCATCTTTATGTGAGACCAGATGATCTTTAGAAAAAGTATCATTCAGAGGAAATTTCACTGGGAATTAGTATCCATGGGTGAAAAAATATTGAGCAAAAGAGATTTCCACCTAGGTCTAGAACATTGCTCATCTACTCTTGCCAAATCACAACTCTGTGGAGTTGCCAGCCTGTTCTACAGCCAAATCAAGACTGCACCTAAGGCTTAATCTTAGCTATCCCGTATGATCTGGCCCCGTGCCTCACGGGTCCTGTGATCTGGTCCTAGCCGTCTATGCACCATGTCATAGTTTGAACCTTAAATGGCTCCCCAAAACCTCATGTGTTTGGAAAGCTTTGGATCATGAGGGTTAGTTACTCAGATCAAGTAGATCAATACATTGATGACTTCCTGTGCTGCTGGAGGTAGGGCCTAGCTGAAGTGACAATCACTGGGGGTGTCCTAGAAGCACACATTCTAGGTCCACCTTCCCCCTTCTTCTCTGCACTCCCTCCACGGTAAACTGTCTGCCTTCCTCCATGCCAGGCCCTTCTGCCACTATTGGCTGACCTTGCCTGGACTTGGGACCTTCTGAAACCATGAGCTAAAATAAGTCTTTTCTTAAATTGTGAGTGTTGGGTATCATATTTCAGAGACAAGAAAGTGACTTGGATACACCATATTATCTGCCTTTCTGCCTTTCTGCCTTGTAGGATGCCCTCTATAGAACCTTGTTTTCTGCAGACACAGGCACAAGATCGCCACTCTGTTTTTGCCAATCCATCCCAAACACAGAGAAAGCATGGTCCCTATAATTTATGTATATTATTCTTCAGTGTACAATTATCACCCACTTCAAGATCAAAAGCAAGTAATTCTCCTTAGGCTCCTGACAAAACTATCCACCATTACTCCTCCTTCTGTAGTGTTTTGGTAGTTATAATCACTCTTTCCTAGTCTCTACTTTCTCAATGTGGAACCACTAAGCAAATCTAGCTTCTTGAGAGGAAGAACTTTTAGGAGAAAATACTGGCAATTTCATAAAAATATAACTAATTTCTCCTTCTTCCTCCTCTACCCATGTTGTTAGTGGTACATATGTTCACATCTAGGGGCTCATTACCTCCTAGCTGGTATGTTGATTGATTCACCGTTTGAAGATCACCCTCAGTCCTGCAGACTCACATGCTTACCTATTAAGAGCGAGCAGAGTATCACCTGATGCAAATGTGTGTTCAATGACTGTATCTGTCTTTTCTAATTGGCCTTGATTCATCAGCACCTGTGCCCTAGGTGAGACCCAGGCTCCATGGACACTAGATGAACGTTTCCAGTCAAAGGCAAAGGTGAGTGAGCAAAAGAAGAATGAGAGAGTGAGACAGACCCCGCAGAAAGCAAAGTCTTGCTCAGGTAAATGGCCAGGACCAGACCGAGGTACTTCTCTCATTCCTTTGATGACTCCTGGACATTTGGGATACACGTGCCATGTATGAATCCTGTGACAGGTGCTGCTTGTCCACTACATGGAGTAGGACAAAGCCTCTGCCTCAGGAGCTCCTACAGGAGCCAAGGAAGCTGCTTCCATTTTTTGAAGGGCTGTAGTTAGATGCAAATACAAAGATATGGGGGAAAGGAGAAAATTAATTCTTCCTAAGGAAACTGGAAAACTTCAAGAACATGAAATGTTGGAGCTGAGACTTAAGGAATAAACACATGTTCACCAGAAAAGAAATCAGAAAAGGTCATTCCAGGTCACAAAAGCAATGTTCAATGGCAGGAGAGTTAGATGTCACCGTGGCAAGATGAGAAACACAACTGGTATAGCCAGGGGCCCCAAGTTGCTGAAGAAAATCTCAGCTTGGATTGAGAGCAACAGAGGAACAAGAGAAAAAAATAAAGGAGCTCAAGTGATCACAGAACAAGAGTAGAAATGAGGTGTTAGCAGGTAGCCAAAGAACCCTAGAGACTTTCCAAATCAGGCTCTGGACTCCTGGAGAACCTGCATGGCAAGCTAGGTGTGCCTATGTTCCTCTGGTGGCACAAAATAGCTCCAGGGCACAACCACCCAGAGAAGTTCCGGTTTATAGAACAAATACTAAGTCCTTGATATGTACCTACCTGCATTACACCTGGGAACTCAAAGTCAAATAGACATTGTCTTAACAAGTACTGGTACTAGTTTAGGGGCAAATTCAAAGACAGAGAAGCAAGTACTTCTTAGAGTTGTGGAGATTGTAGTAGGTCAAAGGCAATGACACGGATTTAGATATACCAGCAGAGGAAGGTACCGCAAGAATCCGCATGTGGAAGTCTTTGTGTCATTTCAACTATCATTTTGCTCACTCAAGTTGCTCTCAATGTGGAGAATGACATCCATCTCAGCTGTATCCTCTCCCTTCTGCTCCACTGTAAGATCTAAGAAGGTCAAGAAGGAAGATTCATGTCTTTTAAAAATTTTTAACATTGTCAATCTCATTTGTATTTTGCTTAGTAATATGGAACCCGATTCAGTCGTATTTTCCTTTCTTCTTTTCACCAGGGCCCAAAGGGAAAACAATTTTAAATATTGAAACAAATCATAATCCCTCTTCTCAAAGCCTTTCTACATTGGTTTATGTAGACAGCATATGTCATATAATGGCTAAAAGATACATGTTTCAGACCCCTTTGGAAAGTAGCTTAAAATATATATGTATGTATTTCAAAACCCTTATATACTTAGGCTTCAGTGAGGGTATATATTAAAGAAAATGGATAATTATTTTAAGAGAAATACAGATTGAGACTAAATAATTTTGATGGTCTTCTTAGCTATTTTCTGTATTTTGTACATTCAGCCCTCGATAGCCTCAGATTTCAGACTCTGGATTCAACAGGGAGAAAAATATTCAAATAAATAAATTGTGCCTGTACTGAATGTATACAGATGTTTTTCTTGTTGTCTTTTTTAAAATAATATAGCACAACAACCATCTATATAGTATTTACATTGTTTTAAGCATCACAAGTTATCTACAGATGATATAATAATTCACCATTACAGATGATGTAATGATGTAAGAATACAGATGGATTGCACAGGCTATATGGAATTACTACACCATTTAAAACCAGGGATGTGAGCATTCACAGGTTCTCAGTATCTGTGGGAGGGTTGGGAACTGGTCCCCCTGGACAGTCAGGGATGACTGTATACTGTATCGTCCCCTGCTGCCTGCCCTCCTGGTCTAATCCATTGTTCCAGTCCCTCTTTTCTGACCCATGAGAAGGAGTCCATTCTGAGTTCGTGTGCTGAAGGACCTCGCTGTTTTTGCTTTGGCTATGGCCTTCTGTCCTTGAAGAGCGCTTGGTTCTGCTATTACCATTCATTGTGTAATGGTCTCTGTGAAAAGCTCTGGGTAGCCACCAAACCTATACCTGTTCTTTCCTAACAGAATTTCTACCAGGTTCAGGACTCTGGTGGTCATGTGTCTCAGAGCAGAATCAGTCCTTCCCAAGCCCAAGGGTGAAGCTGGTTTCTTGAAGTTCAAAGCTCCCAAATACGTGGGTGTCGGGACCCTTTTATACTCTTCAAAATAATTGAAGACCTCAAAAAAGGTCCTTTGTGTGGGCTACCTATTGGTAATTCCCATGTTAGAACTGAAAATGGAGAATTCTCTAAAAGTTGCAAATTCATTTTATAGGAAGAGTAATAAGCTCAGTATATGTGAATATACATAACATACTTTTAATGAAAATAACTACATGTTTGAAAACAATTTGCCGAGACAAGTGGCATAGGCTTACACTTCTGTATATCGCTTTAATGTAGGGTTTAATGGAAGACAGCTGGATCTTTATCATTCCTTCTCCAGTCAATCTGTTGTGATATTTCCTTTGATTGAAAGATATGAAGTAAATCTAGCCTTTAATTATGCAGGTACCTAATTAAAGAGAGAAGGGAGTATTTCCTTCACACATGATTGAGGATATTCTTCTTTAATATATAAAACTTGACAAGTAGTAGTCTAGCGTAGTTGTAATGTAGAATCTTAAACTAAGTCAATGAACTTTCCACAACAGATTTCACTAACTGCTATTGATTTATCTTGTCCTTTGAGTGGAGCATTGACTTAGGCCTGATTTTCTAACCACATGCCTTGGTCATTTGGAAAATATTGTTTCACTGAATTATGCAGATCTCCTAAATGTTGGCATAATTTCATTATATCGTATCAAAAATATTTGTTAAAAATCACCACTGATCTCATCACAGAAAAAAAAAAATCTTTGGAGTATTGAAAAAAGTCAAGCTGACACAGATTCAGGCTTTTCCAAATTTCTCATTTTCATTTGAAAGCTCAAATTTTTTTTCATTGGTCACAAATGTGAGCTGTTTTCCTTAAAGTGACTCATGCCATTCATTGTTGAGAAAATGCTGCCAAATCCCCAAGTCTGAATAACCATCATTTGTCTGTTGTTCTTTCAAGGAAAAATGGTGTTCTGTGAAAACAATGAATAGTTCAGCTTCCAAGTCAAATAATCACACAAGAATTTTGCCTCAGGACAACCAGACAACCATCATACTCCAGAAAGCAACAGAGACGCCTGCGTACTTCTCAGGTGGCCACACTGAATACTAAAACACGCTTACATCCTGGCAAGACTCAACAAAATTAGGAATTTTTATTGCTTTGTCAAGGTCGTTTTAAGTAAAACTGCTATTTGTCTTTACTCTGAGCACGTGGCAATGAATCACACACTGGCCACTACTACAACTGGGCACCGTTGTTTGAATTCATGATAGGATGTCAGTAGTTTTTACCTGCCATTTGCTTTTACAGGTTTTTGGTTTTGTCTTGCGTATGTGAAGCAAATTTGGCCTATAACTGGTAGGTTGAAAGAATTCTTGGAAGGTTTCAACTGAAAACAAAACAAAAATACAAATATTTTCCTTTTGACTTTAGACAGTGGTATCCCCTGTGATTCCTACAACAATCACCTTGCCATCAGGAGAAGACAGGGCAGAGAAATCACAAAGAAATAGACCACAGCGTCCAAGTCATAATTTTGAGCGAGTAAATGAATCGACATAGTCACACCCAGTCTCAGAATGCCCTGCCCTGCGAGACAGCACATGTATTCTTGGCCAAGTCATTGCTATCTGGATTTCCTTTGATATGAAATGATACAGTTCTAGACCATGCTGCATTGACTCTCTATCTAGAGCTGAATAACAAATGTATGGCTTCACATAAATTCAGTCTTCTCAGCTAAATTATAAACCTTTAAGGGAAGAGCTACTTTAGGTGGACTGATTTATATATGGTCAAGAAATTCAGAAGAAAATCAGGGTAAGAGGATATTGTGATTTGAATTTGGAATGTCTCCCAAAAGTTTCATGCATTTGGATGTTATGGATTGTCTATGAAACCATGTGCTGTTGGGAGATTTAAGCCTGGTCTGGAAGGGTATATTGCAGGTATGTGGATTGAATTACAGGCATGGGGATTGGATTACAGGGGTGTGATGGGGGCTAAAACCTGGAAAGGGAGAAACATTGAGGTTGGACCCAGAGGGGCAGATCACTGGGATGGAACCCTTTGGGAAGATACATGCTGCTTTCTGCCTTCCTTCAGGGACTTGACTGGACTAGGCCTTTTTCCTGTCTACAATGCTGTGAGACTCAGCCTCCACTTCTGCCTCTGACATATGCTACTACTATTGTTGACCACACATGAATGGACTGTGACCTTCTGAAACTGTGAGCTGAAATAAACTTTTTTGTCCCCTAATTTGTGCATGTCAGGTATTTAGTCACAGAAATGAAAATGTAGCTAAGACAGAGGCATCATCTTAACTCTAACAAATGTGTCCATAATGTAGTATCCTCTGTTCACTCCATGGTTTTGCTGCCAGAGTTTGGGTTGATTTCCTCCACTCAGTATGACTCAGATTCTTCTTATTATTGGCCCTCTCATTCTGGTTGTTTATTACAGATTTTCTCCAGATACCTAGTTACACAAAAAAAGTTAGCTTATTGTCTGAACAATCACCCACATCCCCAAACCCCCTAAAGAAAATTAGATAAGTACTCTCACTTTTTAAAACATTGCTATGAATAACAGAACAAATTCAATCATGAGACATATGGAATAAATATTAAAGGAGTCAAACTCCACAAATGAATCTTGGAAGACATATCTGTAAACCCAGGCACCTCTCTCACAGCCATGGGCATCTGGTTTCCTTTCTTGCACAAACTTTTTTACAGTTAAAGTGCCCTTCTTTCTACCTTCAGCCTCTGAGATGTCCCAGAGGGTCCCTCATCCATATATTGACACAGTCTTCCAAGTTTATAGATGTAGCCAAGTGCTTCCATTCAGGTAATTGTCCCACATCTGAAGTCCACCGTTTTCAGGATATGTGACTTGGATGATTAGTCATTCTGCGCCTCAGTTTTTTCATTTGTAAAGTAAAAATATAATAGGACGTACCTCGTGCACTAGCTATAAAAATTAAATGAATTAATAAACATATTGCATGTCAGAAAATGTCTCACATATCTTAAGAGCTCAGAAAAAATTAGCTACAGTTGAAACACACTGATTCTGTGCCCTTTTCTCTAGTGTTATCACCTCCCCTTTTCCCACCTTCTGGCAAGTATCACGGGCCATTGGCCACCACTGCCTTCTTCCCGTTCTACCCTTAAGACACATGGGAAAGTCATTAAAAAGTAGCAACATTTCCTACAATTTTTAGGGAAGGAAATTTCACACCTTTGGTAATTTCCATTTTTCTACTTGTGTTTTATTTCTTTTCTTTCTTTAAACATACCTCACTCTGCAGGATTCTTTTTCCCCACTCTTTCTGTTTCTACTTCAACTGTCCCTCAACATGTGTCTCCATAGTTGGGTTTCATTCCATGTGTGTTCTAAGAGCATTTAGGGAAAGAACAAATTCATCCTTGTCACTCTTATTGACTTTGTGGTCAGAGTTGGAATCTCAAGAAATTGGTTTTTGTTTTCATACACCATGGTCCAGTAATTTTCCAAAAGGATAAAGGACCTCAGGCAGATGGCGCATTTCCATATCTGATTGAACACTAATTCAACCCTTATATCTAAGAAATGAACAATTCCCACAAGAGCACTTTGGAAAACAAGAAAACTATATTTTCACCTCCCTCGGCAAAGAGACTGGTTAATCCTGTACCTGAAATACTTCCATACAGTTTGAGGAATAGCAGTCTGTGGGAAAAGGACCAAGGGCTCCTGAATGATAAAAACCACAACGTTCAAATCTCTATGGGCTGCAAAAGTTGTTCTCCCATTTACTGACACCTCTGAGGATCCCCTCAAGTTCTCCTTCTCTGGAAATTCCTGGTTTATCTCATTTCTTTATTTCCAGTACTTTCCTTCAGTTGCATACTCTCGTTTTTGAGGATTTCTGGTTGGGTTTGGGTTGAGTTGGGTTTTCTTGGTGGTGGTGGTTTTGTTCCTTTTGCTTTTTCTGTTCCTTTCACAAACTCCCCTTCCAGACCTATCTTCATTTAGACATAAGAATCATTTTCATTAACTTTTGGGATGATGCTCATTCCTACCAACTCCTGTAAGTGGGTTTATTTGGGATTCAAGACAATTAAAGACACCACAAAATCTATAGATAGGGCAACGAGTATAATTTCTCACCCATATCAGAATACAATTGAAAGCAGAGGGAGATGGTATTAAAAGTTAACCCAGGAATTTGTAAATTGCGACAGTCCTGGACTGTGACATACCTTGTGTCTGAGGATGGATATCCGTCCTCTAGTGAAATCTGATGATACAACGCGAGATCTATGCAGCTGAGCTTTCTTAGCTCCATTCTGACTTTAGACTGCTACTTTAGGTAGTTCAGTACACTGTAAATCTAAGTCATCAATGGTGATCCAGTATAATTTTGTTGAAACCTTCCCCGTCTCTAGTCCCTTTGTCTATACTAAACTCTCTGCTG
This sequence comes from Ctenodactylus gundi, assembly GCA_004027205.1. NCBI lineage: Eukaryota > Metazoa > Chordata > Mammalia > Rodentia > Ctenodactylidae > Ctenodactylus > Ctenodactylus gundi. The sequence continues at coordinate 570,184 of PVKB01000142.1, forward strand.
CCCTCATGTGGTATATGGTGGGTTCAAAAACCCTTGTTTAGAGAATGACACCTTCCATACATATCCCGACCTCTTTCCCATTCTGGAAAAGAAAAGGATCAAAAAAGTGAAATGAATAGCTTCTGTAGGGAAGAGGAACAGGACAGAGAGAAAGAGAAAGCAATGATCTAAGTTCCCAAGATCACTCCTCTTTTTTGATCAGTCAATTGTCCCCAACATTTTGACACCAGGGACTGGTTTAATTGAACACTGTTATCCAAAGCACAGTGTTGGTGGAGGGGAATGTGGGGTGTACTTGTTATATACTAGGTTATTGGAGGATAACGGAACGGTGAGCTCCAGCAGGAGGGTAGTAGTAGGGAGCAAAGCTCCACCACTTGTCGATCAGCAGCAGCATTAGAACCTGATAGGAGCTCGCTGACAGGAAGCAGAGCTTTGCTCACTGCTCATACCCTGCTCTCTGTTCATCTGTCCCTGCAGCCAGGTCCTTCCAAGGCCATGCGCCTAGAATCACCAGACTATGCCCTAGACCTAAAACTAATTTTACTTCTGTCCACCAAAGGAGTCATTATTGCCCTGCTGTTGATTAAAATCTCAATATAGAAATGGGTTGGAGATGGGAGGCCTATGAGACTTTCATGGAACCACTATGGACAAATTTGGCACACAGTTCACTTTAAACTTGGACGCTCAAGGACGGTTGTGAGCATTTCGTGGAAGCACTGGGAGATAAGAAAGGGGAGGGCGTAGTCTAGAGGGAACAGGTTGGGAAGGAGACGAGCCAGGAGATGGCCAGGCAAACGCACACAGAAGAACAGCCTCATCAGAACCTCGGGGTCAGCAAGGCAAGTTCTTAGAGGATCAACAGATAAAAGGGATGAGGCAGGAGGAAGTAACACAAGTGAGTTTGGCTGAGAAATGATGTGAATGTCGCCAGCATCTCCCCCTGCCACAATAGAGAGCATCTTGCTCTCTCTTCCAGGTATTAAAGAAGACTCCTACAGGAGCCCTGAGCTACACGATGAGGAAGCACCAACATCAAACACGGCTTCCCGGCCCCGGAACTCTAATCATTTAGAATAACGGCTTCTGTGTGACTACGCAATTAAACACCTCAAAAACAGGGATAATTCTTCTTCTTATCTGATTCATTACCAGGCCTTAGATGCTTAATGCAGCCGGTGCTCAAAGGACACAAGAAAAGGAAGCCGACGAGTCACCCTGGAGTTTCCTGCCTCCTTGCGTGGTCCCATTCCCTTCCACCCCAGCTGACCACGTTAAGCACGCGAACCCAGGTTTAGGTATCTTCCCCCAGAATCTTGGTGTCAAGACCTCATGAAAAATGACTCGCTTGTGAATGGCTGGTCACACACCTGCCACCTTCTGCACAGGGCCAACATCCTCCTTTTGGTGCCTCACAATCCTAGAGCCTTGTTTTCCTTCAAGTGCTATCTGAGCTGTCTCTGTGGATTAGTGTTTATATGCAGCGAGTGCTGCAGTTAGTTAATAATGTCAAGTTCGTGGAGCCTCCCTAATGAAAGAGAGGCACAACATCGACTGTCATTTTAAACAAACACGCAATCAGGACAGTGGAGCTGGAAATCCGATCTGCCTAATTTCATGGAGATGATGCAGGCATCGGGCTGCTTCTCAGTGCTTCCACCGGCAAGCTTCATTTCACAGGATTTCGGGGGGGAATGGTGGATTTTCACAAGAACCGCGAAATTGTCGGTTCTGTGAAAAAGAAATTGCTTTAGCAGCAGGAATCCAGGAGGACAAATAGGTGCATTGATTATATCTTCATTGTGCACCAGGGCCACAGCGCTCAGCAAGTTGTAATTATGCTGTGAAGAGCTCAGTTCTGATAGTCAAATCTTCCCCCATGTGAATATAAACAGCATTATTCTATTTGTTATCAAAGGCTTGCAGCCAATCCTGCAGCATATATATATATATATATATATATATATATATATATATATATATTCAGTATATGCAAACCCACAGCATGGAGCTCTGGCTTGTTTGGTCCAAATGGAATAGAGCTGTGGACACGTCAGCATCTGCCCAGTCAGGCTTCAGGGCAGACGTGACTAGCTGCACCCGCTTGACTCATGGACCAAGGGCGGTGCAGAAGCAATAAAAGAAGGGGAGTAGAAAATTAAAATATGAATGAGTCCGTTGGGTACTTTGATTCCACAAGATGAGATGGATGTTAAAGACAACACAGTCGGGAGACACCACCCGCCAAGGCTTGCCTGATGTCTCTCAGCCACCCTGGACAGCTTTCTGGTACACCTCGCAGCAAATGGAGGCTTCCTGCAGCTCTTACTTTTCATTGGCACGCCCCACACACAGACCTCCGGTGGCTCCTGAGGTGTTTATTGGCCACTACCTTGACTTTAGTCTCCTTTTGATGTCCAGACCCTGGCTCCTACAGGCCGCAGCTAGGTGACAGTTCTGGGTATTTCTACAGGGCTCCAAACCCTTTCTGGGTAAATATCCCCAACCTTAACTTGGGTCAGCTACACACTTGACCCAAGAAACTTATCTTGGGATATTATTAAATCTTGTGAAATGACCAGATTACAGAGCTAAATCCCCAAAAGAATTCTGAAGCTCTGTTAGAAGGGAAAAAGCAGGGTCAGAAATGTGCTCCTTTCCAAAGGGGACACTGCTTCCACATACAGGTGACCTGTGCACAGAGCTAAGAAAACCGCACAGGGTTTACTGACCTCATATTTCTTTTATCCTTTTCATTCGAAGCCTTAACTCCTATTAAAGCAATCAGGAGGATGAGATGGGGAAAGTTATAGGCCAAAAGCCTGTAGGCCTAATTTTAATTCATATGAATCATTGCCTCTAATGCATGGTGAATTGGAGCTCATACTTTTGAAATTCTATCACAGACAGGAACACCTTCAAGGGACAAGACAGCCTCTGCTTGTGACTGATCATCACCGGATGATTCTCAGCAAGCAAGAACAAAAGGTCACCACAAAGCAGTGGCCAGAAGAGGCTGGAGAAAATGTGGGGAGAAACAAGTGTCCTGAGTTCTTTTAAAGATACTGGGTCTTAGATATTTAGAAAGCAAAAAAAAAAAAAGTATCCTGCAGTCATGGTTAGTAATATAGTGAAATGACTCTGAGGAGAAAAAGGAGTTGGTTAGTGCACAGGAAGGAACCAGGGATGGACAATCAGAAAAGAATCCTTGCTCAGAATGTTATCTTAAGCTCTATCCCACCAGGCTTCTCTTTGCAAGGAAGGAATAGTGGGTTAAATTATTCTATTGACTCTTATAGTTCTAAAACTTTGAAATTGGACTTTATCATATATATGGTTGTAATTAGGCAACATGCGCAGAAATTGAATTGGTGACAAGTTGTGTTGAAAATAAGAGGAGAGAACATTAGCCTGAAGAACAGAGAGATTAGAAAGGACCAATGGGAGGAAAGCAGTCGACATGTAGGAAGGACTACCTGGCATTTTCACAACTGAGTCCATGCCTACCTGGACAGTGAGGAGATCAAGTACACCTAGACCTTCAGTGATCAGCAAAAAAGTTCCCTCATAGAACAGCTACAATTTTCACACACACACACACACACACGCACACACACACACACACGCACAAAACAAGCTGTCATAAGTCTCTGGGACATGACTTCTTATGAAAGAAATGCCCAGTCATTCCCCCATGTCTTGCCACGGAAGACAAAACAAAAGGTGCAGCTGGACAAGACCAGAAGCTTGGGCGGAGGTGCAGCTAGGATACTTGATTGCCTCTGCCTCTAAATTAAGTCACCTCTCAGAAAGGGACATTTTTCTTGAAAGACTCTTCGTCTTTTATCCCCTCAACAATCTCATCTACCCGATCTTTTGCATCATCAGCACACCTTGAGTAGACAGGATGAGGCAGAGTCATAAAAGGGCAGGAACGAGTGCATTCTCACTTGCTTTTATGGTCCAGAAGATGCCATCTAAGGAAACTACATTTTCTGGGTGACTTTGATCAAGGTATTGGCCATGTTTCCTATTAAATTCCCTGATCTGTAGGAAAAGAAGAGACCTCTCTACCCAACAGGCTACCCCAAATTCCAATACAACTAAGGGAATAAGTAATGGATGGAAAAATATGAAATACATTGTAGGTATCAACTTGAAAGCTCTTGTGAATCAGTGAAACACAGACAGGAAAAGAGTTATTGTAATAATAACAAATGGAATATTCCTCCCTGTAGGTGTGAGCTGTGCTCATGTGTGGCTTCATGGATTTGCAGCAGATATGGATACCCACAATCCCACACTCAGAACGTCCCCATGCTTAGTTTAAAGTTCTTTGAAATTCTTTATTTTTAAGCCAGGAGTGCTGAAAATTCTGTAGACAATTCTAACTGGATTCAAGGTCAAGGATTATAAGAGCTAGTCTTCACAAGGGATCTGACTTCATAGCCTGAAGCTGAAATACTCTTTTATGCTGGTTACTTTTCTTTAATATGTGGTCCTTTTGTTTATTTTGCTTCTCCAGTTAAGTGCTCTGCAGGTCTTTCATGCATCTAAAATCTTTATGACCTTTCTCATTGAGATGTAATTTTTCTACTCATTGTTACCAAAGTGTATAATATAAAGTTTCTGAGGTATGGATGCTGGACATGGTACAGACCCACAAGAATTTGAAAATACTACTGTGACTAAGCACATTAGTGGGTCTAAAGCTACCAGAGGCTGCGGCGTGTGCAATTGGCAGTGCTGTCAACAACAAGAAAAAAGTCAAGGAGGAGATGGGCTCTATAAAAGGGATGTCAAAATCTTCCTGCAGGGTCACTGTCATCAGGGGCTGTAGACGTCTCGAGGAGTAGAAAGCTAAGAAATAATTACAATATTGAACAGAAAGTCATCTCTCTTTGAGACAGGGTCTCGCTCTGTGGTCCCGGCTGGTCCTGAACTCACTTCAGAGCCCAGGCTGGCCTTGGACTCACGGCAATCCTCCTGTCTCAGCCTCCCGAGTGCTGGGATTACAGGCGTGTGCCACCATGCCCAGCTTATGTGGTGCTGGGGAATCAAACTCGGGTACTTAGCACTTGGCTTAGCGCTTCCTCAAGCGCTTTAACCGCTGAGCCATTCCTCCAGCTTCAGGAAATCATCTCTTAAAACATTTTTAAAGAAGTAGAATGGAGAAGTGGTTAAGAATATGACCTCATGTATCAGAAATACTTGGGGTTGATGCCCAACTTTACTAAAAGTATGGTGTTGGACAAATTCTTTAACCTGCTGTTATGATTTGGATCTAGACTCTCACCTAAAGGCCTCATGTATGTGAGTGGTTTGGATCATCTGTGGGTTTCGCGTGCTGTTAGGAGGCAGGCCTGGCTGGGAGGCACGGAGCACAGGGGTGTGGCCTAGAAGCACATCCTCTTGCCCAGCTTCTCCCCAGCCTCCTGAATTCTTCCTTTCTCAATGCTATTAACTGTGAGTGGCTGTTTTCTACCAGACTCTTCTCACCATGGCCAGCCACCCATGAATGGACTGAGACTTCCTGATACTGTAAGCTAAAATGAGCTTTCCTTCCCTTAAATTGTGGACATTGAATATTGTGTATCAGCAACAAAAAAAGCAATGTGGTACCTATATTAAGTTTTCACTGCTGCATAACAAATTACCATGAATTAATGGTGGAAACAGTACAGATGTGTTAGGGTTAGGAATCAGTGCCCTCTGCTCAGGGTCTAGAGAACCTACAGTCAAGTGTCAGCCAGGCTGCGTCTTCATCCAGAGATTTGGCTGGGGAAGGATGCCCAATACCAAGATGAGTGGAATCTGATAGAAATTCCCACCATGTGGCCCTCTTCAAGGGCAGCTCCCAGCTATTTGATTCTTTAAGACAAGCACCAGGGTCTATCTAGTCTGCTGAGACAAATCTTGTGTAATATAACAAAATCACAGGAATTCCATTCTTTCTCTGCCATATTCCATTAGCTGAAAGTTACATATCCCATCCATACTAAAGAGGACTTTCTTAGAATTCTTCTTAAAATATCCTCTTATTAGACAGAAAGTAATAGAAAAATCCCTTATGAAGGTCAAGGAATGGTTAAGAATGTAGAATTGAGTCACACATCGACAATTTATGAAGTATATGATGTTGGGCACATTTCTTATACTAACTTTTAGGTTTTTTCAGCTGTAAAAATGAGAATCCTAATAGTAAACACTTCATGGATTAATAGGAAGATTAAATAAGATAAGGCTTGTAAACCATTTAGGAGAGTCTTGGCACTGTTGAATGCTCGGGATCCTGTACCTAATCAACTAGGTCCTCTTTGCCCCAGTGGAGTAACAGCATAAAGTCCTAGCGTAGGTGTTTCAATCAACATCACATGGCAAATTAGAGACAGAGCCAAGGTTAAAACTCAGGGTAAAGAGCCAAATTCAGGCTCTCACTGGCCCCCTGTCCTTGCTGAGCCTGATTCTGCCACCCTAAGCTGCCCTTACCCTGCTGACTCAGCCTGCCCTGAGCGGGAAGGTGCACATTCCCTTCAGGGTTGGCTACAAGAATGGAGGTAGCAGCGGGAGCTAAGCACAGGGGAGACAGCCTTGTTCCTGGGATGAGTTGATGGTTTGAAAACTTGGGAGCTGGTTTGAAAGATGAGTCAAGAGAACTGCAATGCTCTGGAGAGAGAGCTAGGGGGGTGAGGGGAGGAAGAAAGGCGGTAAGGGGGACAGAGACCACTCGAGACAGGCTTGTGCTGTACCCAGATGACCTTGCTCTCTGCAGTAAGCTGGAGCTCGGAGGAGGGGATGGCTTGCAATTCTGCCATCCGTGCTTCCTGAGTCACTGGCCCTATGGCTGACCTCCACCGCCTTTGGCATTTCTCTGCACTTCCAGGGTCAGTGAAAATGAAGGTTCTGCGTCCATAAGGATATGGAAGAAGGGGTGGACACATGCAACCCTGGGGAGCTGCAAAAGGCAGGAGTCCATAGTCCCTCTAAGAACTGGACCCCTCACGGGATTAAGGCATAAATACAGGCATCAGTGTGACAACTCAGCATTTTCGCAAAATACGGCTTGTCAGTTCAAGGATCTTAGCAAGTTTTAAGGAAATGACTTAAAAGATCACCTTCTTTGGTATAGAAATTAATCTTTTAGATTGATAGAGACTGGGGGAAAGGAGACAGTAGAGAAAAAGAAGCAAAGGCGTGGTTCAGGTAGGAAGAAAACAGCTGGTTTCACATCTGGGAAATAATTCACCATTACCCAAAATGCATTGTTTTCTCAGTCCTCACCAGAACATATAAAGAAAACAAAGTAGAGGTCATCTGCTTTTTCATGAGAAAACAAAGCCTCCAGGAGATGAGGGAAGATGAGGAGATGAGGGACAAAAGAAAACACTGGGGTGAGGGCTCCAGATTTCGAACCCATATTCTTCCTCAGTAGAATCACAAAGCGTTGAGGGATGGGGGACTCAGAAGGCCTTTCATTACTACCTTGATGCCTATGAGAAGATTATTTTCCAGATTCTAATTGGGCCAACCCTGTCCTGGCACTGTTCAAATACTACATACATTAAACCTTCTGAGTCTAAATTTTCTTACCTATAAAATAGAGATAATGACAACATTCACCTAATTGGGCTGTCTGAGGTTTAAATAAGTAAATAATTATAAAAGACATGCAAAGTGTCTGCACCAAGTATGAGATTGAGTTGTCAGCTCATTGTTTAGGCCTCGTCTTTCAGCCTCCCATGTAAAAATACCTTCCTCAGGGAAAAATTAACATCACTTTGCTGAATAGTGAATGACTGAATAATGAGGAGTGGATGGAGCCAGACAGGACACAGAAATGAAGGCCAAACCCCAGGGAAGATAAAGACTCTTGTTCCCACGCCTGGCTTTGCAGAGAATCCCCTAATTGGAGTCCAAGCCTCAACTTTAACTGTCACAGCACGAACCTTAATTTACTGAACACCCAGGGAGTTTCTCTCTCCCTCTGTTCCAATATCACCTTCTTATCAATAGCTGCAAAACACTACTTCCCATGCGAGACAAAAACAGTTCTAAAGGGTTCATGCAACACCCCAGAGCTCTAACTGGGGTTTTTTTTTCTCTCCCCCACAATACTGTGCAGGGAAGCAGCCCAGCTGTGGGAGGCCCCTGATTCGCAGCGTTTGCTGATATCTGTGGTGTAAACATTCCCACCACGACTGACTTCAAGCTACCATAGGTTTAGCGACCTGCTGGCGAATCCCTGAATATTTAATAAGTGGTTCTTGCACCGCCCCCTTCCTTCCCTCGTTCTCATTTCCATAAGAGGATTTAGTCTCCACTGTTAGGCCCATTAAGCCTCGTTGGAGATAGGCTCTTAAATCTAGCCCCCAACCGCATCACTGCCGTGACCCACTCTCTCTGCACCCAAGGACTTCTTTGTGCAGGACAAGGAACACGAAATCTTGGCATTCTAGGAAAAGAAAGCAAAGAAGCAAGAAAACCTGGGAACAGAGCTTTCCAAATTTTGTTCCAAACCAAAGCGTTAATAAATGGCTTGCAATGAAGACAAGCCAAGTTCACCTGGTCTTATTTTCTCCATTCATCAGAGGGCGACAACAGCGACCCCAGTCACAAGGGAGGCAGGGAGCTTCATTAGCTCATGGTTTTTAAAGGCTCAGATACAAAAGCCAGTGTAATAGGAGCGCAAAGCCTCATTATTAGGTAATGACTCTCATCCGGCTGATTCAAATTGTACATCTCTTCGTGTCTAACCTTTTTCCAATTACGTCGCTTCATTTTTTTTCTTCTTCTGGATATGTTTTAAAGTCACTTTGAAGTGCCATAATTACTATTTCAATTAAAAAAAAAAACTCACAAAGATGATGAGTTTAAACCCAATGAAAAAAGCAAGGGGAAAACATGCCTGCGCATACCTCCCCTCCACACACAAAAAAATTAAAATGTCTTCCCCTGCTTTACAGGCAGTGAAATCAGTGCCTTATTTGGAGGGTGTTCATTCAAGGAGAGAATCTTTTTTATGTGGAAATGATCATTGTACACTTGCCAGATAGTTAATTACATTAGGTTGTTCTGCCCATGATCGCAAATCAGCTTCATACAGCAGGGACTCGTGGCCAAGATAATACCAAAAGATAATGCAGTAAAACAACTGTGAAAAGAAAGTGGTGCAAAGCATAAATGTTGAAAATTGCTGTTTGTGTATATATATATATATATATATATATATATATATATATATATATATATGTTTAGGAGGGCGGCAACATGCGCTTTGCTGTTATCACAAGCATTAAAGTTTAATAGACCAACAGTGAGTTATTTACTGCTCAGAAACACCTGCTCAGTGAGATAAAGTAGCAGCTATCTTTCTAGTTTTAAAATTGACATTCAGCCAGTTATATTTCTGGCCTCTCTCATCACTTAGATGGTTGTTGACTTTTCTTAAATGTCAAAGGAGGTTTTCAACTTAATTTCATTCCTCCAGCAAGTTTCCTCCTTGGGCTCTCCAGAGGCCCTTCTTGTCTGTGGCCTCTAAGTCAGCCCAAAGAAAGGGTTGCCGAAAGGAAATCTTTCATTTGCAAAAAGGAGTGCACTTACCACCACGAAGCGTGCACGCACTGTGAAGAGAAAGGAATTTGCTATTCTCATCCATGATTATTCCTGCTTAGTCTTTCTCCTCCGTGACTAGGATGAGTGACATATTAGGCAAATTCAGTCTGCGCCCATACCTAGAGAATCACAGCAACGGGCATCCTTGCAAATGGCCAAGCTCAGGCTTGCACGTTTCCCCTGACTGTCCTTGCTAAATGCCTCGCCATTCTCTCTCCAAGGGCCTATCTTTCCCACACTCCATATCTCAAATTCTGCATGATCAATTCTGATCAGCGTAGCCTTTTCCTCTCCAAGACCAAGTTCTTCACTACAGTCTACTTCAAAGGACAGAAACCAGAGTATGGCTAGACGCCTTCTGAGTATACGCCCACATCTAACCAATCAGTGGTTGTTCCTGTGAAAACAGCGCCATCACAACTGCACCAGGCAGGGCCATACTTTGGACAGTGTCACCCTAAAGGAAATATGGGGTGTTGAGTATGACTTGCTCACTGAAATGTGTGTTGGACATGCCAGGTTCTAAGGCATTGGTACCAACTGAAGTGCATCTCTTCAGTAAGTGCTGAGGTTCAGAAAAAGATTGAACGAGGGATTTTTAAACAACAAATTTTGACTGCTGGATTTACTTCAAATCCTGTCTGTGTCGCCTGGTGTCTGTACGACCTTGGGCAGGTGACTCAGCCTCTCTGTGCCCACCTGCTTTCTGTGTAAAATGGTATTGATAACATTACCCACTCCATGAAGTGGTCATAGGGGTAAATGAGATGACTTATCCAGAATGCCGAGCCCAGCATCTGCCCGTGGGATGCACTTATACCGGATTTGTTTCGTTCAGCTATTTGCTTTAGATTGGTCTGTAGGTTTGTCTCAGTGTTTGTCTTGGGCAAATAGGATTGAAATTAATGAAAATTATTGGTTCATGACACACTTCTCTCATTCGTCTAAGCAGAACTCTATTTCATTTTATGTTCCTATTTGTATTACAATAAAATCTAATGCCCATCCACAGAGGAGCCTTCCTGCCCACCTCATTTCCTTCCCTCCCCCGGACACTTAACTGCTATCCCAGGTGATGTGGAAACCCTTTCTCAGCCTTTTCTTATTATTCCTGTAGGAACACATACGACTAATGATATACTATTCAGTTTCAATCACCTTTTCTTTTTAAATCTTTATAAGAAGGGTACCTTGTGGCCTGCAGCAATCTAGGCCGGCTTTGCCCATTCCAAGCTGCATCAAGTCAGCTCACTCCTGAGTGATAGACCCACATTCCTTCACTTCCACTTATTTGTGATATTTTACTATGAGGTCAGGGATACAAATTAAAGACTCAGAAAGCACGTTAGCTGCTCTTGTCAGTACAAGTCAGTAAGACAGCCCCGTCTTGCCTTCTCCAAAAACATCACCCTGCCTCTCCTAGCCCCTAACTCTACTCTTACTCAATGAGGCATCACCTCCAGTCTAGAACCTGTCCAGCAGGGGGCCAATGAGGGTCACATGTCCTGTTTCCCTCTCCACTATCCCAGAAATTTGCACCCTTAATTACCTACATCCTGCTTGGTCAGCTGGATCTCATATGGAGAGAAGAGACCCAGACAAAGAACTAATGAAAACAGTGAACTGGCTGCCCCCTCTTAATTTTTTCACTAAGAAGATAGAAAGTTTTATTGGCAAGGCTGGTCTGCAACTGCGAATCTATCACTATGCATCATTGGCTCCCTTGTTATCTGGAGCTACAGTAATCCTTCCCTGTTTCAGCTCCTTCCTTCTCTGGCCCTCTTCTATCCTTCCATGGATTATTTTAGCAGAAACAATGCAGATTACAATATGACAAGGATTCATGGTTAGGCTTAAGAAAAAAAAAAAACAGCTGGAAAATGCTCCCTGTGTGTTGTCTAAATACGAAGATGGCAAATAAGGCAGGTCTCCCATGTCCAGTGTCCTTCCGAGTGACCACTGTAGAGAAATTATGAAGTTCTTTAGCTGAGCTCCCTCCCATACCATTCCTGTAGCAAAATTCACACGCTAGATTGTGATGGATTCTGGCAGATTTAGGCCTCTGTAATAGAAAGAAACCTCCAAAATGTTGTAACCAAATAGGTAACCTGGCTTTGCACTCATGTACTGATCCAGAAGAAAAAGGCATGTGCTGCCAACATTTCATGCCACGTTACCTACGTTACATCACTTTTCTCTTTGCATGCTGATTTTGACCTTTTCTCACCTCAGAAATATATAACCAGGCTGCTGATTAGAATTTACATGCCAGGTGGTAATTTCACTTTTTTTTTCTTTCTCCAATTTGGTCACATCTTTCTTTCCTCTCCTTTGAGTGTGAGAAGTAGGGCAGGAGGGAGGAACATGAGTGTAGGGCAGGTGGGCATGAACTTAAGGGCTTCCTATGCCACGACTCACTGCTGCTAGAGGAACCACAGCTGAAAAGTTTTCTTTCACTTACTCTATAATGTTTTCCTTGTTCGCATGTTTGCATATTTGCAGTCTCCTCCCCGGTCTGCAAGGAGCTCACACATGGAAGCTGTCACTAGAACTCACAATTGGAACCCACTGAGATGGCAGGCTCAAGGACTTTGAACAAAGGCTGACATCTGACACTGGAAGAAAAGTAGTTTTTCTATCAATGGTGAGAACCAAAACTCTCTATGCCCATAAACTCATACCCACATGGTTTGGCTACCCAATTGTCTTAACTACCATGACTTTATTATTCCAAGAAACTCTTGTCTAGGAAGATAAAATTCACAAATAACTAAAGATTCTTCAAAATCCATTTAAAATTGCTATACTTTTCAATAGGTAGCATCAAATCATTTCCAAATATCTCACAATTCTCACCTTCGCATGCTCATCATGGGCTCCAGCCAATCATAATTGTGCTTCCGGGTTTGAAGACCCATTTTGTAAACTCATCAGTTCTGTGGCTTTGCCATAGTCTCTCCCAGACACCACAAGAACTCTCTCTTTGTCACTTTCCTGTCACTGAACATAATATGCCAACAACTTAAAGAAGAAGAGCTTTGTGTGGCTCAGAATTTCCAGTGGGTTCAGTCTGGAGTCAGTTGGCTGCAAAGCAAAAATATGGTGAGAAGGCATGGCAGAGGAAAACTACTCATCATGGGCTCCAGCCAATCATAATTGTGCTTGCGGGTTTGAAGACCCATTTTGTAAACTGGTGCGGCAGAGGAAAACTACTCATGGCATAGCAGCCTGGAAGCAGAAGGGAACGGCAGAACCGGGGACAAGAGCACTTTTGCCTCCTCCCTGTCCAAGAGCACAGGGCCTTAGGAAGAAGACCCCTCCCATGGCTGAGTTATATGAACCCACAAGGCCACCGTGTGAGAAGCTTCAGGGATAATGAGCAGCTCCCAGTCACCTCAACACAGGCAAACTTTCACTTTCCTACTGTTGTTCTCCTATTTTCTGGGCTCTGTGTCCTCTGCATGACACATCCTGCCTTCAGTTCACATCCTCTCTGTTTCAGGTCATATGGTTTTGTATGGTTGGAATCCAAATCTATTCTAACAGAACTAGACTTATGTGAACACAGTTAGCCAACCACTCTTGGCACTGTCATCATCAGATGCTCAGGATATGGGAGAAAAGCAAAGCCACTCATTGAATATACTTGAATGCCACACGTTTTGCTCAATGATTCCTTACTTTTCCTAACTTGCTCTCCTTTCTAAGGGCTACGGCAAAGGTATGACTAGATTCTTCAAGAAAATGTGCTCTTTCCAGGAGTCCCAGCACCTCCCGTATGGGGCACTTCTAGTGACTCTGTACACTGGCCTGAGATTAATATAGATCTCAGATCGTATCAGCTTCTCTGTACCTTCCTGCAGGAGAAACAGTTTGGTGTGCTGGTCCATGCTGCATGTGTGATACCTGGTGAGAAGCTACGAGTCAAACACACCTACTTCCCATATGCCATTTTCTCCACGGCGATTTCCGTTCTGTTCCCCCAAGACAATCTGTGCTTCTCTACGGAAGGGAACTGAGGTGTACATATGGGAGGATTTGAACCTCCTAAGTCCCAAGGATTCCAGTGCTGATTGGGTAGGACGAGTCAGGAATTTGTTGCCAGACAGACGTGAGTCCAACTTTGGCTCTCCCCCAGTGCAATCTCCAATGAATTTTTCAAACTCTCTTAAATTCACCACATAGTAAAAGACAAGCAACAGTCCTGATTAAACAGGACAAATGCTGCTAACGGAGGAGTACGTAGTACATGCAAAGGCTCAGGAAAGGTTCATTTCTCCTCTTACCTCCATCTTTTAGCCACAGGGCCTGGTTCCCACTCAATCTGTTATTAATAATATTCTTGACCTTTTAAAGAAAGAAGTGCAAGATTTAATATTCCCCAGAAGCTGTCTATGATAGGACACCACAGGTCTTCCTTCCCCAGTGTTCCTTCTGCACTCACACGAAAGCTGAGAGTTGGAAAGTTGTCTTGGAACTTCTTTTGGACTAGAGATGGTTGCAAAATTGGAGAGGTGGTGGCTAAGTAGTGCCTTCAAGCATACAAAGTGTAAAACCTCCAGCGTAAGCCAACCTGTCACTCTCAGTGTTGCCTATGAGGTTGTTATGGCCCAGAGCATGTAAGTCACCTCCCCTTGGCAGGAATCCCAATGGCTTCAGCATTCATGACTGCCCGGCATTTCCCAGGGCTCTCCTGTGAGCTGCAATAATCTCCCTTAGCTTGCTGCTGAATGAAAACTATCTTACTCCCCTGTCCTTCCCAGCTGTCGTCGCACAGGCTCAGCTAATTTAGTCCAGAAAGCGCAGCTCCCCAAGACAAGACATTCTTAAACAGGGCTTCACGCTCCCACATTTTTTTTTGCAACCTCCGGAAAATAGGTCTGATTTCAAAGCCAAGTGTTCAAAGAGAACAGGAAGCTAGGTCTGAGAGACAAAATGGAGCTGTTTGCCTTGAAAGCTTTCTTGTTCGTTTGAGTTTCAGTCCCTGCTCCCAGGTCTTTGGTGAAAACTGGGTAGTGCTACCTTCATCCTGAGAAGATGAATATAGTATTGCCCAATCAACCTTGAACCGTTGCCCACACGTCAGATCTCGATGCTTTCCTAGGGTCACCAAAGCTGACTTTTGAAAGTAACGGCAAGAATACAAACTGCAAAGATAAAAGAATGCTGGGAGGACCCAGGGAGCCTCACACAGACCCACAGCACCCTCTGCTGGACACATGCACTCCCGGTAGCTCACCCACTGCATACTGTGTCCACTGGACAAAAATCCCTCACCTCTTCCCCTCTCACTTTGGATCCTGGGTAGTATTCTCAGTGTTTATCAGCTTTATGTCCCTCTTATATTCCCATACAAGCCAACATTTTTGAATACTTATAAATAATGCGTTTAAACACCTTCCTTGGAAATTCATTAGATTGTAAGAATGTGTGAAGAGTTAAGAAAAGCATTTCTGAAAAAAAATTACACTAATCGTTCATTAAATCTCTGCTTTACTCAAGAGTAGTTATGCAGATTCGTCAATTCATTTACCCTGGGAAAATGCCTTTATATTTCAATAGGTCACCTCAAAGGTGATGAGGGGAAGGCAATGTCAGACTCGCAAGATGGAAGCTTTAAAGGGTGTAGAGGAGTTTACCATTAACACTTCAGCCAGTGTATCCATTGCAAAAGCTAACTCACGGAAAGACAAAGCACACGTCCGTCGCTGTAGACCGACATGGCTGCAATGACAGAAGTAGCAGTAGTAAAGACATCATTTGAAAAGGTGGAAATGTCTCAATGAAATTTTGGTTTAGAGCCAGAAGACTTGAGATTTCTATCTTTTTACACATCTGTGAAACTTGGTAATGCATTCAAGAAATATCTGAACACACACTGTTTGCCAAAATCTACAATAGGATATGCCAGTAAACAAGTCTCAGTAATTCTGCCATCTTAAAATTCGCACATCTAGTAAAAGGGGGCAACATAATCAAACACTCTAACTTGCTGGGAATGGTAGGATAAAAGGGTACAACTAAAGCTATTGCTACAATTTAGATCTAAAATGTTCTCCAAAAAGCCCACTCATCAGACAGTAGACTTGGAAAAGTGATCGGGTCATGAGGGCTCTAACTTCAGGAAATCAATCCCCTGATGAACTCGTAACTTGGTGGCATTACTGGGAGGTGACAGAAACAGGAGGAGTGGCCTCAATGAGGTGGACCATGCAGGAGTGACCAGGGGGACTTTGTCTGGTCCCTGACCATTTCCTGTTGTGGTCTCTTGCTCTCTCTGCTCCCTGGATGCCATGAGCTGAGCAAGTTCCCATTGCCACAGCCTCTGCCTAGTGTTTCTGCCTCTCCACAGGCCTTAAGGCACTGGAGCTAGCTGACCACGCACTAGAGCCTCTGGAATCATGAGACAAAAGAACCGTTTCCTTCCTTGTTTTTCCGAGTACTTTGCCACAGGAATGTAAATCTGACTAACACAAGGGTCTCAGAGGACAAGGGATTGACCCAAAGAATCAAAGAAAGTGACAGCAGAAGAGCTACATGAACAAGTTGCTCTCTGACCTTTTTTTCATTATGGAAAATTTACATAATCGAAAATGTATCATTTTGACTCTATAATTCAGTGGCATTAATTACATTCACAATGTTGTATAACCATCTTCATGTACATTTCCATAACCTCAAACACAGAAACCATACCCAAAAACACTTCCAATCTCCCTGACCCTGGTAGCCTCTGTTACACTTTCTATCTCTAAATTTGGTTGTCTCACATTAGTGGAACACTAATATTTCCCTTTCCTTTCTGGCTTTGCATATCACTATGCTCTCAAGGGCCACCCATGTTGTACCTTGTGTCAGAAAGCTGCCCCTTCTAAATTTGAACCATTTCTATAGCGTGTATGCACCGCCCTTTGTTGATCCTTTCATATGTACATAGATCCTAGTTTCCACCTTTGGATTACAGAGAATTGACTGCTATAAGCCTAGGTGCGCAAGTAACTTTTGGAGTAACTGCCTCCAATTCCTTTAAATATGTGCCTAGAAGTGGAATTTTGGACCACACGATAATCCTATGTTTGTTTTTGTGCGGAACCATCATTATAAGGGTTTCTATAGCAGCTGCACTGTTAAATACCCTACAGAAAACACACAAGAGTTTTAGTTTCCTCACCTCTGAAGACTTATTGTTTTAGGATCTGTTGGCTTGTTCTAATCATCTCTAACACTCATTCTAATGGGTGTGAAGTAGTCTGTCTCTTTCTAATGATTAGTGATATTGAGCATCATTTTTGTGTGCTAGCTCGGAATTTGCATGTCTATTTCAGAGAAATGTCTATTCAAGATACTGGTCCATTTTTGAATTTGGGTTTTGTTGTTGAAATATAAAATCTTATTATATATTCTAATGTTAACCCTTTACCACATATACAATTTGCAAATATTCTCTCCCATTCATGCTGTCTTTTACTCTCTGAAAAATGTCCTTTGATTCTTAAGTGATTGAGTTAATGATCTTTCTCTTTCATTGCCCATGCCGTTGGTGTCACACCCAAGAAACCATATTCAACTCCAGTGTCATGAAGTGAATATATATTTTCTTCTAAGAGATTTACAGTTTTTGCTTCAGAGTTTTCACTCTTAAGCTTAAATTTTTCTTCTATTTTGAGTTAATTTTTGCATTTGATATATTTCATGTACATTTTATGTGTTATATTTGTGGTTACTTTGGAGTGTATATAACATCTTACAGTTTTTATCTACTTATGTTTAATTGACACCACCTTAGTTTCAATCACCTGTGCAAACTACGCTGATAAAACTGTCCTCTGCTTCATGATACTGATATCACAAATAATTACATCTTAAACATTGTGTGCTCCAAACTATATTTAATTATTTTATGAATTAGTCTTTTAAATCGTTTAGTAAAAAACTAGAATAACCACAAAAATTATAACAATACAGGCTTTCTAATTTGTCTATGTGTTTACTTTTATCAATTTTATTCTTTTTCAGAGTTGGTTTAGCAATTATATTTCCTTTGCCTTTCTATATAAATTTCAGAATAACTATACCTACATTGACCAAGAAAAGCTTGCTGGGTTTTGATAAGAAGTGTATTAGACATGCATGTCAATTTGAAGTGATTCAACATCCTTGCTGCGCTGGATCTTCCAATTCTTGGATGCATTCCATCTCTCCATTTATTTAGACCTTGATTCTTTCAACACTTGCTTTTAGTTTCTACATTTTAGTTCCATTACACGTTTTCTTAAATTTACACCTAACCATTTCTCTTGCTTTTTTTTGAGCAAATGTAAAGAGTATTATATTGTTAGTCTCAGTGTTTATTTTAATATGTTAAAATAGCAATCAATTCTTGTAGTCCTAGAAGGTATTCATTAATTTCTTGGCCATTACATTGTCTTCAAATAGGTATTGTTTCATTTCTTTCCTTTTCATCTGCGTGTTTTGTATTTCATTTTCTTGCCATCTTTCTGGTTGGCACATCCAGCTCTAGGCTGAATAAGAATGGAAAGCAGACATCTTTGTCTTGTTTCTGATTTTAGGGAGATAACACTTTCTTTCAAAAGTAAGCGTGGTGGTACCCATTGGGGTTTTTTTAATAGTCATTCTTTGTTAAATTGAAAAAGTTCCCTTCTATTCCTATTTTTCTGAGAATTTTATCATAAATGAGTCTTTAATTTGCCAAGTGCTTTTTACACATCAATTAATAAGACCATGGGTCTTTTCTCCTTAAGCCTGTTGATATGATGTACTACATCAATTAACTTCAAATATTGAATGAACTTGCATCCCTAGACTTAACTCTATTTGGTTACAGCACCTTAGTCTGTTCAGGCTGGTGTCACAAAATACCACAAACTGGATAGCTTAGAATTATTATAGATTAATTTGTTGTGATTTTGAAGCACGGGAAGTCCCAGATTAAGATGCTGGAAAGTTTGGAGTTTGATAAAGACTTTATACATAAATAATACCTTTTTTAATTGAGCCAAATCCAGTAGTGCAGTCCTTTATTTTCTATTTATTTATTTATTTCCTGCAAGTGTGCCATGTGCCACCACACCCAGCCTATGTGGCACTGAGGAATCGAACTCAGGGCCCTGCACCTGCCAGGTAATCACTCTTAACCACCAAGCTATGCCTCCAGCCCCAGATGGCACCTTCTTATTGTACCGTCTCACAGCAGAAAGGCAAGCCAGCTTCCTGGGGTGTCTTTTATTTGGGTATCAGTTCCACTCATGAGAGTGGGTCATTCACTCATGAACTATTAACCTAACAAAGGCCCCATCTCCTAATAGTATCATATTGATAATTAGGTTCTGACAGATTTTCAAGGGACACAAACGTTCATTCAGATTGTAACACTGAGTGTATAATTTTTCATCAGTATTGCTGAATATTTCTGATGATTTAACTAAGGATTCTTTTATCTATTTCATTAGGCTTATCAATTTGTAGTTTTGGGTGCTGCATTTGCCTTATCTCGTATCAGTGTAACACTAGGTTTATGAAGTGAATTTCTAAGTATTCCTTTCTCTTTTATTTTCTGAAATCGACTGTGTAACTTTTTCAAGGAGCTACAGAGGTGTTAATTAGCAAAGGTGTTAATTTTCTTAAGTGTTTGGCAGAATTCTCCAGTGAAACAATCCAGGTCTGGAAATTTCTATTATTTAAGAGTTTCTAAATTATGAAAGTTAGAAGGCTATGCAAGTTGTCCACTTTTCACTGGGTGAGTTGTGACAGCTCGTGCTATAGAATATGGAAGTATGAGGTTATCTGTTTCTCTCCCTTACGGCTTTTTTGATAACCAACCAGTCTCTATAATATCCACTGTTTAATTCCTAATATTGATTATTACAGTTGTCAGTCTGAGTAACCAGCACCAAATGGATGGGGCCAAGGTTAGCTGCCAGCTTGAGTAGTAGTGAGGCCCCCTTGGACCATGGATGTATGGCCTCTGAGCACCTGGATGACTGAACGTGGATCTAGTCTTTTCTGGGCAGCTCATAATGAGGAAGCATCCCAAGGATTCTTTTCAAATGAAAGATTTACAGTTTTGTACCCTTGAGCCTCAGATGGGTGAGGCCTTGCTGGGTTCTGAGATGTCCAGTATTTGGTTTCTTTTTAATGTTCATCTGTTCAGAAACCATGTTCTCTTTTACCCCATATTTGCAGGCACCACATTCCTGAGAAAAACTGTATATCATAATATTCAGCTCTAGACTTTGCTTCTGTTTCTTATCTTAGATTTGATTAAAAGGCAGCCAAAGTACTCGTGCCACAGTCTGAACGTTGGGCTTCCTTGAAATTTCCTCCACAAGGTCCACATCGTTAATCTTAGTCTCCTACAAAGTCTCAGCAAAATGTAGAGAAATTTCTGCCTGAGCAGACCATACATGGCCTCGAGCCCAACTGCCAATGGCTTCCTTATTTTCAACTGGATTCTCCTAAATCTCACCTTCACTATCTGTGATCATATCAGCTATCTGGTCGTTTGATCTCTAACCACTTTTGCACATGAGAAACACATCACAAAATTCTAGAGCATCTCCAAACCTTTCCAAACTCCTCTTAAAAGCCAGTTCCAAAGACTAATGATCCACACAGTCAAGTACAATCACTGGAATGATCTCACTCCTAGAACCAAAATCCATCTCAGTCACTTTCTGATGACTAGGAAAAAGCACCCAACGCCCACAACTTAAAGGAAAAAGGTTTACTTTGGCTCATAGTTTCCGTGGATCAAGTCTACTGTCATGTGGTTCAAAAGCAGAAATCGCATCACAGGATGGCATAGTAGAAGACAGCTGCTCCCCACATGCCAGCCAGGAAGCTGAGAAAGAAGGAAAGAGGTGGCTTGAGGGCACTCCTTCCAAGTCACACCATCAGTGTGACTTTCTACCAGACTCCACCTCTGAATATGAGACTTGTAGGGGGACATTTTAAATCTAACCCGTAACAATATATATTGACTGTCTTTTAAATTCACTTTGAGCTCTTTCAAGTTCTTGAGATGAGAAGTGGGATTTTTTTTTAATTAAGGCCTGAGCGTGTTTGTGTTGTGTCAGGAGGATGATCTGATTGAAAACTTCTATTTCGCCTGGCTTTCTCTGATTCTGCTCTGGTGAGAGAAAGAAGTACCACCTTGTCACCGTCAGTTAAACACAGAAGTCCAGGTTTCCCTTTTGGCTTTCTGTGACACCTGAGATGAGGACTTTCTGTTACAGCTAAACAGGTGTCGTGGCTCTGGAAACTCATGTTCTTGAGAATAAGTGCATCCCCAGTGGCGACAAAGTCGCCAACTCACCAATGGGCTTTCCGTGACACTAGCCAGTAAGGCGAGTGTGGGACCTTAACAATGAAGGTCCAGGATCCACACATGATCACCACTGACACCATGGAAGAGCTGTCTCATTGACACCTAGGGGGGTGAAAGTTTCTACATCCTACTTCATCTTTTCTAACAGTGCAGATATTGGCATGTTTGTAAAGCCTTGAGGTGGGATATCTAGTCTCCCACTCCATCTTTGCTGATGGAAATGGGAGACAACCCAGTTTATTCTTTGGTGTTTAACTGAAATAGAACAGTTAATAGCTAAAAGTTTCTGTCTTGTCAGGCTTTTCTTGATCGTTAGTGAGTAGAATTTTGTTGAGGTTTCGTTCCCCCCTGTATGTCCACTGTCATTTTGTCCTGCTAATTTCTCTGAAACAATTCTAGAACATGGGAGGCAAAAACAAAGTTCTGAGAACCAACCACCGTGTCACTCCTCAGGCCATAGTCAGTCAGCATTCTTCTCTCCATATGTCAGAGCTATCTGAAAGTTATATTTGTCAGAAATTATCAGAAAAATTACCAAGATGTTTCACTTACTAAAATTATAGCGTTGTGGTTTGGGTCTGCAGTATCTTCCAAAAGCTTCATGTACTTACGGATACTCTGTACTCTTGGGAGGTGGGGCCTGGCTGTCAGGGATGCTTGGGACTTGACCTAGAAGGGTGTGTGCTAGCTCTGCACTTTCTCCTTGGCTTAGCAGTGTCCTCATGCTGTGAGGAGCTCTTTCTTCAGCTCTGGCTCTGCCACATGTTTCCATCATTGTCAGCCACCAATAAATGAACTGAGACCTTCTGAAGCTGTGAGCTAAAAATAATTCTTCCCTCCCTAAGGTTGTGGATGCCATATATTCTGTCTCAGACTGAGAAGGTAACTAAGCATACAGGTATTCACTCACTCAAAGGCCATAAAAGACTATAAGGTGTGAGAGGGGAAGGTGAGTTTGAGAGTCTATCTCACCCCAAGGTTTCATACAAACCTCCGGCTCCAAGTCTTCCCCCAAATGGTATTCTTTCTTTTCCAGGATCAAATAATACAAAGCACCTCTTGTTTCCCATTGCCTAATGAGGAGGGCCATTATTTCTAGAGATGAAACGATAGGATAAGAGCGTTCCATCAAGATTACAACCCGACAAACTAACCTTATTCACCATGTGAGTCCCTTTCCTGGTGGTGCTGTGCTTGAGCATGGGTGAGGAGGAGTGATGAGGGGCAGACAGCCCCATGAAAATAAGTAAGAAGCAGAAATAAATATAAAAAATGAATTAACAAAGACCCCAGGAGAAGGATCAAGTCAAGAAAACTAGAGGGGGAAAAAAATAAAGTGAAACAGAACAATGTCTCACCAGTACAGCCACCTAGATGCCACAGCTTTCCCTCATGGTCACCTTGAGTGATAGTGTGAAGTCTCTCTTCAGAGCTAACTCCCAGTCGCCTAGTGTCACTTCAACAACGTCCATTCTCAGCAACCACCCCGAGTATTTATTTAACCTTACTCTCCCTTTTACAAATCTGAAGAGCAAAGAAAAATAGAAGAAAACACACAAAAACACGAGGAAAGGTAGAAGTTATACTCAGAAGAAAATAAATAATATAAATTCTGGTATTATTATAGAAAACTAAAACTGAAAGAAATATACTAGTACTGTTAAAATAGAGAAATGGGCACCGTGGCCCCTCTTCCTGCTTTCTAGTATAGTTACTATCTACTTCCCCACTGCAAATAAATAAATTTTAGGAAACGTATCAAAAACATATTTGATAAAGGTAAAAATCTACAAAATATAGAGGGAACACTTGTTTATGCAGTATGATGTGCTACACACTGAAAAAGCTTAAAATTATATGTTTATATATATATTTGAAATAATATAAAGATTTAAAAGACTTCAACATTACAATTTATGAATATATAGAAGGATAGTGTTAAAAAATACTGGACAGGTCCTTTCATGTGGTGGTAATATATTAAAGTAACATTTGCAGTCCTTTTATAATCCTAATATACTCTACTCCGAGTGATCAATACGATTCTCATACGTACACTTAAAAGTATAGCATACAGACATAAGATCTTTTTTTTTTCTCCTCTTCTCTTGGAAATGAGCTTCTGACAGGCAGGGATCATGTAGGCTTATCTACTACCTGTGCCGTAATTTGACCATTGAAAAAGGAAATGGCTATTAATTGTGACAGAGCCACCTCAGCTCAGCAGGCAACTCTGCCTCAATTCGAGCTTAAGTGTTAAGACATGTCATTGTTATGGTGTAAACCACATTCTCAACGAAATAGACCAAGCACAAAAGACTGACTATAGATGGGTGTCCCTCTTACAAAATGCACAAAAATAATAACATAAAAAGGCTCCAACATAAATGGGAGGATAGAAAGAGAGGCAATAGTCAGGTAGGAAAGGGGTGAACCTCTGAAATGGGGGACATAGACACTAGCTCCCCAAATCCCATGGTTCTAATATGTTGCAGAATCTAGAATTCATGTATTTACAAAAAATGTTAAATTTTATGTCATGTGAATTTTTTTCACCACGATAAAATTTTTAAAAAATAAAAATTCTATCCTGATTTTAAGAAAAGATTTTCAAACCTGTTTATGGAATTACAAAATAAAATACTTCTAAGTAACTCAAAAGCCAAAGAGGTTATTTTAATAGAAAATTCAAAACACTAAGGCCTAAGAGATAATAAAAATATTTCCTATCAAATTTGTGGAATATAGCTAACATGGTACTTAGAATAAATTTATGGCCTTAAATTCTTATATTTTAAATTCACAAAGACAAAAACGATAAAATAAGCATCCATCTTAACAAGTTAGAAAAGAACATTTGAGTAAATATAAGCAAAGTTGAATTAATGTCATAATAAAGTTAAAAGAAACACTAATGAAACAGTAAACAAAAATAATAAAGAGAACAAAAGTCCAAAAGACTAACCTAGGAAAAGATCAACACAATCGACACTGTTATAGCCAGATGAAGAGAGACAGCAATAAAATAAAATTTAAGAATATATGTATCTAAGTTGGAAATATAATAGATACCAAAATGATATGTAAATATTGTGAAAACTCTCATGCCATTAAAATATTATGCATAAATAAAAGGCAGCCATCCTAAGAAAAATGTAGATTACTAACATGAAGGAGAAAGAGAAAATACCAGTGGTCCACAACTGTTTATATATTGAAACAGTAGTCCGATTTTTCTCAATGAAAACATCCGATTCAGACATATTTATAGGCAAATTCTACGTAGTATTTCAGGAAAAAGGAAAAAATACAGAAAAATACTTCCAGATTATTTTAAAACTTGAAAACCAACTTATTTTATACAACTGATTGAGATATAATTTACTCCTCAACTTTGCAAGGTTGGTGTCTTAGTTACTTGTTTGTTGCTGTGACAGAATATCCAGCATCCCACAACTTAAGGGAAGAAAGATTTATTTAGCTCACAGTTTCTGAAGGTCTCAACACGGTCCATTCATGGGCAGCCTGCAATGTGGCAGAGACTGAAGAGCCGCTCACCCCACTGCAGACAGAAGCCGGGGGGAGCAGCAGCCAGGTGAAGTCTGCAGACTTAGGCAAGGCGGGAGACTTCCCAGGACGAAGCTACAACGTGGCTTTTCCTCCACTGGGCTCACCGCCCTCCGGGGTGGATTTCCCCTCCCTCACTTCCGGGCCCACAAGTCAATAACAAACACCTGAAATTTCTGTCCTGGGCAACCTCCCATCTCAACAAATGGACACAATTTTTCTGGGTCAAACTTCAAACACTTGCCTCTTTCAGCCAGGCCCACCTCCTAATAACACACAATTTCAAATACATGATGAGGCTTTTGGGAAACAGGAAACCTCCAAACCATAGCACTTGGCATAGAAGAAAACTACATAAATAAATTTAATTTTGAGGCTCAATGTAAAAATTCTAAATTAAATTTTAGCAAATTAAGATAAATATATACATGATTAACCCAGTATTATTGAAAAAGTTGGGTTTTTTCAAATATCAGAATAGTTTTACCAGATTATTCATCAGGCAGCCAATAATACACTCTGGAAAAAATATGAAGATTGAATAAGGTCATAAAGAGTGGCAACACGAGACAGAACTAGATTTTTGAAAGAAGGGAAACATGCCAAAGAGATACAGCTTACATGGCACATCGATCAGCAGTTTCCAGAGAAACAGTACCAGTAGGGTAAGTAATATATATATATATATATATATATATATATATATATATATAACGTGAAATTAACTACCAGTACCATATTTTTTCACATATAAGAATCCCAAAATACAGATGATCAAAAGAGCAAAATAGGTGAAGCTAAGGAGTAGCATGGTACTTTACAGATAGGGGAAGGAGACCTGAGGGCCACAGGTGAGGAGAGGTAGGAGAAAAGAATGGGGGAGTTAAAAAAAATCAAACCACAACAGACAGAATAGATAGCAGGGCACAGTGGCGCAGGCCAGTAACCCAGCCCTCTGGAAGCCGAAGCAGGAGAGTCACAAATTCAAGCCCAATCTGGGCCACACAGAGACTTAGCAAGACACTGTCTCAAAAAACAAACAAATAAGAGATTGGGGTTGTAGCTCAGTGAACAACTCTGGGTTCAGCTCCCAGTATTACCAAAACAATGTGTATGTATATATACCCCAATTCCCCAGGCTGTGTGTAATTGATATGTAATTGAACACACATCACAAACATTCAAAATAAAAATGACTAAAATATATTTAACATATATACTATAGTAAATATATAAATGTATGTAAGTAATAACATAATCGTATGTTGAAATTATATATATGCATGTGACATGTGTCAATGAACTGGCTCACGTGGCTGCTGCTCTGACAAGTCGGAAACCTGAAGGACAAGGCAGGCAATTGGCACTCGTGCTACAGTCCTGAGGCAGCATGACCCCCTCAGGGAAACCTCATTTTTGGTCTCAAGGCTTTGTTTTCATGTGATTTAATGAAACCCACCCATATTGTAGAAGACCAACTGCCCTACGTAGACTGTGCTGTTAACCACGTCTACAACATGCTTCAAGGCAACTGCTGCCTTAGTGCAAGATTCAAAGACTGGGCCCCACAACTTTGTCAAGTCAACACATAAAACTGACAATTCTGCACGGTCTTTCCTCTGAGGACGTAAGTCCATGTGGTGTGCAGTATCTAAGACTCAGCACAGAAGCACAGACTCATTAATTTGAAACATCAAATTAATCAGGGGACCAAATCCAAGGCTGCCAGAGAAGCTAGGATGAAAAAAGAAAGTCTAGGAATGGGGAGAACGGAAGAGAAAAAAGTTCCAACACCTGAATGTAAACTCTTCTCAAGTCGGTGGGCGACCCACAATCACACAGGCATGAAGGAAGTGTCAACGGATCCAGCCCAAAGCAGCAATCAAAAGATAAGAACTGAGGAGAGGATTCTGCTTGCCACTGCAGATAAAGTGCTTATTTCAAAATTAAATATTTTCATTTAATAGAATTTGATATTAGAATCACACCAAATTAGAAGTTTCATAAACAATCCAGGTTTCCGTTGAAGTCCAAGAATTACTACATTTAAGAGTTAAGGCTGTGTCCCCGGAGTGAACAGTGCACTCCTGTGACCAGGGACAAACATGATGCAGAATGGTCCCAACGAGGTGTAAAGTCCAGCCTCCAAAAGTTCAAAGTGATTAGCCAGTAAGTTTTCTTCTAGCTACCGGAACAAAACAATCTCTTTTCAGAGGAACAAAAAACAACCCGCAAGTCCAAGGAGGGTAGATACAAAGGAAACTTAACCCGGACGCTTTGTTGCAATTGTACATCACTGTATTAACAAGGAGAATGCTGTGGAAAGATCGAAGGTGCCTCTCTCCTTGTTACTCACAGAAACCAAGAGCAGAGGGCGGGAAGAGAAAGAATGTAGGAAAGGGGCTGGAGGAATGGCTTAGCGGTTAAGGCGCTTGCCTTGCAAGTGCTAAGTCAAGCGCTAAGTACCCGAGTTTTATTCCCCAGAACCACATAAACCAGGCGCTGTGGTGCACACTGGTAATCCCAGCACTCAGGAAGCTGAGACAAGAGGATTGCCGTGGGCCCAAGGCCAGCCTGGGCTCCATAATGAGTTCAGGACCAGCCTGGACTACAGAGTGAGACCCTGTCTCAAAAAAAAAAAAAAGTAGGAAGAAAAGGGCATTAAAAATGTATCCACAATGAAAATATGAACGTGGTATCTTTGATTTAAAATAATATATAGTATAGATTATGAGAAGTTCGTGTAGATATGGTTACAAAATTAATTAACAATGGATAGCTCGGTGTGACCTTTACTTTCTTCTTAATATTTTATGAATTAATGAAATTTATTACAATGACCATGTATTATTAATATAATCATGACTTTTTAAAATATTTCTTTCAAGCACTTTTTTAAAAAGCATATGTCAGATGCCTAAGCTTTCACCTGCCTCAGTGATTATCCTGCATATTTTTCTTCATCTATTTATTTTAAAGTAATGCACATGACAACTTGAGGCAAGAACTCACGTGTACACCCTAAAGAAATACAAGAGTAGAGATCATACACTCTTCTAGGTTATGATCAGTTTCAGATCACAAGTTTAAAAGTCATCTTAATCTATGTTGAGCTCAAAGGGACTCAATTCAATCATCTTGCTTGCGAAGTGGATGGCAGATCAAGTTTAAATATGCTGGCTGAAACCTGTACAAGACTCAACCTCCGATTTT
Source organism: Ctenodactylus gundi (assembly GCA_004027205.1). Classification (NCBI taxonomy): domain Eukaryota; kingdom Metazoa; phylum Chordata; class Mammalia; order Rodentia; family Ctenodactylidae; genus Ctenodactylus; species Ctenodactylus gundi. Next base: position 597,926 of record PVKB01000142.1, read on the forward strand.
TTCCCAAATTAATCATCAAGAAGGTAACTATTCCATATGATTCCAATCAATCATGTAAAAAATGGTGTTGCTTTCTTAGCACTGGCTATTACACAACAAACAAAATAGAAAAGCATTTCTCTCATCTTGAAGACTACTATCCCAGTGAGGGAAGACGGAAAAGAATCAAAACAAACAAGAAAATTTCATGGTACCCTAGAAAGTTGTAATTCTGAAAAGGAAACCTAAAGGGATCCAGATAGGGAGAATGAGAAATAGCAGAAGCGTAATTTTAAACAGGCTTTGGTGAGGAGGACATTTTATTGCAAACCAGGAAAGAATGAGTCATGTAGATACTTAAGGAAAAATTTCTGAAGTAATGAGAAAGTGGACACAAAAGCCTCACTGCAAGCCAGGGATGGTGGTACACACATCCCATCCCAGCGAATCAGGATGCTAACGCAGAAGGATCACAAGTTTCAGGCCAACATGGGTAACTTAGTGAGCTCCAGTCTCAAAACGGAAACACTGTAGTGTGGCTCAGTGGTCGGTAGCTTGCCTAGCATATAGAAGGCTCAAGTCCTTTCTTCAGTATCCAAACACACCCCACACCCCACAATGCAGGAACATGACCTTGACCATCATGTTTCGGGACCAGAGAGAAAGACATCAAACATCAAAGAAACAAAGAGATGAGAAAATACAAGGCCTTCTCAGCCTTCGTAAGGCTTTCTCTCTGAGGAGCACGTGAAGCCACTCAAGTGAGTATTCAACTCGATAAAGACAGTTTAATATGATAGGTATAGAAACACAACATCAAAACTCAAGAGTAAAAGAGTAGGTTGTTTTGCTTATGGGGTTAGAAAGAAAATAAATTTAAATCTGACCAATACGTAAAGGTAGATTGTACATAGATTCATGGAAGATAAAATAGAAAATCACCTGGAGAAAATGTCAGAGTACATATTTGGCATTTAGAGGCAAGAAGGAATTATTTTTAAATACAGGAAGAGAAAAACTCCCAAGGCAAAACTGTGTTAAATATGATTACATCAAAATTAACTACTTTGGTTTAACAGAGAAAAGATAAAGTTCACAAAGTAATGACAGTCTAAAAGAAAACATTAGCAATATCTAAAATTGACAGTTTACAAATACAGAAGGAACTCTTTTATGTCAACAAGAGACAGATAGCCCAAGAGGAAAAAAATGAGTGAAAATATATATAAGCAATTAAAATAAAACAAGCCCCAAGAGCAAGTAATCAAATCAAGAGATGCTGAAACATAGTAGTAATCACAGAAGCAAATGAAAACAATAATGAAATATCATCCGTGTTAATTTAGTTAGAATCTGGAACTAGACAACCTAAGTTATTGGTAGAAGAAAGATACACTCTTGGGGGGAAAGAGCTACCAGTCAGTACAGGTTACGACAGGTCTGCTGCGCTTGTGACCCAACAATTACACTCTCGTGAGTAGTCTGTGGAATTTCTACCACTGGTCCTGCAATCTGACACGCAGAAATGTCCATCATTTTGGTGAAAGGCTCGCAACATTCTGTTGTCTGTCGCTGACAGAGTTCAAGAACTTTGGGAAATACATGTGCACAGCATAAAAATACATGTATGCAGAATACATGTGCATGAATGCAGGTACATAGCATAGAAAGTTGTAACACGTAGGAGAAAACTTGAAGAAGAGACCCAGATAGGGAGAATGAGAGATTGCAGGGAGTGTACCTGTCAACAGGCTTTGGTGAGGGGGACTATTGTGCTTTGGATCTGGAATACCTCCCCAGAATCTCATGTATTTGGATATTATGGATTGTCTATGGAACCATGTGCTGTTGGGAGACTGGGGCCTGGTCTGGAGGGGTGGATTTCACGTGTGTGGGTTGGATTACAGGTGTATGGTAGTGGCCTATCACGCCTTCCGCACCTGGATCCAGGAGGTGCAAATCACTGGGATGAGACCTGGAAATATATGTATGCTGCTACCTTCCTCTCAGACTAAATGAGATTGGACTTGACACGACTTGGCTTCCTGTTTGTAATGTCGTGAGAAGCTGCCTCTGTCTCTGCCTCTTCCATGTACTTCCACTGTTGCCAGCCACCCCTAAGTGGACTGTGACCTTTTGAAACTGTGAGCTAAAATAAACCTTTTCTCCCCTAATTTTGTGGATATGAGATATTGAGTCACAGCAAGAATGATGCCAGGGAGTGAGCCACATCGATATTTAAGGAAGAACATGTGAAGTCAAAGAGAAAGACACAAAAGCCCCTCACGCAAGCCTGGGATGGCGGCACATGACTTCCGTCCCCGCTAGGTGGGAGCCTGAAGGACTTAGGAAGAATTCTGAAAGAAAGAAGTAAATGTCCATGGAGTGCCTTGAGTGGCACTTCAGTGCTAAGTATACAAAGTGAGATTTACAATTTGCCATTATATCTTCAATTGAAAAATACAGGCAGACAAAACAAAGCCTAGTTTAGAAGACTACAACAAACACATGACACGTAGCAGTCATATTAGGATGGTTGCCAATGTCAAATGACAAAAAAGTCAGGAAAGTTCAAAAGAAAAGAGGTAAATGAGTGAAGTTCTTTCTCTTTGGAAGTAATTGGAGTGAAATGGCCTCAAATGGAGGAAACACCATAAAGAAAAGCATAAAGACAGCAAAATGTAAGTATAAAATCAAAGCCAAACAGACCAGTTTCAGGGGAACAACAGAGTCTTTAAGGGGACAGCAGAAAGTAAACCTGGAATGTAAGTGAGTGGCTGAACTTGGTGTAGGTTCTGTTTTATTTTTTTTATCTACAATATCAGATATAAGCGTTACTAAGAGTTAGTTTGTGAGTTGACCTGAAACTCTGGCTCTTGACTGGACACACTTAGAATCCTTGCGCAAGAAGATGAAGAAAAAGAATCAAATTCTCCAAGCTTTTTAGTCCTGGGTCTCTTCAGTCTCGAGGCAGCTGATGTCTGTGGGCATTTCCTGTAGCTCTGTGATGTCATTTCCCTTTGTAGCTATTAGAGCCCTGCGGTGTTTGTGCTTTACTCAAACCAGTCTGCCTGATGGCAGATGTGACTTCCAGCTGTGTCTATATACCAACCACAGCGGGTTCATTAATAACAATTATTAAGTACTTTATGTTACAAATTAAGCCTGTGGCAATAGAGAAAACATCCAGTCATTTGTTTTATGGCCTCTTGTCAGAGCTAACTATAAATTCCCATTATCTCTACATTATCAGCCTTGCAAAATGAGTCTAAGCATGGGTCATAAATAAAACTACCAAACAGCTCAATCATCCTGGACGGGATAGAGAATAAATTAGCACTTGACAATGTACATTATATATGAACTTAAATAATAGCTCAGTCCTTCCTGTCAGCTAATTATGCAAATTATTATTTTTAAGACATACATTTGTACTTGCATGACTGGTGCCTTCATTTAGACCCACAATTAGAGCTCAATAAACACGCAGTCCTTACTTCGCCCTCCCTTAACCCCCCAAGTTCCCACTTAATGATGTATGAAGAACAGTGAAAATGAAGAAAAAAAAAGTTTCAATTGTGAAGATGTCTCTTAGGACTGCAAGGAGTAGGGGGAAAGTCACATTTTCTCTAAATAGTACATTTCACAGGAGAACTTGTTACAAATGGGTAGACTAGCAGAACAGGAGCAGCATCCTGTAGTTGTTATTGGTTATGGGATGGAAATCCCTGTGGACCTTCAGTCGACTGTACTAACTTGACTCATCTCCCTGTGTCGGATCCCAGTCATCTTAAATGACGAAAAGGCAACAGAGAGCTAAACTGAACTCCACACAAATTAAATTTTTAAGAGAAAAGATAGCCAACAAATGAATGAAAATTGTTGAGTCTCACTCGGAACCAAAGGCACACAAATGAAAGTTATGAGATCTTATTTTTCATGTTTTAAAGTTAATCTCTAGTATTATAGAGAAGATAATAAAATAGAAAATTAGAAAAAGGAATATAAAGGCGTCCAAACCTGAAAGGCCATTTAGCAACTTCTACCAATAACCTTGAGAATGACCATGATTTTTTACCAGCTATTCTACTTTTGCAAAATCTTTTAGCTGCAGATTTGGTACATGAACGTTAATTACAATGAATCTATAACGGCAAAAGAAGTAGCAAAAAAAATATATAGAATCCATTAGTGGAGGGAAGAAGAGTAAAAGGAAATCTAAAACAGACGTACTTAAGCAATTCATGGTTCACTGTATTGCTGTCAAAAATTATTTTGAGACAAGGACTTAATAGCCAAGTGCTTACAGATCACTTCAAATAAGCTATAAAATGATTTGCATAATATAATTTCAATCATTAGTCATGTTATGAAATGTATGAATGTATGTATACCCATATACAACACCAGAAAAATACACTAAAATATTAAAAGTTTTTTTTCAATATAATGGAACTCTGAATATTTTACCATCTTAATAATGTTCTGTATTTTCCAAAATCTCTCTCAGTGGAAGAGAAAAATAATTTGACAAGAAGCCTGCCTAGTCTGAATTTCTGTACATTTATTTTCAAGATTTTTTGTTGTTGTTGTTCTGGAGATAGCGTTCTGGGTCTTTGCACTGAGCTATATCTCCAGCCCACTTTTTTAGTTTTGATTTTTGAGACAAGGTCTCCCTAAGTTGCCCAGGCTGGACTCAAACTTGCAATATCCTCTCCTGCCTCAGTCTCCCAAAACGTAGGAATTACAAGCCTGAACACCAGCAAGACATTCTACCCATACATGCTATGAATCTGTCAAACCTTTCCTTCCACTAAGTCTACCATAAAACTGATTAAAACTGTTTTCTCATTGTCCCCAAATCACACCTGTTTCCTTTAAATTTTTGCTTGAATTTCGTTTCCTGTATATACTTAAAGTAACAGAACTAGTTGAGCAATATTAAATTTGAAATCTTAATGAACTCCATCTCTGCTTGGAATCATGTAAAGCAGGAATGCTCCAACCATCAACAGTAATTATCTCTCCAGAAGGAAACCCCAGTCTTTCCTTTCTGTCTCTCAAAGGTACGTCAATGAGACCTAACTCGTCACCCGGGGCCATGTGTCTCCTCAGTCTCTCATTTAAACGACCCTATCCAGCTGTCTTCTCTAACCTCCCACACGTGCCTCACATGGTCTGATCTCTCCCCTTTCTTCACATGCATTTTATTTCTTTAACTAACCCTTTTCGCATCAGTTTTTTTTAAATGGTCTCTGATCATTTTCCAGTTTTGGTTCCATATGAGTAAAGGAGAAATAATAAACTGTATCCTTCTCACTACTATAAGATATGAGGTTTAAAAGGTTGATAGTGTTAAACTGCTGTACTTGTGACTACTGCACCTTCAGTCCACAAGCATTACTGATGTGCAGCCAGTACTCTACCGGCCACAGCTACCTTTTTACCCTTAACTATGGGAATTATTCCCATTATTTCTTTGTCCATAGTTTCCTTAACCCAAGCTATTGCTAAATTTTATTTTACCCTCAAATATACCTTGAGTCATCAACAGGCCATTTTGGCCATTAGCACCAACCTAGATGAAGCGGCCGAGGCCTCTCTCCTAGATCCCTGAAGTATCTCCTGACTCATTTTCCCCATCCACTCTCACCCCCTTCTTCCCACTACTCACACCAAAGCCAACATTTTCTTTTTTAAAAAAAAAATCAATAAAATCTAACCAGTTCCAAGATCTAGAATCTCCAACAGTTTAACAGATATGATGAGTCCAGGAGTTTAAAGACCATGCAGATAATAGAAGGCCAACAACAGCCCCCAGCAAAGAATACTTTTCCAGGAGCCTCCGAGTGTCTGAGTAGTTGGAAGAGGGAGGAGGCCCAGTGAGATCCTATCAGATACACACATCTGCATCTTCTCATTAGCTGCATAAAGTACAGAGGGTTATAAAGCCGTGCACTAACAATGCTGAAATTGACAACTTGTATATCCAAATTGACAAAAGGTGTCTGAGCTAATCCACGTTATTTCCACCGATGAGTGTTCACACCAGTGAAGTTCGTAAACCAGGTGCGCCCCGTGCACATACCACACACCTCAGAGCGTCTGTACCTCGGGTAAGTCCTCACTCCTCAGCCCCTCTGCAGGACGCCTCTCCTGATGTGCCAATCTGCACATCACGCGAGTGTGAGAAAGGGCGGGTGTTTGGGGCACTTGGCAGCTCATTCCTTTCCCCACATCCGTGCCATGCCCTTCCCTCTGCCCTACTCTTCCCCTGAAACTTTTCCACAGACTCAGCCATGTTGGAGCAAGTATGCCAAACTGACACGAGGGTTTGACAGGAATGAATTTACTTGAGTAGCTGAGTCCTATTAGGCAGGAAGAGCGCAGTGCTGAAAAAGCTCACGTGTTAGCATTATTCATGGAAACAAAAGCTGGTTGGGAGAGTCCCCGGGCCTGCTACTGGCCGGGGGCGGGGAGATCTAGGATACAAAGATGGTGTAAAACCACTAACTGCATTTTCTTTTCTGGGGAAAGTGAATCACTATGTAAGGAAAACTAAGTTGGATTTCCACTGTGTTAAACGCTGTCAGTCACTTAGGAAGTATCCACTTCCCTCTTCCTCTTTGTGAGGTGAACTTAATTTTGTCTGAAGTGTCACTTGTCAGGCTAAGTACTTGCTTTCTCACCCTCCTCAAAAGCTCAGAGTTTGCGTATGACAGACAAAATGGAATAGATGTGATGTCTGGCTCTTCAGCAGCCACCTTCAAACCATGAAGTGATAAGTACAAAGGGAAGGGCAGGACGTTCACAGCGACGCTGGTCATTAAGTCACCGAACAACTGTATCCAATGCTTCCACTACTACATGAGGGAAGACGATGTGTGCTCAAAGTCCAAGTAGTCCCAGTGGGTTGCTTCTTCAAGAAGCTACTGCTGTTCTCAAACATTATTCTCCATCAAGGCTAGAAAGACCTTGATGTTCCAAAGCCACGTGGCAGTTACAAGGAGCTCAAGGAAAACCTCTGTTTCGTCATTATTATATTAAATGTACAGTGGGAAACCAAAGGACATTTCCTTTTAATTCTCATTCCTAAGTAGACATCAGCAGCAAATGGAGAAAAAGCAGTTTCCTACTGAGAAAATGGTTACTGAATTCTGGAAGCTGAGGCATGGACAGAAAACAGTAAGCAGAGGACATTGTATGTCTGTCTCTTCAGACCACGCCAGGCCAACTGGAGGAACATCATCAGTGACCACACCAATGCCCGGAATCACGAAAGTAGGAGAGTGGCTTTAACTGCAGTTTGTCAAACTCTTTTCTATGAAAACAAAGGATCACTCCACTTTTCAAATGTCCGAGGAATCTTTGTCAGTTGTTTTCTGAGTTCCCAGGAGTTAGGAAGCTTTTACCAAAGTTGGTTGTGTATTTTTACTGAAACTCAAGCTCTGCTCTGTTCAGTGTGGCAATCACTAGACTCAGGGGGTTATTTACACTTAAATAAGCTAAATAAAATGTAAACGTTCATTCTTCCATTACACTAGCCACATGGCACACAGTAGTGCAAACACTGGGACGTGGCCTTCATTTCAGGCAGCATCATTGCACAAAACCACTGCAGAGAGCCAGGCCCAGGCTGCCTGGCTCTGATGGTGCTCACATCTGCAGATGGTGTCATGGTCACCAGGGAGTAAGTGCCACAAAGGGAGAGGGTTTTGTCAAAATAACACCCTGCTCTAGTTCCAATGCCTCACTCTGGAAGTCGCTACTTGGTGAATTTAGAGTTCTCAGTTCAGCTAGATATAAAGTATGTTTTATTCTCAAAATTGCTTGTACTTTTCATGGCCTTAAACACTCAATCTGCCTAGAGCATATATTTTAATTTTGTTCTCATTGTATTCCTATTTAAATTTTAGCTCAGCCCAGTGATTTCTATAATCTCCTCTGCTTGTTAAAATCTCGGGCTCATTCAAAAAAATGTTCTGTGAAGTGAAAATATTCATATAGTCACCATGTGTGTTTCATGCTAGGACACTTCCTGTTCTCTCTCTCTCTCTCTCTCTCTCTCTCTCTCTCTCTCTCTCTCTCTCTCTCTCTTCATCTATCACTGAATATCCTGTTTCCTATTCTCACGTTCCCATCAGATCTCAGCCTTGAAAAACTGTTGGGTGCATCTGTCTTGTTTAGGAGAGAAGACACAGCTAAAAGAGTGTGTGGGGGGAGGGGGATATTTTGTGACCATCAGTCCATAGAAAATGGGCAGGAGCTCTTGCTCCTCAGATCACTGTCTGATTTTCAAGTTATCTGTGGTCTTCACTGCTGAGATGATCATAGTTCACAATTTTTCTTTTTTAAAAAAATAGGTTGAGAAAAGAATAGCTTACTGGGAAAATTAAAGAAGGGGAAAGAAGGAGGATAGAAAGGAAAATAAGGGAGGTAAAACTTCTGCTAATCAGAAAGGGGGATTCGGAAATGTGAGTGGCCCCTACAATATATTCTTAAGACTGAGTTTATCTCCATCTTGTCCCCTTGATCCTGGAAGATATTCTTTAGCATCCTCCTCCTCAACTCTGCTGGGAATGTATTTCGTCCCTTCACTGTCAGTACACACTCTAACCTCTTCCACACGGGGAGCCATCATTCAGACAAAGAGCCCTCACATTCACACCCACCTGGGCAAGCCTGTATCTCCACATTCTATCATCTAGGGTCACAAAAATAACTTGGCCAAGTTGTACTCCCTAGCATACCCGCTTTGGTTCCTTCAAACCCTGTTGACATGATCACTTCAGAAACCCCCAGATAGAGTGGGCACAAGTACCTGTGCTCAGTACAGCCCCAAGGATCCCACACAATACGTTCTCTCCTCCTCTCCTCGGCACAGAGAGCTTGCATATCAGGAGATAGATGTCTGGTGCAGTTTCATCAGTGGCTCCATGGTACCACTGAGGTTAGCATCTCTGTGAATTGCTGGTCTTTCTTTCCTGTTTCTTCCTTCATCAGGGAGATGGTTGCTGAAAACTGAGATGTCAAGATTACATTTCTGGGAGAAATCAATGCAACAAACCTCACCAACTGAAGCCATTCTCTTTCCCAGAAACTCCCTGCTGCAGTCTCAGAGGCCAGATCAATAGAGACCTCATGGACACACATAGCTTCCTCAGAAGATGCAAAAGCAAGAATAGCCCGACATGATGACACCCTAAGTCTCAGCCATGCAATCAGCAAGGAAGGAGGAGGAGGCCAGCACTGCATCGGCAACTGAAGGGCTCTACCCAGTAAGAACCCAGAGTTTTCCTTGCTTCATGAGCTAATTTCCCACACACCACATCACACACATTCATCTTGCCATTCAGTCTGTAAAGTCTCCTTGATCTTGGGCTAGTTTCCCATACACAAGGAGTGATCAAAATATGCAGTGAATATGTAAATTTTTAAAAAATGTCTTAAAGTAAAAGATACTTTGCCATTCATCCCCAACAAAATACTACCCTTGTTTCAAACGCATTTATGCCGCTGTGCTCGCCACTTTCTGAAGCAAGTCTGGAAATCCTCTCTTGTTACTGTCTTCACAAGGTGTGATCCCATAGGGGGAGGGCCAGTGTCATGAGCAAGGCAGCTTGGGTGTCTTCATCCCCCTTATCCACCAGAGCTGGTGCCAGGTCTAAATAACCATGAAATGTAAACATTGTGGGTGGATACAGGACATGGAGGCAGCCACAACAGCGCAACTAAAGACAGTCATGAGAGAGTGATTTCAGAACTGCTTCAGAAAGCGACAAGAATCGTGGGGTATGTTCAAAGCACGAGGGACTATTTTTGAGAGGGACTAGTGGCAATGTGACTTACTGTAATAGCTTTTAAAATATTCAAACACACACTTTTTATCACACCAATATATTCTGATCCTTCTGAAATTCTTTATTCTTCCTCATTATTTCTTGCTTTGGTCTGAGGTCACATTGCATTGCTTTGAATACTTGATTTTTGGGTTTGAGGGCATAGAGCACTGGCCTAGCAAGAACAAGGCCCTGGGTTCTCTTCCTCCACACCACACAAGCTGGGTGTGGTGGCTCATGCCTGCAATACCAGCGCTCAGAAGGCTGAGGCAGAAGAATTGCCATGACCTCATAGCCAGCTTGGGCTACACAGTAAGTTCAGGACCCGCCTGGAATATAGAGCAAGATCCGACTTCAAAAAACTTTTTTAATGGCACTTAATAATACTTTTTAAAAAATGTTTCTGTTTCTGTTTTCTCTTTTCAAAAGTGTCTTAGATATCTGTGATTAAATTTTAAAATCAGTTCAATGAGCTCATTAAAGATACCAGACAATTTTTACATTATATGGAATCTGAATATTGTTTAGAGGAGAATTAATATCTGTATGTTATATCTTTCCATCATATGATATAGCTTTTTATTATTAATTACTTTTTCATTTTTTTTCCATTGAAGACTGTACAGATTACCAGTCAGGCTATCTCCCAAGCTATGCCGTGTTGTCACTTATGTTGAGGTGGTGTGGGGCAGATTCTACGCTTAGTCCAGGATGGCCTGGGCTCAGATCTGCCACTTGCTATGTACTTCAGCTTACAAAACAATCTTGGTTTATTTTCTGTCTTCTCAATTGCAAAATGTAATTAAAGATGTGATCTAACTCAAAAAAAATTCTAGCCAGGAGTTACACACAAAAATTTATGTCTAGCCATACTCCCTCATACCTAATACATATTCAGATTTTTTGGATAGGATTATTTTTGATGATCTTAGAGAGGCTGTCTACTTCCTTTTATACTTATTTGGTAATTTTCACTGGTCTCTCTGACATGATCTTACCATTTCTCACTGTGTGTATTTTCTTCACTGTGGCCATTGGACAGATTATGTCAACTTGAGCCAATCGGGAACCACACCTGGATTAGAATCTAGAACCCACGTCCAAATTAGACAATTAGGAACCAGCCTGGGTTAGAGTGTGAGTGACTTGTGAGCCAGCAAAGGAGGGAAGAGCACCCACCTGGATGTGGGAGGCCCAACTGGAAGGAAGGAAGAAGAACGATTGTTACAGTTTCTTCCTCTGGGAAAGCGCTCACCTTCGCAGTTGTCTGCAGATGCTGATTGGCTACATGCCACAGGTTTCATCACAGATTTGCTCCATTCTCCATTTGCACCTGGCTGCCAGTCACTGATTTTCAGTCTCCAGTCTTTGCTGTTGTTCTTTGAATAACCAAGACCCGCAGCAGACTCTCACTGGCTGTCCTGCAGTCCTGGGTGGGAGTTCTACCTCACAGCAGAGCAGCCATCACACACTCCAGCTCTCGCATGTGCAGGCCACCATCTTGGACTATCTCTGTCCTCAGACTTGTAAGCCTTCCAAATAGATCCTTTTTCTATAATTTCTGTTAAGTCTGTCTTTTGTAAGAATCAAAAGTAACACGTTGACATTCTCTGTGCCAAATCACATCATCCTCAAAAAAAGACAGCTTGCCTCTTCAGTTGTTGAAATAGCAATAGAAAGAATGGATGAAATTTGCTGCGTGTTTTTTTTCAGGTATGTTAGCAGACTACTTGTGCATTTTAAAGTTATGTTATTACGTGCATAGATGTTCATGTGTATCTTCTCATTTTTTTGCCCTTCACACATACTCGGCAAGCTTTAACAAAATTATATTTTGTCACATAACACTACTGCTAATGTGACTTTCACTTCACCGACTTCCTTTTGTGTTTATTTTATATCCTTATACTTTTAATTACTCTATATTATTTGTTCAGATTATATTTTATAAGGAAAACCAAAATATAACAAGATATATTTTTTGAGACAGGGTCTCTTTCTATAGTCCAGTCTGGCCCTGATCTCTCTATATGTAGCTGAGGCTGGCCTCAACCTCATGGCAATTGTCCTGCCTCCATCCCCCAAGTAGATACTATTTTGTTCCACAGTAGTCTAGGAATATATTTTTTGATCAAGAGTGTAACACTTTCACATTTATTATAACTACTATTATATTGTGCCTATTTCTGCCATATTTTATGGCAATTCATAGTTTCTATTTATTATATTTTCACTTTTTCCTTTTTTCTACTGTCTTCTGTATCTTTCATCAGATTTAAATTTTCTTCTGCTGGTTAAATTTATATATTCATCATTTTTTCCTCTGGCAAGTTCTTTGGTTATCAATGCACACATTTACATCTGTAAAAATCTCCAAAAGTACATCAACAACTGCATGTTCTCTTCAAAAACATAAAATTGAGTGACAGAGATGTAGCTTCATGGTAGAGCTCCTGGCTAGCATGGCTAAGGCCCTGGGCTCAATCTGCAGCAGAAGGAAAGAAAGAAAGAGAGAGAGAGAGAGAGAGAGAGAGAGAGAGAGAGAGAGAGAGAGAGAGAGAGGAAGGGATGGAAGGAAGAATGATCGGCAAATTGCACACCACGCCCAATTTCTGCTTGTCCTCTCCGTTGCCTCCTCCCCATACCTCCACCCTACTCCACCACCAGGGGCTACTTCCTGACTGTTTGAAATTCAGATGAGTGTATGGATCACATTTTCTTGTTTCTTGCATTTTTATCAGAGAGTGGACATTTTAAATAATATAACATTGCAGTTCTAGAAATCAGATTCACATCACTCTAGGGTTTTGTGTTTTTGCTTTTGCTTCTTGCTGTATCTGTTGTTCGCTTGTTTAGCGTTATTTAATGACCTCTTCAAAGTCTGCATCGCTCTTACATGCAGCCAATGAAGTCTACTCTTGGTAAGCTTGGAGATAAGCCCATAGTAGGATACAGATTTCCTTCAATACTGGGACCTGTAACTGGTACCTGAAGTAGAGGACAGCATGGGACTGAGCACTCAACCTGTGGCAACTGACCCCCATCCCCAATGGATACTGACGGAATTAAGTTATAGGACACCCTCTAGTTGGTGTCCACTGCGGAAGTGGCTGCTCTTAGAGCGAAGCCCCTGCAGCATTGGCAGCCAGAGGGCAAGCATGGTGTATTAAGTGACTCCACAAGGGAGAAGAACAGGAAAAATCACTGAAACATTTCTAATTTCTAACAACTCTTTAAAATCTATATGTGGTAAGGCTAGAGATTCTCTGGAGAAAACTCAAAGGGACAGGACAGCTGTGCTATTTCCTTTTTCTCCTCTTGATTGACCAGCAGCTGTTGAGCGCCTGCTGTAAACGGTATACCAAGTTCTAGGAAAGCCGTCCTCATTGCACTGCCCCCAAGAGCGGATGTCCCTAGTCATCTTGCCCCGAGCCTGGGTACCTCTGTGACATTGTGTCCTGAGTGCTTCCGTTACCACCCCCCCACCCCGCCCCAAGCCCCAGTCCCTCTGCAGGGAATGAAACAGTAAAAGCAAGCAGTGAAAAAAGCACCGCCCCTCAGTCCCTCAGATTCTGCATTCAATTTAGGTTTTGCCAAGTGGATGCACTCAAAGGACACAGACGACGGATGTGCGCAGAGAGCATCTTCCTGCTGCTCTGTATGCTGGCAGGTAAAGAACTGAAAATATAAGAATCAAGGAGCTGGAGTGGCCCCGAGTTGTGGCTCCCCATGTCCTGTCCCCAGCTCCATGGGTATCCGAGGGCATTTGGACAAAGGCAGGGCTCTCTGGTCCCTCAATTATAGCTCTGGTTTACATCACTGAATTGATCACTTCAGAGCTCGACTCCTTCCCCGACCCGATTACTGTCATTCCGAAGCACCTTATTTTCAGTGCCACGTTCTTCCTGCTTACGACATACAGGATGTTTCCTGCTTCACGCTCGAGCCTGCCGGTAGCCATGGCTACAGAAGGGCACTGGTACTTGATTGGTTTTGCCTTGCTCTAATAAACTCATCAAATCCCTCACAAAAGAGAGCCCAGCCTGTCCCGCGGGCTCTATTGTCACGGAGCCAAGAATGCGCTGGAGTGAGGAGCCAGGCGACACCGACATGGACTTGCCTTTTCATTCAAAGCAGCTCTGAGGGGTGGCGCAGGTCAGATCACCATGGAAACTTCTCCCTGCTTTCTCCACCGCTTTCTCCACCAGTGCTACGGACCACTGACCCTCTGTTTCCCTGCCCGGCCATTGCTTCATACCTCTCAGGGTGAGCGCTTAGCTTGTCCTCCTGAAACATCTACCCGATACTCACCGCTGCCTGTCATCCCTAACTCAAGTTCTGAAGTACACTCCCTGTCCCTTCACTGCTTCCAGCACAGTCACCTCAGCACATCCTAGGCTTTATCCTGCCACCTTTATATTGAGGCAGCTTCCTCTTGCCCACGTTGACTGGGGAAGGAAATGTGAAATAAATATCACGGGAAGGCAGCTATGCTTACGGCAGGACTTCGACCATCCTCAGCAGGGTGACTATTGCCCTGCAGGACACTTGAATCACACCCTTCAAGACACTTCTTAACTATTTAATGTGCAGCTTCTCTTGTCCCCCAGAGCCTGGAGTGCTGCGGCACGCAGGTGCCCAAGGGCTTTTAGATGTTTGAGTTGTCAAGCTCCGAGCTCAGAAAGCTGTTAATTGTCTCTGAGGGAATTTGACCGTGATTAAGTTAAGCTGCCGCTAGGTGGACAGTGGAGCCTTAGTTAAACCATTTTAATCTCTGTAGCTTGACTCCCTGTAGGCATGATAAAAATCAAGAATATAATTTGATTCCCACTTAACTATATTTTAAAGAATAAATAAAACACACCATATAAGCTAGGAGCTGTGATATGTGTCTACAATCCCAGCACTCAAGAAGTGGAGGCAAGAGGATTGCTGTGAATTTGAGGCCAGCCTGGGCTACATAGTGAGTTCAGAACCAACCTGAACTATAGAGTGAGACCTTGTTTCAAACGAAAGAAAGAAAAGAAAATAGAAGAAAAGAAAAGAGGAAAAAGAATAATAGGCTAGCATCTTAATTAACCAAAATTAAAATAGACTAAAGATAATTTATTCATAGATTTAACTAATATTAATTGAATGTATACTAAGTGAAAAATACTGCTCTGGAATTAGGAACGGGGCAGAAAATATGACAAACCAAGTCTCTAGTATGTTCCAGGGTGTAAGACATATGATAAAGAAAAAATATATTTATCTTATATAATTTTATATATTAAGATAAATAAAATATGCATAGCCTGGCCATCCCAAAGTACTACCAGTATATAAACACATATAAAAATCACAATGATAATAGGCCAAATTTTACGGACTTTTCCATCTCTGCCAATCTATCCATGAAGAATCCCATTCCTCAATAGTTTTCCTACCCCCAAACCTGAAACATTAAGGGAAATTTTAGGATATATTTGAAATATGCTTGTGTCTGTTCTGCTCATCCACTGTGGCCAACCCAATGTGATTTGCACCAGCAACAATCAATGTTGACTGTGAGCACCCATCACTTACCAGGTTCCATTGTCCATGCAATACACACTGCTTTTACTTAGTTCCTACTCATTCACTCAGTAAATATTTATTGAGCACTTATTTTGACCTTTAGGGAATAAGGCAGCGATGGCTCTGTCCTAGAGTTTATGGTCTTGAAGTAAAGACATGAAAAAGAATAATGGTGAATAACTGTGGCTAAAAGGAAAATAGAGTGTGCATGGAATCGTCTAAAAGGGGGTTAAATAGAACAAGTGTGCATAGGGTATGTTCTTGCATTGTTAGGTATACACCACTCGAGGACTAATAGAAGTTAATAAGGTAAGCAACATGTAGAATAGTGTTCTCTGCACAGGGAACAGCATTCTCAGCAATCCTGAGGCAATGTGCACTTCAGGACAAGTATCTCTTACCCTGTGCGTTTGTCAATGCCCTAAATACTCAAAACATGGACACTGGGTCTAGATAGTGCATAAAATCTCCTACTACAAGCACATAAAAAACAACCTATAAATCTATGGAATAATGATTTTATAGACATTAGACACATCAAAAGTCAAGGGTTAGTGATTACTGAGAGAAGAGAAATCAACAAAGTTAGTCCTATCATTGCCTGAACGTGTCTCAGAAAGTTTCAGGTGATCACACAACAGAAGCAGCACGTCACGAGAGGTGACGGTAGCACACATCCTGAATTAAGGATATGGAGTTAGGGCCCCAAAAGAAGTCAAGGCAGTTAGATTTCCACAGGGCAGAGTACCAGGGAGCACAGAGCAGCACAGAAGGAACTCTAGAAATCTGCAGAGGATTCCTCTGAGGCATTTGGCTATTAGCAACAAACACGTATGAAGAAGCTACGTTTGGGCTGGAGGAATGGCACAGTGATTAAAGCGCTCACTTTGCAAGCACAAGGCCCTGAGTTCGATTCCATAGCACCACATAAAGCCAGGTGCAGTGGCACACATCTGTAATCCCAGCACTCTGGAGGCTGAGGCAGGTGGATTGTCCTGAGTCCAAAGCTAGCCTGGGCTACACAGTGAGTTCAGGACCAGCCTGAGCTACACAGTAAGACTCTGTCTCAAAAAAAAAAAAAAAAAGCCTCTGAGCTCTGTGTGACCGACCACTAACCATGATTGTAGATCAGTAAGGCAGTTTAGGATTTGTCAATGGACAACAGACATGTAGTAAGACCTATCTCGATGTGGAGGGCACCAGCCAATAGATTTACAGACAGACTGAAAAGGAAAAGGAAGAAAATGTGAAAATGTTCCCACTTCAGAAGAGTTCCAGTTCATCATGGCCTCTGGACTGTGATGTCCCATTTCTACAGCCCTTCAATCCAGACCCTCACCAATAACGCCACGCTGGGACTGGTATTACTTCTCGGATCCCCTTCTGCTGCGGATTCCATTTTCCTGGCTGAGCAGCCACTGGATCTTCGGGCTATCGCACTTGATCTCTCACTTCTTTGATTGCACAGGGAAGGTATTCTGGGAGCCTACCTACGAAATCTCCTTACACAATTTTACAAAAATAGCTTCTATTAATTCTATTTTCCTAGACACCCCCTAACTAATACATTATGTAAGGCTAGAAAGAACCTGCCAAATGAACTGGAACAAATAAACATGTGGCTCGTGTAGGGCTAGAAATAATGTATATTTCCCCCAGCAATAATGGCAAATTTTGTGACTAATTATGCATTGAGTAGAGTACTCAAAAATATTTTGCGTAAGTGGTGGTTTTTTGAAAAGAAAAAAAATCAACCTCAGATTAAATGCTTCTCTGATCTTACTTAACAAAGCATAAAAATGAGAATCTAAGTCATAAAATTTTTGTCCAAGTAACTTGAATTCAGCCCTGACCAAAACTCAAGAGTGGAGAAAAGAAAGAAATATAAACAGTATATTGGCAAATGGTTTTCAAATTTTATGAAAACTACAATCATAGATCCAAGTCAACAAACCCCAAGCAAAGAAAAATGAAGAAAATTATAAGTTAAATTCATTTAAATCAATTACAAATAGAAAAATATGTATTACATAAAAAAGCAAAAAAGAGCAATTTTTCATTTAAAAATGCAAGCAAAAGCTTTATGAAAAGAAAAACTACAATTCTTTTATCACTGAAAATGTATTTCAAAAATAAATATAAAATAAACAATTCAGACATTTAAAAAGTTAATAAATTTATTTTAAAATGTAAGAAATATTCCAGATGATAGCATCGATCAGTATAAGGGAATAAGTAGGACCAGAAATGGAAACTACGCAGGTATTATTAATATTTACTTAAGATATTTTTCTTCTATTTAAATTTTAAAGAAGTGATTTACCACTTACATAAGACAATGATATGTTGTAAGTTTTATAACATATTTGGTAAAATTACTAAGTCAAAAATAGCATAAACATAGGGAAGAAATGAAAATATACTGTTTAAGAATCTCAATATATTATTAGTTAATATTAATATATTATTGTGGGAAAGTAGATTGTGACTAGTTAAAAGTTCACATTAAAGTCCAACCAAGTACTCCAACAAAATATATGCTTATCCTCTATAAGAGGATAAAATGAAATGATAAAAAATATGTACTATGAAGCAAAAGGCAATATTTACATGAGAACATTGACTACAGAAGAAAGGGTGTTACCCAAAACAAAGAGATCTTTTCATAAACAAATGGAACAACTCATTGAGAGGACATAACAATCCTAAAATTTTACATACTCACACTTTAAAAGTATATATATATATATATATATATATATATATATATATAGTAACAGAGATACTAGCAAGGAAATTCAGGCAAACCCACAATTATACTTTGAGAGTCACTGTCAGTACCTGACAGACAGCTACTATGGAGAAAGGTAAGGATACAGAAGATGGAAACAACACAATTCATCAGTTTTGCCTCATTAACATTTATAGAACATCCCACTCAACAAAAGCAGAACACACTTTCTTTTCAAGTACACGCAGATCACAAAGACAGACCATGTCCAGAGCCATAATTTAACAACTGTAAAAGTATTCATACTGCACAAAATATATTCTCTGACCACAATGAAAGTAATTCAGAAACTAATCACATAAAGATGTATGAAAAATTCAACAAATAGCATGATTTTAAAAATCCAAAGCAAATTATGACTATATATTCACATTATCTATCTCTATATATTTTATACATGTATGTGGTAATATTATAACATATATAACATATAGTGACACAAAGAGATGGTACAACATATCAAAATGTGTGGAATACAACTAATGTAGTAAAAAGAGAATTTATAGCATTACTTTTCTACCTTAGAAAAGAAAATTCTAAAATCAATAATGTCATCTTCCATCTGAAATATAAAAACAAATAAAACCTCAAGTAACCAGAAGAAAAGAAAAAGACAAACATCACAACAGAATTCAGTGACACAGAAAGGCCAAAAGCAATATAGAAAACCAATAGAATCAAAAGAAAATGTCAAATCCTAAGAGTATTAAAATGATAATAAGGCAATATTATGAGCAACTTCTGTAAATAAATTCAATGACCTAGATGAAATGAAAAAAAAATTCCTCTCAACACAGAATCTATCCAAGCTTCTTCAGGAAAAAACAGATGATTGGAATAGCCTTATGTCTATTTAAGAATCTGAATGCAGAATTTCAAATCTTTCCCCAAACCATTTCTCTTCGGGCCCAAGTGATTCCATTGGTGAATTCTGCTAAATATTTAAGGAACAAATCATAAGAATTGTTGAATCATATGAATTCTTCCAGAAAACTGAACAGTAGAGAACACTGCCTAACTCATTCTGTGTTCAGCTCTACATAACTCAGAGCCATTATAAGAAAATAAATCTACAGATCAATATTCATTGTGAATTTTTAACAAAACTTCAACAATGTCTTAATGAGCATTTCAGCCAATTGAACCCAACACTACAAGAAAAAAAAAATGAGATATCATGGCCATGGAGGGTTTATCAAAAATCAATTAATTTAATTCACTATCTAATAAGGAAAAAATTAACCAAATAAAGATAGAAAAAATATTTGAGAAAATGCATCATTCCTTTCTGGTAAAAATTGTCATCAGACTGGAGTAGAAAGGAACTTCTTCATCATGACACAGGGCATCTGCAATAAAGCTAAGTGACATTAAGTTTAATGGTGAACAACTAATGCATTTCCCTCTAATCAGAAACGAGTCGCGAGTGTTCCCTCTCACCGCTTAGAGTCACCTCCCCCTGGAATCACTAGAAGGTGCAATGAGGCAGGAAAAAGCCAGCCAGGTCCAAAATTGAGGAGTGAGATTGTTTTTGTGCACAGAAACATAATTGCCAATGTGGACAATCTGATGGAGCCTATAAAAAGGTTATTAGAATTAGAAAAAAGTAATGGATTACTGGTTTACCAAAATCATAGTACTCGAGCCTAATATACAAAAGTCAGTTATAAAAAATGAGAGTATAGTTCAGTAATAGAGTTTTCCTGTATATGGATACAAATTATATACAAATTAGAGGAAATTAGAAATTAAATTTATGAAAATAATTCCATGTATAATAGCCTTAAGTGAGTTTTTAAAACAAGGACTATTGGGGGGGGCATGGAGTGCTCACCTATTATCCCAGCATGTGCTGAAAAAGAAGGAATATAAGTTTGAACCCAGCCTTGGCAACTTAACAACTCAACAAGACCCTGTCTCAAATAAATAAAATGAGGTTAGGGGTTTAGTAGAGTACAAAGTCCCTAGGACCACAAAAATAGAATACCCAAGTATAAATCTAACAACAAAAAAATAAGACCCAAACACTAAAAAGTTAAAGAAGGCATGCACAAATTGACAAATATGCACAATGGTTATGAATCTGGGGGCTAAGTATTACTAAGATGTCAACGTTGCCACCAGATATTTTTTGAAGAAATTGCCAGGCTTGTTCCAAATTGAAATGAAAAGGCAAAGGTCCTGAAAGAGCTAAAAAACTTTGGGAAAAGAAGAACAAAATTTAAAAATGATGTCAAAGTCCCAGAAACCAGCATATTGTAATAGTGGTGTCAAGAAACACAAACAGGCCACAGGGACAGAAGGGAGCACCTAGAACTAGACTCTTGCATAGCCTGCCAACTGACTTTAGAACCAAAGTGCAAAAGCAGTAGATACATAAGATTGTGTTTTCAAATAATTTGTTGTAACCATCAGAAAACCCTATAGTGGAAACACCACTAAATTGGAGTACATATTTTGTGCCACATACAAAAATTGACCTAAATGTGGATAATTCACCTAAAAGTAAAACTAAGCTTCTAGAAGAAAACAGGAAATCTTTGTGACTTTGAGTCACACCAAATGTATGATTCATACAGAAAAGAAAGATAAATTGAACTTCATTAAAATTAAGAACTTATGCTTTGTGAATGGAAAGAGAAATCTATTAAAATGTGTCATGTGCATGGACAAGGAATAATAATTAATTATTATACTTTCCAAAAGATATTTTTAAGAGAGAGAGAGAGAGAGAGAGAGAGAGGTTGGGGCATTGCTCAGTGGTTAAAGTGCTTGCCTAAGAGGGCAAGGCCCTGGGTTCAATTCCCTAGCACCACATAAACTGGGAATGGCAACACATACCTGTAATTCCAGAGCTCAGGAGGCACAGACGGAAGAATTTCCTTGAGCTTGACACCAGCCTGGTCAACAGAGCAAGATCTTGTCTCTAAATAAATAAATATGTAACTTTTCTCCCAGGTTATAGACTGGGAGAAAATATTTGCAAATTACATTTCTAACAGAGAATGTGTATCTAGAATATATAAAGAGTTTTTAAAATTAATAATAAATGAAGAACAAATAAAGAAGCAATCCAACAAAAAAATAAGAAAAAGACTTAAACACTTTACCAAAAATGAGATTTAGATAGCAAATAAGCACAGGAAAGAAATCTCACCGATTAGTAATTAAGAATGCAAAGTGAACTACAAGCTACATGTATGCACAAATTATGTGTAAAATTAAAATGATTGACTATTGTGAGTAACAGTGAAGCCATTGAGCCTTCCGATGAGAATACCAAAGGTAGAATTGCTTTAGGGAGCAGCTGGACAGTTTCCAAAGAGTTAAACATCTACCTGTTCTGCACGCTCATATTCCACTCCTGGCTATACATCCAAAGGATTTGAAAGCTTATGCCCACAGTAAGACTCGAGTGGACAGAATCGGTGTAGTAGACACCAATGTGCACCTTAGCTTTACCTGGGACTGTCTTATGGTTAATCTCAATGGTTAATCTCAATGGTTAATCTCAATATTCACTAACATGACTGTAAACACGTTGTTATTTATCTATAAATATTTTCTATGAAAAAATACATTTTTGAAACATGATACAAGGTGGATGAATCTCAAAGCAATTATACCAAATGGGGGGGGGGGGGAGGCCAGAGAAAAGAAATAAATACTGCATGTTTCTAGAAATGTAAACTCACTCACAAAACAGATTACCAGTCATCTGAGGATGAGAGGTCAGGGAGAGGCATGTGGGAGAGATTAATAAAACGAGGTACAGGGAGAGTTTAGGAGTGACAAGGGGTAATGTGCTCATTACCTTTATTGTGGCGACAGGCTGATGGGTGCAATATTGTGAAGTTGAAATGTGCTACTTATTATATGTCATTCTGTGCTAATGAAGCTTTAAAAACAGTGATAATGCTGCAAAGCTTTCTAAGTCTGTGTGGCGAGAGAGCCTCTTCTTCCGCTTGGGCGTGGGCGTGGTCACGATGACAGAGCTTGGGCTCACGCTCAGCTTGAAAAGCTGCAAAGAGGTAGATTCTGCATTGTTAACCTCTACGAGCTCACTCATCATCAAGGACCCGGAAGAAGATATTGCAGGTGAGGAGGGGGTGTTCTGTGCAGGCACAAACCCGAATGGTGGTCACTGCAATGAGCCCAGATTCCTCTTCAGACCTTCCAGCTTTCTCAAGATAGGCCTAGCTGGCGAGCTGGGCTCCCTTTCCCTGAGGATGGGCTCATTCTTAGGAGTTTCCATTATTTTCTCACTCTATCCTATCCCTTAGAGAATTTTTATTAGTTGCCAAACATCAAGTGACTTGTCTGAACTCAGCACGAGACATCTACCTTAACTATTTAAAAGGAAATGCAATTAAAGCAAT
The DNA here is from genome assembly GCA_004027205.1 of Ctenodactylus gundi. Taxonomy (NCBI): domain Eukaryota; kingdom Metazoa; phylum Chordata; class Mammalia; order Rodentia; family Ctenodactylidae; genus Ctenodactylus; species Ctenodactylus gundi. Next base: position 620,473 of record PVKB01000142.1, read on the forward strand.
GATTTTTTTAAAAATAGAAATAATTACCCACTTAATTTATCAATCATTGCCTAATCTACTTCCAATTTTCCCTGCAGACTTGAGTTGAAGGATTTCTTCAGTGCAGCTGAATCTGTATACCTCAGTTAAAAGCCCCTCTGAGGGTAAGTGCACAACGCTGGGTTCTCAGCATTTCATTGGTTTTCTTCTCTCTGTGGTCTCTCTTCTATACAGCTTTCAATTCTCTTGAAAAGAGACTAATTTTAAAAGGCTTTTGTTGAGCATCTTTTCCTAGGCACTCTGAAGCCCTGATTCTAGGAGGCTGGGATGGAATCCTGACAGATATCGAGGATGATCCTTTAGGTGTGAAAGGGAGAGGACAGAAGGACAGGCCACAAGCAAGGATCAACTTCCAGTGCTTGTCTCCCCAAGTCCTGAAGTTGCAAGAAACTTCTCCTGGGGAGATGTGAAAAAATGTCTGTTCCCTCAGACAACAGAGCAAAGTAACAGTTACGCCAAAATCCAAGCTGATGAACCAATGAGGTTTTATCAGAGTTACTCGCAGAAGAGTGAGGAGTTACTTAAAGGGGCATGGACAGTCACATCACCAAAAAGCCCATTGTTGTGGTTCGGATCTGGAGCCGCTCTCCAAATTCTCACATACCTACAGACACCTTGTACTGCTGGGAGCTGGGGCCTAGCTTCAGGGGTGCTAATGCTTGGGACTTGAACTGCAACGTAGCTCCACCCTTCCTCCTAGACTTCTCTCTGTTCTGCCCCGCCATAAGGAGGTTTTCTCCAGCTCTGGTTCTGGCCCTAGCCACAGCTCCCCCGATGTGGTTTAATCATTTTCCAGGCATCTATCAGTAAACAGACTGTGCCCATCTGAAACTATGAGCTATCATAAATCTTTCCTGTCTAAAGTTGTAGATGTCAGGTCTCTGTCCCAGCAATGAGCAAGTAACTAAAAAACCCACCCAGCACAGGTGGCGGCTCACGGAGGCTGCATCTCTGGAGCTCAACGCAAGACTTAATGAGTGAGGCCAGTAAGATCTTTTCCAGCAATTGTTCCCTGCTTTTACGTCCCTGGGGAGAGGCTATACAACACTGGGTAAAATGGAAAAGACATATGCATGCCCATGGGAAGCCTGCTTCAAAACCTCCAGGGCGTGTGTAGCAAGTAGACAGCAGGGAATCTACTCCAGTTGGGTACTTGGTATCAGAGCTCCTACCAATGATGAATAGAGAACATAGATTCTCAAGCATGGGCTATATTTTTTTTCATATATTCTCAAAGTCTGCCACTAGTTTATTATGAAACTTGCATTAGATTCTAGTATCAATAGTGTCCATTACAAACTAAAAACAATTATATATAAAATAAATCATGTTGCTCTTTACCAAAATCATCTTGGACACACCAAAAAAATCTGGTTTAACGCCTTAACCTCTCATTCTATTCCAGAAATCTCATTAGCCTTGACCTCTAATAGAAATCTACCAGAGCCTTACATCATACTGACACGTATAAAATTCCCCTAAAGCAATCCTATTGGTAAGCAGGAGTTTCAGGAAGAACTGCAAAATATGGCACCAAGGGAAATCCTCTTCCCCACCAGAGAATGTTTTTCAGTTGAGGTTGTTTTCCACTTTCCCTAGATCAAGTAGTTAATACTTTTCATTCTCCTTAAGTTAGTAAAGTAGTCACACTCTCTCTTCCTTGGGGAAGTCTCTTCTTTAACCTGAGGAAGACCCAGCTTTCTATAGTAAGGAGCATGTATAAAGGAGCCAATCATTAAGAGGCACCTCATAGCGCTAGCCAATCATTGGGTGCCATCTCAGTGTTCCAGCCCCTCCTTTGTTCTGAGTCAATATAGGGAACCTTCAAAAAACACGTCCATGGGCTCTCTCTCCTGGGAGCTTTTCTTTGTATCTTTTTCTGTACAGGAGATCTGCGGGGGTTTCCTCTTGGCTTCTCTGCTGAAGGCTTTTCTTTTCTCTTTTGTTTAGTTCAATAACCTGTTACTTGTATTATTTTCAGATTCTGTGCAGTTCATTCTTAACCACAGTAGAGAGTCCACAGACCTGGGAAATTCCCCACTAACCCAGTGGGCAGAGAAGAATTTGCCTACACACTATCATTTTAACAATTTTACTTCTGACTTAGTTTTTTTTTTTCCACTTTTTCATAGGCAAATACACGGACTTAAACTACTAGCTCCTCTTTTCTTCTTCTCTGTTCCCTTAGAACACCTCCAGCAACTTTACCAGTTAGGTAGCAGTAACCCATGCTTCAGTCTACGTACACAGCAAAAATTTCCGGTGAATAAACGATCATCACATTGCCAAAGCAATCCCTTTTTATACCTACTTCTTTGGACTACGGGAAAAGCAGCCATTGGCACTATCCAACAATCTCTACACACTCCTGAAATTCCTGTCAGATACAGGGAATTTCAATATATTGCATAAGCTCACCTTTAAGAAATTGAGTTTGTTACTCCATCGGAGTGTTTATAGTATGATTTCTTTTGAAAAGACGCATCCCCTTGGCTAGCAGAGGCTGCAGACCAGTGCAACAGAAGATGCTTCCCCAACTTTGCAAGGCAGGCTAGATGCTCCTTCTTCCACCTTTCCTTCTCAAAATAAGAATCTTCCTGGCGTGTACAGGAATGTGCCTCCAGCATATACCCTCCCCATGTGAATATGTATGACCTTCACAAATAAAGAAGCTTTTGTTCTAGGAGGGGCCATCTTGAAAAGTGACCTTCCTTCAGGTGACAAATTTTCCTGCTCCACTCTTGGGGTGCTGCCTGGGTTTATTCTTGCAGCTGCACTTACTAGACTTGATCTCATTGTGTTCCATTATACCTTCTCTACTTGTAACTTCAAATTTGCATGCTAAACATATGTTATGTAACCAGTACAACCCTAAGAAAAGAAAGAGAAACCCAGAGCCTTTCCTCATTTATGAAATGTCAAGGTTAACCTCTTGTTAATGGTTAAGCAGAACATAAAATGCAGCCTTATAGGTACCTGGTTGCCTTGAACATTATGAAATAAACAGCTTTGAATTTTATAGTCCCAGAATGACTCTGGCACCAATATTCTAGTCTTGGTCCTCTATGTATCTACAAAATTTTTTGATAATATGGACATTCAAATTTCAATAGACTTTTTCTCCTAGAGTCTTTGAGCCAAATTCAGATATCTCACTACATTTAGCTGCACAAGAATTTCAGTGAAGCATCCTCCATGTCCACTGCCAACTTTGAATTTGTACCCATGGAAAAATCATTACCACAACTGACAGATTTGACTTTCTGTGGCACTAAAGACATACTACATGTGCACTTGACATTTTTGCAGTATTTGGATCAATGTCTTCCATTTGGGGTATTTTAAAAGCAAACATTCTTTGTAATACCTCATTCACCTACTGTTGTGAGCTGCTGTCTTGCTCCACGAATAGCAAAGTAACAGGACATGTTATATGAATTGTTACATTGTTGCATGAATTGTTATATTGAAGAGCATGGCTGCATTTAGCTAGATCAGGAAAAGTGAAGAGATAAATCCCACCTGGGAAATGGAAACTGCTTCATAACCTCTGAAAATCAGAAATACTTTAATGGAATTTTCAATAGGCATGTACTTCAATTAGTGCCTCAGTGCCTGACACAACAGATTCATCACTGCAGTTTGACACACTGTGCAATGCTCCCTCAGGTCTCTGAGAGGTGTGCGTCTCCATAATGCGTGCCACCTGACTTCGGGTGGGCCTGCGACAGCCTGAGGTGAAGAGCTCTACCCAGAAGCAGTGATGGCAAGCAGCAGAACAATTGGGCTGTCTTTATCCCTAAAGTTTGTGATGGAGAGGATGGTGAGCCTCAGTCAATTATTGTGTGAGTCCAAGAGAAAAGCAGAGAGCTTGGCTAAGAGACTCTGCAGTCCATGTGACCAAGATGGAGAGGAAATCTAGTCCAGTGTCTCCTCCCTCCTTATGCCTTCTCAAAGCCTATCCCCTTATATATTTATAATAAATAGTTTTATTACAGTAACCTATAAGAACCTCTTTTCATTGTAGCATTAACATGAAAAAGATACTGTCAGCATAATTGTGACTGATATTGATTGAAAGCTTCCTACATTTCAAAGAAAAGCCTTGACTTCTTTATTTATAAACTCATTCAAGGTCACTATCAACCCTGTGACATAAATACTTTTAATGTCAACCTTACTGACCAAGGAGGACATAGAGGCAATAAGTGGACAAGATAGGATTAGGACCTAGGTCTTTTTCATGCTGGGATTGAAAGTCCACTCACTTTCATGCTTAATTGCTATACTGAACTGCAGCTAGCAATGGAACGACCAAGTTTTTAATTGCACAGATAAAAATGAAAGTGAGAGAAAAAAGTAAAGAAAGGAGAGAAAGAGGAAGAAAGCTGGGATGAATTTGGAAAGGCCACAGAGATTAGAAAAAATATGTATGGCCAAGAGTAGAAATCAAAAATTATATGTGAAGCACCAAGACCACTGATGGCTAAAGGAGCAATGTAAAAAGATAAAGAGGAAAGGGATAAATAACATATTCCAGAGACACCAGAACCATCAAAATTGAATGAAACATTCCCCTGGGGTTAATCTTGACCTTATCCTCAGGCTGGAGAATCCACGCTTCACTTCTCTTTCCCCCTTAACCTTTCCACCACACCCCCGAAATGTACACACCTAATTTCCACTGAGAGCTGCCCACCGTGTTCACAGATCACTGGTAATGAGAACAAGGCCAGCAACTAATAAAGACTGTTATGTAAGTCTCAGCTGGTGGGACTCAGTAGAAAGTAGACTCTCACAACTTCCCTACTTCATCAGAAAAGCTGGATTAGGCCTCCAATATTATTGACAAATGGGTACAGTCTACATCTCTTTTCTCTCTTCTGAGTAGCATGAGGCCTAGATCCTTGCTCACATTAAACTTGGAACTAACAGCCAACAACCCTGGCTACCCTGTGTTAAGAAAAATCAAGATTAGAAGAGAACAGGATTGATCTGGTCCAGTCACTGTATATCAGTGAAGAGAAAATTTTCAGAACTTCATTTCTTTGATGAAATTGATACTTCCTACTCTTCCCTAAGAGAATTCCACACATAAATTCCCAATTTTGTAAAATTTAGGATTATTCTATTTAATTTTCTTAGGTCGATGAATTGGCAAACTTTAATTACAACGGAACTAGTGTCAGTCCTGATGCTAGAATCCCAGGGCTATGGTTTGGATCTGGAGTACACCCCAAAAGCCTAGGGTATTTGGATGTAGTGGAATAAATGTGTGCTATTGAGAAGGAGGACCTGGCTGCATGGGAGGAGGCTTGGGGTTTGACCTGGAGAGATTGTGTCAACTTGTCCAGAGTGGGGGCGGGGGGGTGGGGGGGATGACCAGGGCAGAGCTTTCATGAGTGTGTTATTTACTCATGGATTAGGAAGTCAAGGAGGGCCACTCCCCCCAACATGTGAGCGACCCAACTGGCAGCTTGAACTAACTAAAGGAAAGAAGAAGCAATGTTAAAGATTCTTCCTGGGAAGGCTCTGGCCTTGCCCAAGCCTCCAGGCATTGACTTGCTGCTCTCTGGCTCCTGTTTCTCTAGTTTCTGTCTACAATGCCATGAGCAGCTCTCCGGCCCTTACCATGTGCTTCTACCATTGTCAACTGCCTACAAACTGTATGAGACCTTCTAAAACAATAAGCTAAATAAATCTTCCAGGGTCTGGCCCTGCTTCCTGATCATAAGCCCAGCTCATGTGACTCCAAAATATCTACAGCTGTCACACATAAGGCTGTACTGATCACCACAGCATAGAGGATTCCTGCCAGGGATCAAGAGAAAGAAAAGCAATGATACTGAGGAGGAATGAAGGAGAGGTCTGTGATTTTGGTGCAGATAATGCCAGGGCTCAGGTGTCCATTTCACTGAGATTTTATAAATTAGTCATCAGCATGAAGTCAACAAAGTTAATATGGGGGATGGTCACCAATGAGGAACTGGACAAATGATAATTCATGAAGTCTGTTAGATGGGCAGGCATCTGACAAATCAGAGGAGATAAGACGGGAAGATGGAGGTCAAGGCCTTTGAGTTCAGGAAGCTTTGGTGTTCCAAAGTGTCCAGCTGTGTCCCATTTCCACTAGGGACACCAGTCAGAAGCTTCCACAAAAGGAGCACCCAGGTGAGTTGAGTCCAGCAACCCACCAGGTAAGTGTAGTTTCTGTGTTCAAGGCTTCACTCACCCTCAGTGTCTCTCTCCTCATGACAATTTGAGCTGCCAGAAGGAAGGAGGGCACTCAGGGCTTGGGAAATGCCAAGGAGAAATCTGTAACTCTCATAAACATTTCCAAGGCTCTGGTTAAAGAAAAAAATACATCCTCCAGCTCCAGTAAGTCCATCTCCAACAGGGAACACTCCCCTTCTGGATGCATGGCTCCTGTGGGCCAGGCTCAAGCTGACAAGTAAACTGGCTGCCCCCATCAGAACGCCTTGTTCTCTTGTCACAGCCCCCACACACCAGTTCTGTTCTACCTGAGAACTCCATGCTCAGGCCATCATAAGCAGCTGTTGGGATGAGTTTTATACTGAATACAAATTAATTTGTTTTAATTGACTTGATTTCCATTCAGATGTAGAAAGTGGGGCGAAGGATGGATCTCTGAAGGGTTTCAGAAAAGTATTTTATTTTACTCTATCACAGCATCTAGAAGCGTTACAGTAAAATAAAATGCAGCCCCCCCCCCCACCCTCTCTCCCTGGAACCTGCCTGTGTCTCAGAATAATAAGCTTTCCATTTCAGTGGGGAATGAAGCTATTTGTCAGTTCCGATGTCAAGAATGACTGCAATTCAAATTCTCCAGCCATTTATTTCCACAATTCTCTATTCTTCAGCTGAAATAACTTAACATAAGAAATAGCTGTTCACTCAATGTAAAACTTGCAAACCTGGATCCATGAGACATATTTCTAAAAAAAAAAATAATGAATCTGGAAAGCTGCTGGATACGAAGCTCCATCCATCTTGGTACAATAGTTATGCCCAAGCCCACTGGACCACTTTCCTCCACCGTCCCAGGCTCCAGGGAGGCATCCCAATAGGCCCATCTCCACACTTCACTCTTCATTACCATCATTATAATTGCTACCATTTCCTCATAAACATTCACGATTCATCATCTTTCCTTTTTATACCTGATGCTTTGATGACACCCAAATGGCCTGAATATAAAACCCTCAAAGACTGAGACATCGAGAAAAATTAGAAATAATGATAAAAATTTTTCATTTCGCCATTGATAAGTCCCTATTGTAGACAGTTGAAGAAGATGAAACTGAGCTATACTTGGCAGCAAGAAAGTGATTCTGCACGAAAGATGGGGGTGGCCAGTGGGTGTGGAGGAAAGATAGACCCCCAGGGAAAACCACTATTGTCAGCCAGAGCCTTCCGTGGGTAGTGTCTACTTTTTAGGGGAGCACCAAACCTCAAAGTTGCAAAGTGTTTTCTCTTCACAAAGTTTCCTCCTATCTCTTTCCCCTTCACTCACCATCTTACTAAGGATGAGCTTAGTTCTATTTGGTTTTGCAGTAAAGATTGACCTCAGTGCCTTTTCTCTGAGCTATATCCCCAGCCTTTTTTATTTTTTGGTTTTTAAATTTATTTTGAAACAAGTCTCACCAAGTCGCTAAGCTGCTCATGCTACTACACTCAACCTTTGGTCTCTTGCCTCAGCCTCCCAGAGTACTGGGATGGCAGGCATTTGCCACCTAACCCAGCTAGAAGACCTTTAAAAGGTACTGAATGAATGCACAGGGGTTGAAAACTGAACTGAAAACTCTCCAGTGAAAACTTAAAGCTTTAGTTTCCCTTTTAAAACAACAACATATATATATATATATATATATAGTATAGCACTTACTCTGTACTAGATTCCATGGTGCTAGTAAATAAGGAGTATTTTATATATACTAACAGGCGTAGTCCTCATAACAATCTTAGTAAATATTGTCAGTGCATACATATGAGGAAACTGAGACACAGAAATGTCAACTGGTCTGTCTAAAGGAGTACAGTTTTATAAATCATGACACTGGAATTAAGTCTCAGGGAGCTTCCCCAGAGTCTATGCTCTTAACCACTACATAAAGTGTCCTCCCTCAAAAGTATATATTACTGAAATTTCTCTTTTTTTTTTCACCCAGGGTCTTGCCACCCCACCCCCAAAACTCCGTATTACTGAAATTTATAGAGAACATTTTCTAAATATTGGTTATTCCTGACCATGGTTTAATTGAAATTCTGACTAAAGGTAGAAGGTAATGAATTCATAATACCTCTTCCAGTCTTGGTCTACCTATATGTGTTTAAGCTACCTTAAAATTATTATAAAGGAATAAGAGATGTGACCTTCTTTTGCTAGTTTGCTTCTGTTCTCTAATTCCTTTTGGGTAGAACTGGGGAGTAGCAAGAGAGACCAGGAAGGTTAAAGGCCAATTAGAAGAATGGAGCCGGAAAGGGAAGATACAATGCAATCTGGGAAGACAGGGAGAAGGACAGTATCTGCAGGACAGGGTTCATGCAAGGAAATACAGGGAGATCTGGTTGGGGTAAATGTAAACTAAAACAGGACAGGTGGGGCCTTGGGCTTCAGAATAAAGAGTTAAAAGGTGGGATCTATCAGTCAGACTGATGGACAGGTAAGATGAATGGACAAAATTCACACATGAATGACATTCCATCTTATTTCCCTGGCGTTCTGAAACTGGCCTCCCAAGGCCTTTTACTTTGCTGTCCTTTTGCTCTTGTCACTTCTTTTTCCCAAAGTATCCTAGGGTCTCCAGGCTCCTCTCTTACAAGCCCAGCAAGTTCAGTGAGGAAATTACTTAGAGCTTTTGCCTAGCCTCAGCCAGAGTGCAGACCCAAACCAGATCTCAGGTCTACAGCTTACTGCCAGTCTGTCATCTAAGGTTTCTATCCTCCTACCTAAAGAACTCAGCTCCATGGGCCTCATCTCATCCCCAAAGCCAAACGCTCGGTGCTTTAGCAAAGCTTGCTTGTTCTTTCAATTGTCTTCCCCTCCTTATTCGAGTTTCCCCCCTCTTAATTTACACTGTAAAGAAATCTGTTATCCATCAAGTGGTTAGTTAATGGACTGCCAGGAAGAATCTACAGCGCAACTTGTCTTTCTGTGAGGTGAGTCTGAACCACCATATTTGCGAGTATGCTAATCATTATTTAATGGTCATAAGTCGTGGGGAAAGTCTAGGGGCCTGTAAGAGAGGAGAGATGGTCTCACTGCCACTTACTCACTCAGAGTTGTGTCCACTGATGGGTTAGTCAAGTAAAAAGGACAGAGCAATAGCAGGTACCACATGAAGCTACTCTGGAATTGTGACAGTCTTTTTGTATCCACATTTAAAGGATGGGGACAAAATGGATAACAAGTATGTCACCATCTGCCAAAGCTAAAGATGACAAAAGTTCAGTCACACAAAGTAATATTGACCAAAATTCTCAATTAACTAGTTTTGTTTTCTTCTCTCCATTTCTAGCGATAAGAAGCAAATAATATGACTTCAGATTTACAGCCGAGACTTAAAAAAGTACTGTATGAAGAGAATGAGAAGGAAATTTGGGAGAAAAATGTTTATAAAACATGAATCTGTTAAAGGACTTTTATCCCAAATGCTCAAAGAACTCTTAAAATTCAACATAAGACCGACCACTAACAACCCAACTAAAAATTAGAAAAATAACTCAAGCAAACACCTCACTCAAGTGAATATGCACATGGCAAATAAGCACATGGCAAGATTCTCCACACTGTAGCTCATAACTAAATGAAAACAATGAGATTCCACTGTGCACTTATTGAAATAGAATGGTCAGAATCCAAACATGGGCAATGAGAAATACTGGCAAGGATAAACTGTGGAAGCTCTTCTCATTTAGCTCTAGTAGAAATGCAAAGCAGTAGAGTCATTTTGGAAGAGTTTTGCAGTTTCTTACCAAAATAAACATACTCTTATTATGCAACTCAGCAATTATGCTCCTTAGCATTTACCCAAAAGAGTTGAAAACTGTGTCCATGAATAACTGTGTATGTGTGTATACCAGAGTGTTATTCATAATTACCAAAACTTGGGAGCAATCAACATGCCCTTTAGTGGGTGAAAAGATACATAAATGGTGGTACATGCAAATAATGAAATACTATTCATTTGTTAACAATGAAAAGATATAAAAGATTTTTTGTGGGGTTTAAGTTTGATCCCAGAAACATCACACCGAGCTGCATCCCCAGCCCATTTTTATGTCTGATTTTGAGACAGGGTTTTGCTAAGTCTCTAGGCTGCCCATGCTGCACTCCAACCTGCATTCTTCTTCAGCTTTCAAGAGTGCTGGGATCACATCCCTGTTACACCAAGCCTGGCAGAAAGAACCTTAAAGCATATTAATTACTGAATGCATATTGACTCATAATAATTCAATCTGAAAAGACTATAAAATAATACAATTTCAACTATAGAATATTCTGGAATGTAGAACTATGGAGATAGTAAAAAAAAAAAAAAAAGACCTGAGGTTGCCAGGTGTTAGGGGAAAATAAGAATGAATAGATACAGATCAGAGGACATTTTGGGCCATGAAACTACTCTGTGTAGTACTTACTTACTATATCAATGAATATATTTATCAAAACCTAGAATGTACAACACCAAGAGTGAACCTTGACATAGCTGCGGACAGTGGTCATAACAATATGTCCATGTAGGTAAACTGATTGTAACAAATGTACCACTATGGTATGGGGGTATCTACTGCAGGGGAAGAAGTTGTGTCAATAGTGGAAGTTACGCCAGGGCAGTGGGCATGGGTAGGGAGATTCTGCACTTTCTGCATACTTTTGCCATGAGACTAAACTGTTCTGGAAAAGTCTATTTAAATAATGGAAATATCTTGACTTAAATTTAGGCCCATCTCTTACTCAACACATATTTCTAGCAGTTAAATAGCTTAAATACCATCTCTCAGCAGACTGATGCTTCAGAGGTCCTGACCCCTAAGAAATTAAATACAACCAGGACCAAATCAACAAAGATCATAAACATGTCAGAAAAGATTTTAAACCTCATCTCGGTATGTTCACTAACCAGTCACTGAGACACGGGACTGAGCTCTGGGATTTTAAAAATAATATAAACTGACTCTAGAATTGAAGAGTTCGCAGCATAATGGGACAGACAGACTTGCCCACAAATGATTGCACAGAGAAACAGAAAGTGGCTCAATGGAGCCAATGATATTACTCTGGAACCAGAGAAGAGATCAAACTCGGCCTGCTGGAGACTTTGGTTACTACTCCATGAACTGGAGCCTAGCTACCCACCATTCCTAGAGACCTTCGTACGTCCCTTGATGCATCTGCCAGGCGCGGTACCAGGCACCAGGGGCTCAGGAGTGAGATATATGAGACACCCTTGAGGGTCACAGAGTACGATTTGAAAGTCCTGTTTTTAATTACTGGAAAAAAAATGTATTTAGGGTAAATCAGGTCACTCTTCCGAAGTCCAATTCATAAGGAAAAAGCAATTTTGTGTACTCAAGTCACAGATTATTTGGCATTTGGAGGGATGTTAGAGTTGCTTTCTCACCGTGGTTCTTAAGCATGGTTGCACATTAGCATGGAATAGCAACCTTACAAACATCAGAACCCAGGCTTCAACCTAGATCAGTTAAAAAGAATATCTGAAGATTGAAAGTAGGTGCTGGTGTTTTTAAACTCTCTCTGGAAGATTCTGACCATAACGAGGACCAAAAATGCCAATTGATCTAATTCTATCTTTTTATCAAAGAAAGGCAAGATTACAGAGAGATTTAGTTGGTAAAATTCACGATCCGCACTATATAAACTATAACCTTACTGATGCCTTGCATCTACCTGATATAATACACTCCTACACCCATGAGTAATAACTACTGTTTTAAATTACATGGTTGCAGTTTTATGAATCTATCCCCTATGTATGTATAGTAAACCTAAATAATACTCCCCACATGAGCTTGTTCTTGTGCTCCATTATGAAAGTGTCTTAGAAGTAGTCTTAGAACTTTACTACCCAAAATGTGATTATAGTCGAGCACAGTAGCATAGCTGGAAAGCTAAGTGGAAATGCAGGATCTGGGGTAGCAGCTCAAATTCAATAAATGAGGATCTTCATTTTAACAAATGTGTCATTAAGGTTTGAGAAGTACTATTCTAAAGATGCATCTCAGTACTGAAATTTATTCAACTTGTTTCACATAGGTGCAGCCCTGTGAATGAGTACTTAAAGTGCTTCTGGGTTCTTTTTCTAATGATAAAAAATACTGCTAGGAACAAGCTTAAGTGTCCTAGGGCACCAATGAAGAATTTTTGTAAGACACATACTCAGGAGTGGGATTCATGGGACCTAAATTACAGAAATCTTGAATATTACCATGCCAACTTATTTTCTAAAGTACTTTAAGTTTTACATACTTAGTAGTGTGTAAGCATTTCTACTCATTCATAGCTTCTCTAATATCTAATATCTGCAGACTTTTTAATCTGTGCCTATTTAACAAATACACTTATCGAAATCTTGATTCATGCACATTTCCTAGATCTATTAATGAATTTGAAAATAATTTTAAATATTTATTCTCCATGTGTGTTTTCTATTCTATGGAAAGCTTATTCATTTATTATTACTTGTTGGCAGTTTTTAATTGGGTCATTAGGATTTTTAAAATTAATTTACAGCTTTTTATATTTATAGAGATGAATGTTTTCTTAATTGCATATGTTATGAATAACCTCTACTAGTAGACAGCTTGTCTTTTGATTTCCTTCCTGGTGAGTCATGATGAAAAGAAATTTTAAATTGTAACTGTCACAAAATTAACCTATGTTTCTATTTTAGTTAGTGATTTTTATATTTTTCAGAGACATTTCTTTGCTCTGAGGTCTGAAATATATTCTTCTACATTTTCTTCTAATATTTTTAAAGTTTTGCTTTCCCATTTAAGTCCTTAATCCATCTGGAATTGATTTTTGTGCTCTTTGTACAGAAGGGATTTAATATCACCTCTTTTTTTGTATGGAAAATCAATTCAGCCCCTCCTTCCATCTAGCTGATCTGGAGGCCTCTTGGGTCATGAATATTCATCAGGCTGTTTCTGGGCTATCTGTCTTGTTTCACTGGACAAATTGTCTACCCTAGCATGAATTCCACATAGTTTTAATCACTACAACTTCATAATAAATCTTAGTATGTGGTAGGGAAAGTCCTTCCGCCTATTTTTCTCCTTTACTGTTTCTGTGATTCTTGGTCCTGTTAATTTCCATATAAATTATAAGATCAATGTGTATTGCTCCACTCAAAACAAGACTTCTATTGAAACTGCATTAGAAATCAATTTGGAGAAAATTGATATCTTTATAGTATTGAGCCTTCCTTTCCACGAACACTGAACAATAATATTTTTCAATAAAATTTTATAAACTATTCCACAAAGTATACATGTTTGGTTAGATTGACTGCTAAGTGTATTTTTTTCTTTTGCTATTACAAAATTTATTTCTATGTTTGGTTATAATATATAGAAATGTAAGTAAGGTATATGTCTTTTTCCTGAGCCAATATTTAGATAAACAGTGATTATTTCTAATAGTTTGTCTGAAAACTATAGGTAAGGTCATCATATCTGAAAATGATGAGAATTTTTTCTTACTTCCAATCCATATGAGTGACAGAGGATGGTAACTATGTTATGTGCTTTTTTTTTCAGCAATGGAACCTATGAATTTTCAGAAGTCATCATTGACACCTTACAGCTAGGTGTAAACAAATGACTCAATCTGATAACAACTGGTTGTGATAAAAAATGATAAATAAAAATTCCAACTCAGAAATTAAAGATGGGTGAAATATAATTGAGATTAGGAGGGAAATCTGGCAGTACTGGATAAACCAACAGATTTTCTATCTCTATGTGACAGGTTATGAGAATGCTATTCAGAACTTTACACAATAATCTTTTGCATCTCCCCATAATGGATAATGGGAGTGCTGTTCAAAATCTCACTCAATAGCTATTTCCACCATTGTTATAATTTAGATCAAATGTCCCCCAAGTCTTATGATTTGGAAGCTTTTGAAACTGGTTTGTGGGAGAAGTTTGGAAAAGTTAGATGCTGATGGCTGAAAAGACTTGGAGTACTCTGAATCAAGTTTGATGGAAGATTTAGTCGGCGCTCAGAAGACAAAAATGCTAGTACAAGTATGGATTGGAAAGACCAGGCTCAAAAAGTTAGAGATAGGAAGGAGGACTTTATTGCCAATACCTACCTATCCATGATTCACCTAAAACTGGAGTTTCCCATGAACTTCATGTTATCTAAGCCAGAATGACACTATAGGGCATATACAGCAGCATTCCCTCATTAAATGAGAGTAGCATGTACAAAACTGGGCACATAGTTAACACAGACCTGTAATTCTAGCACACTGCAGGACTGAGGCAGGATTCCAAGTTCAAGCTCAGGTTGGGGGATTTAGCTGCTTCACAAGAAACTGTCTCAAAATTTTAAAAGGTGGAAAGGTGGGAAGGTTGGCTGGAGATGCGGGGATGTGGGAATGTAGTTCGGGGCAAAAGTCCTAGTACTACTGAGTCCATTGAAAGGATTATGTCAATTTGAGGGAATTAGGAACCACACCTCCATTAGGATTAGGATTTGTCAACCACCCTAGATTGGGGATCAAGAACTGGTCTGGATTAGAGTGTGGGTCATTTGTGGGCTGGCCAATGAGAAAAGAGCACCTACGCAGATGTGGGAGGGCCAACTGGAACTCCAACGGTATAAAAGGGAGGAAGGAAGATTGTTACAGCTTCTTTCTCTGGGAAAGCTCTTGCCTTGGCGATTGTCTATGGACGCCGACTTGGCTACACATCGCAGATCGTCAGCACAGAGTTGCTCTAGTCTCCACTTGTGCCTGTCTGCCTGTTGCTGCTTCTCAGTCACTGATCTTCAAGCTTCGGTCTTCACCAGAGATCTACAGCAGACTCTCACCTCACCAGCTGTTCTGCAGTCCCAGAATGGGAGATCTACTCCATCTTGGACCACCTCTGTGCTTGGATTTGATGCCTTCCTAATGGACCTTTTTGTGATAAAATCTATAAATTCTGTCTTTTGAAAGAACCCCAACTAATACAACTACAGAGTGTGTGTGTGTGTGTGTGTGTGTGTGTGTGAGAGAGAGAGAGAGAGAGAGAGAGAGAGAGAGAGAGAGAGAGGCCCAATCAAACCGTGAAGATACAAATAAATTAATTACGTGATGAAGTTGCCTATATGCCCATGGTCCCTCTCCTTCTCCATCCCCTTCTCCTATCTACACCTAAGGCTTTACAGGGACTTCCCTACAATCAGATCACACCTGGTCTGGGTCTACAGATGGTTCTGTAAGCACCAAGCAGAAATGGGCAGCTGCAGCAGACAGCTCCTTTGTAGAATACGTCTGAAGGACAGCAATGAAGGGAAACCTTTCCATTGGGTGTACTTCAGGCAGTGCACCTGGCTTTTCATTTTGTTTGGAAGGAGAATGGCCAGACACGTGACTACAGAGCAACTTGTGGGCTGTGGCCAATAGTCTGGTCTGTTCAGGGACTTGGGTGAAACATAATTGGAAAGTTGGAGTCCAGGAGGTCTGAAATAAATATTATAAGTTAGTCTTCTCCAAAATTAAGAATATTTGTTCTTCAAAAGGTATGTTCAAACAAATCATAGAAATACTGGTAAACACTTGCACCTAGAACATAAAGAGGAATTTTGAAACTCATTCCAATGGAACTTGGCAAAAGATTTTAAAATACACTTCATCAAAGAAGATAACATGGATAAAAACAAGTACATTATCAGGTGTTGAATAGCATTATCTTCGAGGAAAATGCAAAGTGAAATCAGAATGGATAACACTATGTTTACATTAATACCAAAAGAGAAAGACTGAGACAGACAGACACAGAGACACAAGATAGACACAGAGAGGATAAATCTAGTCAGCATGGCTGTGGAGTAACTGCAACCCTCGTGCACTCTGGGGTGAGAATATAAAGAGGAAAGCATCTTAAGTGTCTCTGAAAATGTGTTAACTATGCCTACCACACGACCCAATCATTTACTTGTTGGTATTTTTCCAAGAGAAATGAAAGGGTATCTCTAATGCAAGACTTACTTGCACATAAATATGAATATCAAAGCCAAAATAAAAAAGACCTGTTAATGATTTCACTTGTCATTGCCCATTAACAGGTGAAAGAATGACCGTGTTCTTATAAACCTATGCAATGAAATATTCTTCGGTTATAAAAATGAATATAAACTATTGATCCACACAATAACATGAGTGAGTACCAAAATCATTACATTGAGTGAGAGAAGTCAGGAAAAAAGTACATTGTGTGTGATTCCATTTACATAAAATTTTAGAAAGTACCCAACTAATCTAATGTGATAGGAAGCAAATCAAGATGATGGATATGTTACTTTTATTGTGGTGTTGGTTTAGTGAGTATCTTAGTTACTGTTTCGTTGCTGTAACTCAATAACCAACATCCACAACTTGGGGAGGAAATATTTACTGTATCTTACAGTTTCAGAAGGTCACAGTCTGTTCATGGGTGGATGGCTGGAAAATGGTAGAATCACATGATGAGGCTTCAGCTGAAGCTGGAACTAGAGTTCCTCGGGCAGAGATCCTTACAGCACAGTGGAAGAGAGAGAGACTGGGAGGAAGGGCCAAACCAGCAACACCCCTCCAGGTCAAGCCCACGCCGCTGCCCCTTCCAGCCAGGACCCACCTCCCCACCCTACATAGTATCCATAGGAGAATGAGGCTTTCGGAGGACACTCCAGATCCAAATCACGACAGTAAGAGATTGTGTGTGTGTGTGTGTGTGTGTGTGTGTGTGTGTGTGTGTGTGTGCACATGAATGTGTCAAACCTTACCCAATTTTTGCACGTTAAGTATTTGTCCTTTATCTTATATCAATTACTCCTCTATTACCAACAGTGAAAATATTTAAATATAAGAAAATAAATGAAAGGGGAAAGTGTTCCTAATTGTTCTCATTTACCTGATATTTTAAGGTAAGGAAATGTTCCCCTAAAAGACTCCCTTATGAATTTTGTTTTTACTGGAAATTATGGAAATTATGGATGGCTATTGAATATTATTTTTACTGCATCTACTGAGGTAACATAAAGATTTTTTTCTTGATATATTGGCTGATGGTTTTTGAATTTTTAGTGTTAAGGCACCCTCCCTGTATCTCTTTTTCATATGTATACTACTGAATTGAGTTAGCTACTATTTTGCTTAAGGTATTTTTGCACATAACTAAAAAAGAAGAGCCTATAATTTTTTTCTGGCTTGTCTTGTCTTAATTTCAACTTTAAAACATGCTCGTGAATTGTTAAAAAAATAGACTTTTTATTCTTTCCTAGAGTTTATATGAAATTATATAAATGTGTAATAACTTACTCTATTTGAAACTAGTTTGGAAATTTTATCTGATAAAATTACCTGGTATTTTGTTTTCAGCAGGCTTACAAAATGTTACTTAATTACTTGATAGATGTTAATTTGTTCAATTATCCTAGTTCTTCTTGATATTGTTTTGTACTTTATACATTTCTAAAAATTTTTTGAGATAAAATAATGTCTTTCAGGGCTGGTGGCCTAGCAGGGACAAGTGCTCCATGGGGAAGGGCAGTGGGGCTGAGACAGGAATTTTTGTTCCTCATGCTGCAGGAACAGAGGGACAGAGGGAAGCTCCTGTTCAAGCTTTTAGGGAAAGAAGCAACTGCAAACATGTCAGGTTGTCCTGTCAGAGGTGACCATGTACCTCAGCCTGGTGCTGTAGGCCCGTCATGCTGGCACTCCAGGAGGCTGAGACAGGAGGATCACAAATTCCAGCCCACCCTGGGGAATTTATAGACCCAGTCAGACACTACTTTATTTTTTTAAGTAAAAAATTTAAAAATAAAACTGAGTCCAGTGTCACAGGTCTTTCTGGGAGGCTGAGGCAGGAGGATTGTAAGATGGAGCCCAGCTTGAGCAACTTAGCTATTTAGCCTGACCTTGTCTCGAAATTGAAAATAAAAAATGGGCTGGGAATAGAGCTCAGAATGATGGCCTTGGGCTCAAACCTCAGTACCACAAAAAGAAATTATGTCTTTAATTTCTCCTATATCTCTAGCTATACATGGTTTTCCAGTTTGCTATTGTTTATTGTATTTCTTTTCATTACTAATCAATTATTGACGAATGATTTTTTCCTTTTTGCCACTCTCTTAAAACAATCAACTCTTGGCTATGTTGACCTACTTTAAATTATTAATGCTTTCCGAGTCTATAAATTTATGTTTCAATCACAGTTTGAGAAAATTCTCTGCTAGAAAGATTTTAAATGTTTCCATCTCATCCTCACAATTATCTTCCCTGGGACTTTTGGTTATACCCATATTACAATTTTTTTATTCTCTCACCCATTTCTCTTAATTTCTCATTTGTTATTCTGTCCCCTGACTCTGTTTGCTGCAGTCTAAGTAATTTCTTTCAACAAATACCCTAAGCCAATAATTTTCCCTGCAGCTGTACACAACCAATGATTTAATACGTATTAAGTCTTTAGGCTTCTCATTTTTAGAAATTCCATTTGGCTGTTTTTTGAATCTGTGTGACCTTCTTTGACAATCTGTTATTACTAGATCTTATTTCTGTTCCACCCATAGATGTATCTTCTATATTAAGTATGAGACAACTTCAATACCTGCAGTTTAGTTGGTGTAAATCTGATTCTTACACACAGTGGTTTGCCTTCCCATACATTTAACTTTGGATTGAGATTTTATTTATATTCCATCTTTTTCCCCCATTTTATTGATATGTACACGTGCAGAATTTAAGGTTTATAATGGAGTTGAGCATTTTGTGCACATATTTTCCTTATCAAAGTGCCAAGGGCTTTCCCGCTCTCCCTTTGTCCCTCCCCCTACCCTCCCTTCCCTTCCCTCCCTTCACCACCCCCCCCCCTCCCCTTCTTTCCCTTTGTCTTGGTCTGGGTCTCTCATATCAGAGAGACCATCCGATATTTCACCTTCTGCTTCTGCCTCACTTCACTAAGCATGATATTCTCAAGTTTCTTCCACTTATTCCATCTTAAGTCTGTGCTTATTTTATGGTATTCAAATGAGAATATTTTCTCTCAGAAATTATTTCGGTCTGCCCATCAAGCACTTCCCCTGACCTACAACCCTTGCATACTTTCTCATATGCTATGGCTCAAAATGGAGCCTAAGACCCAATTTGATTTTTACTACTAAAATAAGGCTCCAGATATGGATTGCGGTTCTAATAAATACATTTGTCCTTGAGACCACTTTTCCCCTTACATCCACCCCACTGCTCACTACTCACAACTCCACCATCATCTCAAAATTTGTTTTCTGCTTGCTTTTGGTTTGATAGTCAGGTGGGATGAGATAATCTACTTTGGGCTCCTCATTTGTGTCCTCTAAAGTCCCCATACATTCACTAAAGGAATTTCTCTTCAAAATCTCATTATCCTGCAATGGGAAGGTTTATCGGAGCACTTAGCACTCTGTATAGTTGGACGAGAATATTAATCTCTCATCCCTTTAGCTTGGGTTCAGGGCTGTTTCCACTTTTGTGTGTACTAAAATCAAAATTGGCAGCTCTCAAGTTGATCATTGTGGTTTTCAATATCCTAAAAATCACACTGTGACTATTCACATAACCCACAGGAGGAAAGATGTTATTGACCAAATCTTGTCCCTTCAAAACCTGAATGTCAAAGCCCTGCTGTTCAGTCCACCTCAGACTGTGACTACATTAGAGATGGAACATTTAAAAGGGTACTTAAGATTAAATAAGACCATAAGATTAGGGTGATAGTACCATGTGACCAGTGTCCTTATAAGAAGAGGGAGGGACACCAGGAAGGTCACAGAAGACAGACCCTGTGAGGATACAGGGAATAGCGACCAACTGCTAGCCAAGGAGAGAGGCCACAGGAGAATCCTGCCCGTGACTTGGTGTTGAACTTCCAGCAACTCTACAACTTTGGAAGAAAGTTTCTGTTGTTTAAATTGCTCAGTCTGTAGTAATTTGTTATGAGTCCTGGCAAACTAACATGGGAACTTACACAGCATTCTGGGTGCTTTCCTCACCTCCTATAACCTTCACAACCCTTGAGTGTCAACTTGAATGTCACTTCTTCTGTGCAAATATTCACGACTCTCTGCATTTCCATAGTCTGCAGCATTTCTTCCCTTGCAACTGTGTGTTAGTGCTCCTATTTGTCTACAAACTGTGAGTTCTCTAAGAATATGAAGCCCATCTTTGCATTCCCCAGACCAGCCTTAGTGCTTGTGGGTTGAATGGATAAGTACAGAAATGAATGAGTGTATGGAGAAAGGAGACTTCATGTCTCCTTAGGATGCTACACTCAGACTGGAAGAAAAGTGCAGTGCTTAGACTGGGTTCGAGTTCCCAGTGCCACATAGGCTGGGTATGGTGGTGCATACTTGTAATCCCGGTACTCAGGAGGCTGAGGCAGACTGCTGTGAGTTCACAGCCAGCCTGGGCTACATAGTGAGTTTAGGACCAACCGGGACTACAAATTGAGATCCTGTCTCAAAAAAAAAAAAAAAAAAAAAAAAACCTGCTGTGCTCTCACCTGCTTTCTGCTGGCTGTTTATTCTCCATCACTGAATTTAAGGAAGGCTGTGGAGCTGCTCTTGACAACATCGTAGTTTTCCACAGCCTCTTTCAGAAAACTCATTTTCCAACATATGTAAATTTCCACCTCCTATGTTAGTATTACCATATTATCCTCTGCTTATTATGTCAGTTTTCAATATTCTATCACTGTCATTGCTTGGGAACTTTCACACCAAGATTATAGTCCTTCTTTCTATCATAATATTAGTGACTTCTAAGCCCAGGTAGATTATTCTTGTCAAAATCACAGATTCAAAATTTCTTCTTCAGAGGATGGAGGAATAGTGCAGTGGTTAAAGCACTTGCTTAGCAAGCACAAGGTCCTAGGTTCAATTCCCTAGCTTCACATAAACTGGGTGGTGTGATGGTGCATGCCTATTATCCGAGTCCTTGTGAGGCTGAGGCTCAAGGCCAGCGTGGGCTCCACAGAAAGTTCAGGACCAGCCTGGGCTACAGAGCAAAGAGCAAGACCCTGTCTCAAAATTTCTTCTTCAACCCTAACATAATATCCACAGCCTCCTTCAGAACTCATTATTTGTCCACACCTAAACTTGATTGTAAAAAAAATTATCTCCAGATACTTGGTCTCTGTTATAAGCTAAATAATGCCCTCCCTACAAGATGTCTATGTCATAATCCCCAATTCCTACGAATATGTTGCTTTGCTTGGCAAATAGATTTTGCAGAAATAATTACATTAAGGATATTGGGATTGGGATGATTACTCTGAGTTATAGAGGGCAGCCCAGTATAATCACAAAGTCCTCATAAGACAAAGTTAGGAGAGTCAAACTTGGAGAAAGATGTGATAACAGAAGCAGAGGTCGAAGCAACGTGGGCCATGAGCCAAAGAACACGGGTGGCCTCTGAAGCTGGAAAGGGCAGAACATGGACTTTCCTCTCTGGCATCCAGAAGGAATACAGTCTGCCAGCTCTTTATTCAGAACTACAAGATAATAAATATAGAGAGTATTGCTGAGAGTCAGTAACTTGGCAGTGATCTGAAGAATGGCAACAGGAAGCTAATGCAGGTGGTGTAGACCAATCTGCACCCATGACCTTAGTCCTTCTGCCACTCCCACTTTTCCTCCCAGTGCACCTGACCCTGTCCCCACGGTCTGTTCTCTCTCCTGGCTTCACTTCCTTTCCTGGGCAGCAAGACATCGTGATTTGCACTTTTAGTACCTCCTTCTCAGGATGTCAAGGTCTGAGCCGCTTATTATTTGTCTACATCTGTCTACACTGATACTGTACTCCCCAAGTGGCAACAGACCAACCTCCTGCTTGCTTCTCTTCGGTACTAAATACCTCAGTAGAAAAGCACTAAATAATATTTATCGATGCCACTACAAATTCATGATCTGTAGCCTCAGCCAGGTCCTCAGTACCTCTTCGTATCTTTATCTGACTTTCACTAGTTCCTTTTCCATCTCTAGCAGCGACAAATCTGCACTTCTCCACTCACTTGCCCCATCCTTGAACCTCTCTCCAGGAATTTGCCAGCCTTCTATTTTTGAGAGAAAGTTGAGATACAGCATGGAATGATCCTAGTCTGACTTTTGTCACAGCATCCCTGGTCCTCATTCTCTCTATCTCATCTGACATGTGTGCTCCCACCTGAGAGACCCCCGCTCCTTGCAAATGCTCTCTCTTCGCTACATTTTCATAAGATGCATTTATTTCTTTTCTGCTCAAAACTCAAAGGTAGACTTTCCGTGAGCCAGTTGATTCCCCAGCAAACCACCCTTGCTTAGTGTTCCCACTCTACTGCACACGCTTCTGTTGCACTTATCATAACACATCCCATTAGTATGAGGTCATCTTCAATTACATTTCTCGATTTATATATCTCTCCTAGTTTAGTCTAAGAGTCTTTTGAGACAAGTAACTATGTCTTATTTATCTCATTATCTCCAACATTCTAGCACTATTCCATTAATGTTTTGAGAAATGATAAGAAGGTAGGACCTCACAAGACCATCAGTGGTATGGCCAGACTAGCAAACTCCCCCAGACATACATACCACACCACACACACACACACACACACACACACACCCACACACACACCACTGCACATCAGTCATGACTCTCACCTCCTCCCAGTGATTAATCTGTTTGGAGAATAAACCCGTCCCAGACCCCTGGGCAGAAACTCATACCCATCCAAATGACAAGCGCATTGGCATCTCCATCAAATCTGCTTCAGAATCAGTAAGACACTCTTGGCCACTTTGGTGCTCCAGACCATCTGGTTAGGTGGCATACTGCCCACTTACAAGGTCAGTTCCTGCTGCCCTGAACATACCAGACTATGCTGCCGAGTAAACTTTCTTTCCTAGCTGCCACACAAAACCTTCAGCAGCACCTTTGGTCCCTTAGAATTCACTTTTCTATCTTAAGTCCCAACTAGGTGGCAGGGGTATTTCTTCAGAGCATAGTTTCTAACTGTTCCTCAGAACAACAGAATACCCTGAGAGGACAAAATGGGACAGCACCCACTTCCATGCTCCTTTTACACTGAGAAGAGAAGAGAGTAACATGGAGTGTGCTGTGGAAATATGAGCTGGTGTTCTGGGACTTCAGGGATGTGCTCAGCCTGTTTGATGGACACCCTGATCGTAAACCATGCGATATGCCTTAGAAGCAATTAATCAGAAAACACACCTTGCATCTGACTGATGGTTTGCTTTTCGTTAAAAATACATCTTTACACAAAGAGTAGAAGCAGAGATGACAGAAGTTGCAGTGCTCTTTTTGTTGGCATAGTTTTTGTTTGAAATTTGCCTGAAGATGCTATTGCACATCCAAGGAGTAATACTATGACAAAAGAGTATGCTGTGATCAGCTCTACGTAAATGATGTATGTCCCAGAATACAAGGAAAGTCCCACTGAAGCAGAGTTCCTAAGGGTCACAGTGGGGAAGGAAGCTGGCTTTGCATCAAAGGACGCAAATGCGTATACACATGGTCAGTGCCACTGTTAGATACTTAATTTTCACGTAGGTAATTCTGTTTGTGCAAATGCATGAAAACTCAATCAAACATAGAGAGCAAATCAAATACACTACAGATTACTTATAAACGTGTTTCCACCTCTGCCTTCCTTTCCTATGCATTCGAGAAGAGAAAGAGGTGAATAGAAAGAAACCCTTGTCCCCGAGCTCAGCATGAAACCTACCTTTTCTGTGAGGTCCCCTTAATCACTGCAACTCACAGTGACCTTTCCTTCCCCTGGATACCCATAAGATTTTGCATTTTACTATATCTCACACTGAGTTGCTTTATTAAATATCCATTTATGTTCTTAGAACACATTTTCCTAGTTAGCCAAAGGGTCCTTGAGGACAAGGACAGCATCTATTCTTCCACACAACCCATCACAGTGACTGAACACAACAGATGCTCAGAGTATTGAGTGCTCAGGAAAATGCCACTAGCAAATAACACCAAATCACAAACCTGATTTGGGGGATACAATCTATGAAATTTCAGGAATAAATCTGCCTTTGTATTACACTTTGTGACTTGTAGTTTGCAATCCCCGAGAACAAGTGAGGCCAGCTGTGAATTGGGAAGGGAGGTATGGAAGGGCTCTGGAGGAAGGAGGTGAATGCTGAAATCCATCAAGCCAATGAAAACACATTCATGGGGTTGAAATTAACTGGATCATTCAGTTTGCCCAAGCAGTAAGGCATGTTTGAAGGCAACATTTAATAATTAGAACTGGAAAGTGTTTTAAAGGAGCTGGAATGAAAGTCTGAGTCTGAGAGTCACTGCTGCAAGCCCGCGCGCACTCCGTTTTGGGGCACAGTTAGGAATCTCTTCTGAAGCTCAGGGTCTGCGCACTACTCTACATCCTTAGCCCATTATTATTATTATTATTATTATTATTATTATTATTATTATTATTATTATTTGGTTTTGATTTTGAGATACGGTCTTTCTAAATACCTCAGGCTGGGCTTAAATTTGCAATCCTCCAGCCTTAGCTTCCGAAAGTGCTGGGATTACCGGCCGGCGCAGGCTCACTTTCGGGCATCTTTGTCAACCCTCCCAAGCCCCCGCTCCGGGCGCTCGAATTCCCAGACCCGCGCGCGCTCCCGCGGACACCACGCTTCCGCGCCACCAGGGGGCGTCGGCCGCCCGGCTCCTCCGGCTGGCGGTCACCATCCCAGCATGCCCAGCTGCCGCCGGCCGCGACCCGGAAGCTGTCGCCGGCGGGCGGCCGGCCGGCCAGCGACCCTGACGGAGTTGGGGCCGCAGAGCTCCAGGGTGCCCGAGCCTGAGCTGTCGCCGACGGAGGCCTCCGGATGGAACCCCAGTGAGTCTAGTCTGGGCGGAGGCTCCGCCCCGGCGCGCGTCTCCGGAGACGTGTGACCTGTCCCGGCCGTCGCCTATTCGCCTTTGTAAGTGTTTGCGCCCCGCTCGCCTGACTCCGTGAGAGGCCCACCGCTTGGACGTTATGGAGTTCTCCCGGTCTTCCTTGGAAACCGCCTCTCCACCTGAAGCGGCTGGTTGGAGGGCTTCGCAGGCTGGAGCGAGGGAGAGAAGCAGGGCTGCCTTTGAGGCTTGGCAGTGCCCGTAGGAGTTTAAGAGCCCTGACGCCCGCCAGTTCTCCCAGCAGAACCCCAGATTTCCTCGGATCTAGAGCACAGTGCATATGCTCCTTTTCTTGCTAATGAAATAAAATAGACCTGTCGTCTGGGGAATCTAACTGGTCTGTACAGCCATGAAAACAGAGACAGTTCCCCCCACCCAGGAGGCCCCAGCTGAGTCCTGTTGTAGCCTCAGTAATATGTGGAGTAGCCGGAAGCTGATGGTGGTGGGAGTCCTACTCGGCTGGCTCCTGGTCATTCATCTTTTGGTCAATGTGTGGCTTCTGTGCCTTCTGTCAGCTTTGCTTATGGTGCTAGGAGGATGGCTGGGCTCCAGCGCCATCATGGGCACTTCAGGTCGACTGCACCTAGAACGCTTCATCTCAGTGGCCACTTGCCCTCCGTGTCCTGAGGCAGAGAAACAGCTGGAACAAGAGATCAACAGTACCATCCAAATGATTATTCGTGATTTTGTGCTATCCTGGTATCGGTCAGTGAGCCAGGAATCGGTCTTTGAGGAGGAGATGCAGGCAGCCATGAAAGGTTTGGTCCAGGAGCTTCGGAGGAGGATGAGTATGGTGGACAACCATGCTCTTGCCCAGAGGATTCTAACACTCTGTGGTTGTCACCTGCAGAGCTATATTCAGGCAAAGGAGGCCACTGCAGGAAAGCAGAGTGATCCAGTTCAGCCCTCTCAGCTCTGGGAGGCTTACTGTGAGACTACTGTCCCACATCCTGCTGTGCACAGCCCTACTGCTGAGCTCACTTATACACGTGGCATTGTGAATTTGTTACTTCAAGGGCTAGTACCCAAGCCCCACTTGGAGACTCGGACTGGACGTCATGTAGTGGTTGAGCTCATTACTTGCAATGTAATCCTACCACTGATCAACAAACTGTCAGATCCTGACTGGATTCACCTTATACTTGTGAGCATCTTTTCCAAAGCCAGAAATGATAGAGCACAAATGGCTAAACCACTTTGCCCATCTGGTACCCTGGAGCAGCCTTCTGTGCCTACATCTCTGCCACTGATTCTTGAGGTGGATAGCCTGCCAGAAGGGAAAGCGCCTTCTCCAGTGGCAGCCCCTGCGCTTATAAACTTTAGCGAGTCTGGCACTTCTTCAGAGGTTGAAGAAGGACATGAAGCTGTTGAGGGAGATTTGGGTGGAATACTTGAAGAAAGAAAAGTAGAAAATAACTCATCTCATTTTCTACAGCCAAATATTCGAGGCCCCCTATTCTTATGTGAAGATTCAGAGCTGGAGTCTCCACTCTCTGAATTGGGCAAAGAAACCATCATGCTCATGGCTCCAGGCAACTTCCTCTCTGCCCTGAGTGCCCTTGAGGATTCCCAGGCTCTGGAAACTAAGGATGGTGAGCGATCTGAGAGCATTGAAGAAGCAGAGGGTGAGGAGGGTTCAGGTGCAGAAACAGATTCAGGTCTGCTGGTATCCATGCTGAATTCCTGCCCAGAGATCCATATTGACACTGCAGACAAGGAAGTAGAGCAAGATGTCACCTCTCTTACACCTTTGCTGGAGGAACCAGAAAAGACCTGTACCCCACGACCCTCATGCTTAGGGAAGGATCTCACCAATGATGGGAGCACCCTTGAAACTTCTCTGCCACCAGTTCCACTTTCTTCCTCTCCACCTGGTCCTCTCATCTCAGCCACCTTCAGCTTTGAGCCCCTGAGCAGTCCCGATGGCCCAGTTGTCATCCAGAACCTTCGTATCACTGGCACCATTACTGCTCGAGAGCACAGTGGCACTGGATTTCACCCATACACACTCTACACTGTGAAGGTAACCAGATTAGAGCTATAGGCACTCACTCAGCTAGGGAAGGGTTTGGAAATCATCCTTGCCAAGTGGTTCCCAAGCCTGTGATTCATCGTCTCAGGAATAAGGAATTTACCACTTTCTGAGATAAATATAGATGAATAATCTATCTTCCCAAAGAAATACAAAAGTTACTAGTGTTTTTAGGAAGAGTGGGAGAAATTAGCAAGGAAGAAATCTGGAAAGAGGAGTCCTGAGTATTAGATCTGTTTATTAGATTTTACTTTTATGAGTTTCTCTCCTTCATTCTGAGTCCAGACAGTACCACTAGGCACAAACCTGGTTAGTACACTAATCCTGGTGAAATCTTAGTCAAGAGGAAAAAGACCTTCCCTAATTTGCTAAACCTGGCTCCCTATAATCTAGCAGTTTGAGTTGTGACATTGATATTTTCATTTTCAATTTAAGAAAGTGGAAGTAAATAGAAACACATGTACACCTATTCCTTATAGTCAAATTTTAGAAATACAAATATCTTATCATGAATGACTCAGGTTAACCTTAAAAGACTGGCATGACTTTGTTAACATTTTTTCCCACCTTTTTGTTAAATTTTAGATATTCTTCTAATACACAACTTTGTCACATGTGAGTGTAATCTCTCTTCCTTTATTCCTTTTTTTGTTGTTGTTGTTAAATTTTGACAGCAGCCACTATCTACTTAAAGTAAGCATTCAAAAAGGATGAAGTAGAAAATGAATACCAAGACTATGTAGCCAGTTGCCTGTAGTTTGATACTGGTTTCAGATTTTTTATGTGGCCATATAACTGATTATAAACTACACATCGATATTACACTTTTTGATAGTAAAACCTAAATTCATGTGATAGAAATGAATACATCAGTATTGACTGTTGTTCCTCAATGAGCAGAATATTCTATAGAAAGCATCACAACTGTTTCATAGGGTACTCCAAGTCTGAAAGTCCCCATCCCTGAATTCCACCTGTCTTTTTCCTTTTCAGTACTGATGTGAGGGACTCCTTTGTTTATTTCAGCTTGTTATGAATAACTCTACCTCTCTAATTCTGGAAAAATTTGAAACAGTTTCAAATTCAGCCAAAAAGGAATTGGTTGTTTTTGCCATTAGCCACAGTATAATACAATCTGCCAAATAATAACAGTACCCTACTTGTAATGAGAATAAGCACATATGTAGTTCTTGCACAGCACAATAAGCACATATGTAGTTCTTGCACAGCATTTTATTATGTCTTAAGTGCTCTGTCGAAAGTCTTCCCTCATACTGCACTTCATCTTCTGTGCTGTTCAGGTGCTCCCTCTTCCAGGAACATGTAGTACAGGTTATCTCCCACCCTCTCCCTCCAAGCATACAATGGCAGATTCTCTAGCAACTTACAGCATCTCTAATCATCATGTGATTTCCAGTGATACAAATGTTATGTACCATGTACTTAGGGAAAAAATTTCAGTTTACTTCCAAGAATAACAATTAGGAAGATCAGTCTGCCTGCCCAAAGCAAAACAAAAACACATGTCCTTTTAATTCACTCTAGGCAAACAAATGATTACTGGCCATCTGCTATTTGGAATTATTTGTACTTCCCAAATTTAGTATAGATCATCACTCATTGAGTGTAATGGCAAAATGTTTTTCCCCTTTAAGGTAATTTAGGTGTGACAGTAGTTAATTTTTTTTAGTTATTATGCCTTCTGTTTTATATTGTCTTTGTACTTAAAAAGAGGTATGTAGCCATTTTTATACATAAATATATGGAGGAGGGAGGCTTTGAATGGAAGTAATAGGAGCAGCAAAATGATTTTTCCCAATATTTATTAGTATATTTATGTGATATAAAAGGATTACATTAAGCTTGAGGATTTTGTGCACATATATATATTACAACATTATAATTCCTGCCCCCACTTATTGTCCCTCCTGCTCCCTCCTTTATGTCCCCACAGCCCCCATTATACCCATTTGGTTCTATAGAATGCCTATATTCTGTATTTTTCATATTGGAGAAATCATGCAGTATTTTTCCTTTTGAGTTTGATTCACTTTGCTAAGCATGATGGTCTCAAGTTGCATCTATTTACCTACAAAAGCCTCAAATCTATCTGTCTTTTAGGAGAGTAGTACTCCATTATGTACATGTACCACAGTTTTTGTTTCCATTGGTCTGTTGATGGATATTTTAATGTCTTCCGCAGTTCAGTTATTGTTAGTTGTGAGGCTATAGACATGTATCTCTTTTATATATGTTGCTTTTATCTCTTTTGGAAAGATACCCAAAAGAAGAATTGCTGCATTGAATGGAATATTTATTTTCAGCCTTTTGATGAATCTCCATATTGCTTTCTGTCGTGGTTATATCAGCTTACAGTCCCACCAGCAACATAAAAGGGTTCCTTTTTCACCACAACCCTGGCCAACATCGGTTGCTGTTTAGCTTCCTGAATATGCACCGTTCTCACTTGAGTAAGGTGATATCTTAGTGATGTTTTGATTTGCACTTCTCTAATGGCTGAGCATGTTGAACATCTTTTCATGTATTTGCTGTCCATTTAAACTTCTTCACCTGAGAACTGCCTGTTCATTTCAGATGCCAATTTTGTAATCGGGTCTTTGATTTTGAGGGGTCTATTTTTCCTCAGTTCCTTGTATATTCTGATTATTAGCTTCCTGTCTGAGGTATAGGTGGTAAAAAATCTTTTTCCATTCTGTTAGTTCTTCCTTCACTCTAATGAACTTTCTCTGTATGGAAACTTTTTAATTTAATATCTAATTTGTTGACTTGGGGCTATTTCTTTTGCATAAGGTGTCCTGTTTAGAAAGTCCTTGCCCACTCTTACATCTTCTAGAGTTTTGCCAATTTGACCCTCCACGAGGTTCAGTTTTCCCCTCTTAATATCTAGGTCTTTGATCCACTTTGATTTGGTTGTGGTACATGGTGATATGTGAATGTCCAGATTCATTCTTTTGCATGTGTATAAACAGTTTGCCCAGCTCCATTTGTTGAAGAGGTTATCCTTTTTTCAGTGTGTGTTTTTGGCCCCATTGTCAAAAATCAGGTGGCTGAAGGTACTTGGGATTACCTTTGCATCCTCGTTTCTGTTCCATGGGTCAACCTGTCTTTTTTATTTTATTTTATTTTATTTTATTTTTGCCAGTACCATGTAGTTTCTATTACTGTTGCTTTGTAGTGTAACTTTATGTCTGGAATTATAATGCCACCTACTTTTGCCTTGTTTCTTAAGTTGCTTTGAAAATGATTTCTGACTTTCTGGACCTGGTATATCAAAAAGTATGCCTGATTCCTTAATCTAGACACCCTTGGAGTTTGAGTTAGTTATTATGCCCCAGGGCAGCACTCAGAAGTAGTGGGTTCTGCAAAAACTAGAAACATGTCTCTCTGTTTGTCTCTGCTCTACTGTTACTGTGTGCCACTGAGCAGGTAGTTACTAAAGTCATAATTGAAGAATGCATAAGTCTGGCTGATTTGGTCAATATATCTGTTCCTTCAACAGTATGAGACAGCCCTTAACAGTGAGAACAGCAGTGGCCTGCAGCAGCTGGCCTACCACACTGTAAACCGCCGCTACCGAGAGTTCTTAAACCTACAGACACGTCTGGAGGAGAAGTCAGATCTACGCAAGTTCATCAAAAGTCAGTAGTTTTCCCAGCATTGGACTACGTGTTTGCTTTTTGCCCCTTAGCACACTGCTCCAAATGCTTGGTGGCCTGTGTGTTTGTAGGAAAGGGGATGCTGCATTGGTAGGTTCTCTCTCAGATGTGCTTAGAAGTTCTGAGTCCTAATGCTCCACTGATCACATTCTTTGTGATGTAGTCCTTGGCTACTAAATACTTTGTCTGGGAGACATGCCTACCTTAAACTTAAAATCCACCTTTCTGTCTGTACCAATAAGACAGAATGAAAAGTTAAAATAACTTTTCTAGAACCATCGCTAATCATTCTTAAATATTGAAAAGTTTTCCAGAATTCCTTATCACTTTCTTTCCTTTGACAACCAGACCTTTTTTGTGTTGTTTGATGCTTCTACAGCACAGGGAAAATAAGAAAATGTAATAAGATTGACCACTATAGATAAGCTAATATCTGGCTACTTTGTTTAGAAAATATTCTGATGATCACTCAAGTAAACATTCTGGCATGTACTATGCATTTAATTTCTTAATAGCTAATTCTGAGACAAGCTTGTATGTGCTAGGTTCTCTTCTAAGCACTTAAAACATGCTAGAGTTCATTTAATCCTCATGAAAACCTGTAAGACAATATCATTATGTTCTTTTACAGAAAAGAACAAAGTCTTAGAAAGATGACACTGAAGATCATGGCTATAATAGGGATTAGAGTGAAAATTAAAACTTGTGCTAGGGGCAAATCACTTCAGGGTTCCCTCCCAGATAGTGGGAGCTTTTAGTCCTCACTCTTTGTTTTCTAAGTAAAGATACTTTCTATACCTTGGGGGGGGGGGGGGGAAAAACCTTGAGGCCAGTGGACTTTAGAGCCCTTACTAGTAACCTCAATTTATACTGTCTATTTACAATAATGAGAATAAGTGGTATGTATCATATCCCTAGAGATATATTTGCAACTCCTGAAATGAAAAGTTAAAAATCCCAGGAAAATTGATTCAGTAATTCTGTTTTCTTTATATGTTTTATATGATGTAGTTTTGAATGTTAAGTAGGTGAACTTTGTTTTGTTTTGAAGATGTGAAGGGTCCTAAGAAGCTTTTTCCAGATCTTCCCTTTGGGAACATGGATAGTGACAGAGTCGAAGCCCGTAAGAGCCTCCTGGAATCATTCCTAAAGGTCAGCATCTTCTATTTGGCTTTGTTCTCATTCTGACTCCCAAGCACCCCAACCAAGATGCAGTAATGTGGGAACTATTGGGTTGTTGGAAAATTCGTGAAGTTTTTGTCTTGTTTTTGAAAGGTCATTCATTTATATAAAGAACAAAGATTAATCAGTGATACATTGCCTGTTTTATTTCATAACCTTTTGACGTGTTTCAGTGAGCTTCATAAGTTCCTTGTTCATAGAAGGACCTGTCTTTATTGGCAAAAAACTGAACAAAGTGCTGATTTATAACCTCATCTGAATTGAACATTATACCATGCAAGGAGTTTTGAAGAAAACAAAACAAGTGAAAATCTGACTGTGCAAAGTTGGAAGAGTATGTTGGGTGAGCAACACGTCCCATCCAAGCTCCAATAATTTTTGATAGGTGATCAAACTTCTGTGTTGTCTCATATTGTCATGATGGAATACAGCTCCTTGACAATTAATGAGCTCTGAACATTTCTGGATGATGGATTTGTTCTAACTGTCCAGTTGCCAATGATACATATTTGAATTGATTGTTTGGTTCCTTAATAGGAGCTCAAAAAACGTGACACCTTTAAAGTCTCACCATGTTGAGAGCATGATCTTCCTCTAATGAATGTCTGTTTTTGATGACATTTGAGGTGAATCATCACATTAGGACCAAGACTCTTTGTGCACCACATTGTAAACAATCCACTTCTCATCACATCAAAGAAGGATCATTTCCCCCCGGTCTAATGAGCATATATGAACTTCAAGTTCATGAGGAGCCAAAATACCGAGCTTGCTTACGTATCCCAGCTTCTTCATGTTTTTGCAAACACTTGAATAATGGTGTTTGATGTTACTGCAGACTCTCATGTAGTATAACATGGGTTTGACTCAGTCAGTGCCTTTATTTTGTCATTATCAACCTCAGTGGGCCTCCCTGACAGAGGAGCATTATTGAGATCAAAATGACAAGTACACAGTTTCACGAGCCTTTGTTGGCACTGATGTTCTGGTAGGGCATTGTCACCCTAAACTGTAGCAACTTTTCACAAGCTTGCTGTGTGTTCTTCCCTTATAGAAGTAAAACAGTAAAATATGGCAAAAATGCACAGTTCGGTCTTTTATCTTCAACTTGTAAAATCTCCACGATTCAACCAAATTTATCATTTTTTTAGAATAAAGCCACAACATTCAGCTGTCAAGTGATACAGCGATAACATATAAATGACCAACTCAAGTACTTTTAAAAAATGAGCCAACACCAGCTGTTGCAAAAATGTGTCATGATTTTTCAGACAGCCCAGTAGAATGTGTTTAAATTTTTATGTCTTACTTTTGCAGCAACTCTGTGCCATTCCTGAGATCGCTAACAGTGAAGAAGTCCAGGAGTTTCTTGCTTTAAACACTGATGCTCGCATTGCCTTTGTCAAGAAACCATTCATGGTGTCTAGGATAGACAAGGTACCCATTGGGCCACTGTACTCAGCTTTTGTTTCTTATCTGCACATACGGGGTGTTCATCAAAATGGAGGCTGTACATGGGAAGTAATGGAGGTGGGAGTGTGGAGAGAGACAACACAGAGTAATCATTAGAACGTGGCCTAGAATTTTTGAGACCAGTTGCCAAATATTGGCAGAATCCTATACTTGCTAAATCAATGAGCAGACAGTAGCCCTAACTCTGTAAGTGTACACGTGTCTCCTGAGGGAAGCTGTGGTATAGTTGTTCTAATCGAGGCACATAAGGATAGGTGTGAACCCCAAAGGTAGAGGGTCTTTTCTGGAAGGAACAGTTATTCCCAGATTGGTGACTCAGGAAAGAGAGCGAACACAGGATACTGGACTGAATTTAGATTGGTGTATTTAGTCTGTGCTGAAGAACAGAGTGTTCAGGGCCTTGTAGCTTCATTGTGAAGCATGAAGGGGTCTTGGCATCCATGGAGATGGTAGGAGGACGTCTGTGGGTCTTGTCAGAGCTCATAAACTGATTAGCAGCAGGTATCATCAGTCTCCAGGGAATAAGCCTGAATTTGTGTTCATCAGATGTCGTATGTTTTACAAAGATGGGGAACACTGAATCACTGCCAGAAGAGTGGCCTCCTACCTCTCATCTGGATTCGGGGACGACAAAATAAAATAGAGTTCAATGTGATAGGTGTAAGAGGACATCCAGTGCCAAGTAGGTAAGACCACACACTAGAAAGAGATCAGCTGAGCCCTATGCTGATGTGTCCACTCACTGTGATTCCTTCAGCATCTCCCTGCTAGATGCCTGTACTGAGCAAAGCACTGTATTAGTTGCTGGTGATACAAAAAGTAGATGGGACAGAGAGGGACCCTTCCACAGACTACAGCTCTTGTGCCTAGAGAGTGAGGTGCATCTTCTCAGCTGTATTCATACCATCTTGTGCTCTTTCGCTGGTTGACAACTTCACCCAGTTGTCACCGTGGTCTTGTTAACTGTTCAGCCTTCTCTTAGCTGCACTAGCCAGGTTCATTACAGAGAACCACCACAGAACAGAGATATCAAGGAAAAGGAAGAGCTTTATTCTAAACCTTGATATTTTAAGTTTTTTCAAATTTATATACTTTCATTTTAAATCAAATACAGAAAAGGGAGAGTTGTTGTCATTAGCTGATAATTTGGCTTTCCTGGTGGGTAAGGCTCTGCCAGAGAGCCTGGCTGCATAGAGCGCAGACAGATGACTGCTCTGCTCTTTGGTGCTTTCCATCTAAGGATGTGAGTAAACTTACTGACCTTGTATCTCTGACCTTGCAGATGGTGGTGAGTGCCATCGTGGACACACTAAAGACAGCCTTCCCTCGCTCCGAGCCCCAGAGCCCCACAGAGGAGCTGAGTGAGGCCGAGAACGAAAGCAAGCCGCAGACAGAAGGCAAGAAGGCTACCAAGTGAGAAACCCCTCAGGTTGACCCCCAGTCCTCAGCCAGAGCTCACTCCATTCTCAGGCTCTAAAAGGGTGGAGGTGGGTCTGACACACCCATTTTCAGGCAGCACTGGACGCTGATTTCATGATGCTCCACCGGAAGATCCTGAGATGATGATGCAGAGACAGCCCTGCTCAATGTTTGCTCTTGTCGTGGGAACCTGGGGCCCAAATAATCCCCGGAGTTTTGACAAAAAGGAAAACTCAAGAATATGGATATTCTGTTTTCTGTATTCCTGGGAAATAGAGATATTTGTTTCCTACTAAGAATTAAGGCTTATAATTGACCTCTGTTTGCCATCATCTCTGGAAATCATGGCTCAGAAATTGCATACACTGACAATAAACAGGAAAGGGCTAGAATGGAAACCTCAGAGCCTATTTTAGTAAGTGGTTGAGTCCTGCTATTCTCTCCTGCGCTAGGGTCTCAGCTGTCCCTGGCAGCATTCCACACCACGTGTGGAAGGCAAGGGTGCCACACTTACCCTTCCCTGGAAATTTGCATGAATCTGAACCATAATGAGCAGAAAGAAAAGGAGAGGCAAACAGACAGTCTGCCTTTGTGTTCATGTGAAGGAGTAGCAATATTAGGTATACAGTGCTTAGCCTTTTTTAATTGGGCCCGTGTCTTAAAAGGTGACCATGAAGCCTACACTTGTGAATTCCTTATTTCTTAAAGCATTGAGGTTATCACTTACAGTTCTCTCTTTTATTTTATTTGGAACACTGAGGAAATAAATGGCTGTCCCAAAAGGGTACCAACAGCAATAACAAAAACCTGAGTCAGTGCTGTTTAATCTTCAACAAGTTTCAATGGGATGTGCATAGTATGTGTTTGCCACTCCTCTAGCCTATGGGACTATCACGATGACCGACTGCTCCCCGTGTTACTGGACAAGAGCCCTTTCACAGATACACTGAGACATGGTTTAGTGTAAGAGCGGCACTACCTGTGAGGAATTGCCAGGATACACACTGAGCGGAGGATTTCAGGGCCAAGTCTTTCTTGATAACTTGGCCCAATGAGCCCTAAGAATAAGTATGGGTGTTTTTGTTTTGGTGTATTATCAGCACTTACCAGCCTTTCTTACAGAGATCAAGATCACTGTTTCTGCCCCTTGTTTCTGTACCAGGTCCAGATTAAGGTTCTCATCCAGTAAAATTGCTCCAGCACTGAATGTGACAGAAGCACATGACAGAATTCTGTACTGTGTCCAGGAAGGCAATGCGGTAAGAGTCAATCCCAGAGAAGTACAGGGGCCAAGATTATAGGAGACAGTTATAGGAGGTTGAAACATTCTCTAATGTGTCCCTGCTAACTAATATCTGTGTCTCAAATATGTATGTTAAAAAAAAATGTTTTCTCTAATTCCTGTCTGTCCTGGGTTGACAGGTTGGCTTCCTAATTGTAGTAGGTTTGGGATAATGAATGACAGGATGAGAAGACAGGCCAATTTCTGGAAGAGAACAGAGACCAAGAGTGTGTATAGAAATGATGATGCCAGGACAGGCTTGTTTTACTTGCACTTTGGGTTGCAAATAGAAACTTCCCTAACAAGGTCACAGTCAGTAAGTTCAGTGTCCATGGCACTGTTGCAATGGAGATGTGGAGAATACTGCAGTGCCTCATTTGCTCCCTGCTTCCTGGATTCTCTATGTGATATGCTGCCGGCTGTTTCTTCAGGAGTCAAAGATCCTGTCCATGTCTGGCATGGAGTCCTTTATTAAAAAGCAGACAAAATTGCTGGAAGTGCAGCCAACAGAAGCCACAGACAAAGATCCTGAACAAATCTCCAAAGCACATGTGGACAGTTGCTTGTCAGATGGAGCAATGCTAGCCCAAGACCTCAGCAGCAGTGACCCAGGTAAGTGACAGGTCTCTATTCCCCAAGAGAAGAAAGCCAGGGTGAGGAGCTCTAGGCGTTTGGAGAGCTGAACTTTGTAGCTTTAATTTCTGCTGGGTCTAGCTGAGAGAACCTGTGCCAACCTCCAGCAGGGAGGTGCTGGGTCACAGGTGAGTGGTATGTGGTCCCTATAGCCAAGCTGAACAGCAGAGCAGGGCACAGACACCGTTCTAAACCAGCAGGAACTGATTCTTGCATTCTGATAGCAGTGTCTTGTTGAAAACCTTTTGCATACTTTAGAATATAGAACTACTGCTTTTGCCTAGAAATTTCCACCGCTCTGTGTCTGGGCTACCACATTCTTGATTTTCTTTCTTCTTTTTGTTTCCACTGTGGTCCACAGTTTTTCCTTATAACCCTTGTGGAGTTTCACTTTTGGCTGTCTGCTACAGTCTGCTCATGCTTTCACAGTGAAAACACCCGCCTCCTGTGTCTCTTCTCACACATGAGCTAATGATGCATACAGCGATTGAACTACAACTCATTCAAAGTAGACTCCACCTTTTTCTCCAGGTCTATTTCCTCTGCTTTATATTTACTGCCGTGACAGTTGATATCACCTCATTCTCCTGGGTGAAGCAGGGAGAGAGAACAGCTAAAGCCTGTGATTCCCACTGTCAGCATTTGAGGCAGAGCACATCTGCTTCCTAGAATAAGAAAGGCAGATATATTCTACAGAGGAAAATTTCAGATCCCTAAATATTAATTAGTATGTTTGGTAAACTAAAACTTAAAAGAAGAAAAGTCATTGATTTTTTTACCATGACAGACCTGTGTTGGGAATAAAAGGTCACACAATCTTGAGTTCAGAGGAAGGATAAAAAATAAGTTTCAGTATTGTGTATTAGGTGCCTGTCAACAAATCACCTGACCTCACTTTGTGGTCCTCAGCTTAAATGTGTGGAAATAGGGTTCACACCCCCATTCCATCACCATCCTGTCCCTTCACATATATCTCACTGGCTAGGTAAATCAGAGGTATGACAGGAAAAGCATCAAGAATAAGCAATTGTAAATAAGAAAGTATGAATAAAACAGTGTCATTCCAGCCAGAGTCAAGTTTCTAAAGGGATAGTCTATGCTTGAGCCCTTTTTTTCTTCCAATTCTGAGAAATTTGAAATGCTCTTATGCTAGAAATCTCCTATTCAAGATGACTTGGCACTACCTTGTTGCTTTTATTTACTGCTGTAACTATGTGTCGCCACGTGGTGGCAGCTTCAGGCAAATGCTTAACCTAAGAAAAGGCATCGGGAAGGGTGCTGTTTCTCAAGGAATGGGATAGCACGTTGTTGAGCAAATAACTAGAAAGCAACTGATCATCTTCCCTCCCTTGACATACAGTGGACCAAAAGGAAGTAAGTAGTAGGCAAACTTTAGAGGATGCAAGGTTCTGCTGCAGCACGTCTAAGCATATCTGCTAAAAGAGGAGGGCATGGGCAAGCTGGCTGGAAGAACGCTTGTAAGACCCAGTCTGGCAAAATTGTGGTGATAACTAACTGTACTGTTAAATACAGCAGAGCACCAGGCAGCTCAGATTACTTGTGGACTATTATGTGCTCCTGGGGAAGTTTCCCATTAAAGCACCTCAGAGGTGACATGGGCATACCCACCCTTCCTGGCAGCAGTTTAGAGAATAGATGTCTCAGTCCATAAAGCACATGTGTTCAGGAAACTCCAGCTTAACATGAAAATGAGCTCATATGTGGCCTCTTCAAAACAGGAAATAAATCAGTGAACATTATGACATTTTGCCAGAGGTGTGGTGCCCTTTCTGGAACCACATTATCTCAGAATCAAACTGAAGTCTCCTGACTCTCAACTCCCTAATGTAATGGAGAAGCTTTTACAGGAGAATGAAGCCCAAGTCTTTCCCCACATCTGCCCACAACATTTCCATGATACTTGGTGGGGGCAAGTGGAAGATGAGGGTGGAAGGGATGAGGCCTTCCCAGTTCCAGTTCTTACTTGTGAGTTCTTACTTGGAACAGGATAAATTCCACATCCTAGGGAAATACAGAGAAGCAGAGTCAAGGCAGAAAAAATAATCATATGTAAAGTCTTTTAAGAAGGTAAAGGCTCTAGATGACAGAATACCAAGAACATAAGCAAACGAATTGTTAAACACACACAAGGCCTGTCACTGAACTTCCCACTTGTAAAACAACCATCTCTTGATTTAGGACAGAGGGTTACAAAAGAACAAGGCGGTCCATATGAAGGTGGGGAAGACCCGGCTGCCGCCAGAGCATTGAAAGACTTTCCTCAAATGGAGTTTGTTTTCTTCTGAGTTACCTTTGATGCCTCTTTGTCCCCCCAGCAACAGAGACAGAGTTAGCTGACACAGCCCTGGATCTGATCCTTTTGCTTCTCATGGAACAGTGGAAATGGCTGTGTACTGAAAACATGCAGAAATGCCTTCGTCTTGTGTTTGGAACGCTGATTCAGAGGTAAGCCTGCCAAATTCTCCTTCACATTAGTTTCTCAAATCACACAGAAGTGGGCCACGGTATTGACGTCTGCACAAGAGAAAGGGTAAGTGTAGAGTTCAGGGCCCCTGTGGCCAGGCTCAAAGGTAGATGTGAAGACTCCCTGGGGAGGATCAAAACAGTCTTGTTATTCATCTTTTTGTCTGCAGTTTGAAAGTGTCTGGTTCTGTAAGACTTCTGACATGGTGCATTCAGTTATAAGTACTTTCTATGATCTCAAAATGCTTTGGCTAAACTCTAAGACCCTTTCTGCACCCCTAACCCTATTTCTTGTTACAGTGGACATTTCTCTTACCAACAAACCAACAATATAGTGTCACCATGATGACAAACAGTTGAAAAAACAAGGAGAAAACAGATCTATGCTTTTGAAATAAAGACTGTTTTCTCCATGGGGTGCATTAATATTTACCATTGAAAAAGTGCTTGCTGATACAAGGTGGGAAAGCGTAGGAGGAGGCTTGGGTCTTGTCTTGGTTATTTTTTTTTTTTGTCCCTGTGACTCAATACCCAACATCTATAACTTAGGAAAGATTTATTGTAGCTTGCAGTTTCAGAAGGTCACAGTCCATTCACTGGTGGGCGGCTCGAAAATGGTGGAAGCACATGGCAGGGCTAGAGTGGGGTCAGGGCCAAAGTAGACTCCACCTTTTTCTCCAGGTCTATTTCCTCTGCTTTATATTTACTGCCGGAATAGAGACAGAGAGTGGGAAGAAGGATGGAACCAGCACACACCTCTCCAGGTCAAACCCAAGCATCTGCCACCTTCCAGCCTGACCCCACCTCTGAATGGACTGTGACCTTCTGAAACTATAAGCTACAATAAATCTTTCCTTCCTAAGTTACAGCTGTAGGGAATTGAGTCACAATGACAAAAAAGTAACTAAGACAGGTTTGCAGTTCAGATTTTCCAATCCAGGCTCTGTGATTACACCATGACTTGGTCCCCTAGAAGGTTTATATACACATCAAGTGTTGAGCTGTTGGCTTCCCGACCATGGAGTGGATGCGAGCTTTGGTAAACCAAAGTAGACCTGAGACATTGTTTCTGAGCGGTAGAGATGCATGCAGCGCTTCAGCTTTGTCCACTGTTGATCTTTCTCTTATGAGACATCCTGGCAGATCACCAAGTAAGAGGAAGTCAAAATGGATCTCTCTGTTGGCATGTGGCGCATGCTAATAGGCCACTCAAAAAAAAAAATCTTCTTTTTAAGAAAGAAGTATATTTATTATACAGCAAACAGAAAATCTGTTAATAGCAATAAATAATTCCACTTCCCTTGCCATACTCAGAATTAAATAGGATGAACAAGGCTTGGTAAACTTGGGTCATAAAGAGACTGAGTAAAAGAAGAGGATACCTGCCTGCATTGCCTGAGGGCTTGTCTCTGCCAGCACCTGCGCTTATTTATCTGTACTTTGGGCAATGATCTACTGAGGTAGATTAAATAAACCAATTTTACAGAATAAGAAAATAGAGTCTGGCTAACAGCGTGCCCAAGGTCAAAATTAGTAACCCACGTGGAATTTTAAGGTGTTTTTATACGACTCCAAAGCCAGTGTGCTTTTTCCTGAATATAATAGCTGAAGACTTGCCTCCAGGTGATAGATACCATGTACGAAATGCTGAATGGTCTCTACCTTTAGGCTTTCTGTCCTGTCTCTTCCCCATACTCATTTGTGTCCCTAAAGAGCTTTTCCTGAAAAGCAGATCTGAGCATATATTCCACGCTTTGGATTCCTCAGCGGTACCCTGTTAACTGCCGCAGAAGTCTTCTCAGCATATGTCCTGGAGTCGTGGGTTTCCCACAGAAGTGCCTCGGAAGCCAACATAAAAACATAGGGGGAAACTGAACAGACTGATCCCCCTGAGCATTTTGCTTTTATCAGCTTAGTGTCCTGGGGACCTAAGCAGGTTCTGTTTGGAAAAGGGCTCCACTATGTGTAAAATATACAATCAGAGATGGAAGTGTAATAATAGAGCTCCTGTGTAGTTTGCACAGGCCCTGGGTTCAGTAGTGAGGGGACAAAAAAATGCATACATTGATTTCTTTATATTACAATCCTGCCTCTTTCTCTACTTGACATGATCTGCATCTGGCCTTATTTCGTCTCCCCCTGCAAACTCTCCATCACTGCCTGCATATTCTGTGGTCTGTCTTCCAGCTTTTTGTCCATCTTGTCTCTGCCTGAATGCCCTTTCTCTGCCTGTTATTTTCCCACTGCACTCTAGGTCCCTGACCTTTCCTGTTTTCATGTGTGTGTGGCCTAATGCTAAACATTTTTCAGGTGTTGAGAATTAAATATCATTTATCCTTTGAAATTTTCTATGGCCTCCTCTTCCATTTTCTCCTGGGATTAAGGAGTCCTCTCAAAGTTTTGATAATCCTTAACACAGAGTATAATAAATATTGTCTACTATTCCCAAATTTGTGATTCTCAGCTAGAGGGCGCTCCCCCCCCCCATAACTTTTGTCAGTATATGTATAAAGTTCTGGCTGTCACAGGTAGGAAGAGTGGGGGTGGGATGCCCACTGGCATCTAGTGGGTAGACAGACGTCCAGGATGCTGCTTACCTTTCAGTGCTACCTGAGGCAGTGCCCTTTCTGCATGTCTCAAGTGTTGAGACTGAGAAACCCTGTAATAGATTATCAGTTCTTTAGGGCCAGAAATCACTCTGTATGCCCACAGCTTTAACAGAGGTAGATTAATTGATAAAAGAATAAACTTGTCCTTTCTCAGTACCTATATGCTTTAGTTACTGGACACCCTTACTTTAAGGGAGGAAAGATTTATTCTTGCTTACAATTTTACAAAGTCTCTGTCTGTTCATGGGCATCTGGAAATGCCAAAAGGGCATGGCAGAAGCCTAGTCCGTGAAAATATGTTCATCCCATGGCAGCCAGGAAGAGAGTGAGGGAGCAGAACTAGGAAGGTAGGTTTACCCTCCCATGTCATGTGCCAGTGATCTGCTCCTTCTAACCAGGCACTGTCTTCTGATAGCACAGGAAACCAATGGATCGATGCACTTGATCCATTTCACCTTCCAGACACATGAGCCTTTGGGGAACATTCCAGATTTTAACCATAACTTTATATTTAAATCATATTTCCCTTATATTTTTATTAAGTGAGTATAGCTAATTAGCCCTTCATTTCTTCCTTCATTGAGCTTCTCTTTGCTGATCTTCCAAGTGCTTAAAAAAATGGAAAGATCTCAAAGCTAGGTATTATGTGATCATTAATGACTCCTTCACCTTTGAAGTAATTTACATAATGGATTAGCTTCACTACACAAGAAATTATTCGAGGGACTGGAGGAGTTTGGCTCCTCAGAACCACAGAAGCTGGGCATGGTGTTACATGCCTATAATCCTAGCACTCCAGAGGCTGAAGCAGGACCATTGCCATGGGTCCAAGGCCAGAGTGAGTTCAAGACCAGCCTGGGCTACAGAATGAGATCCTGTCTCAAAAAGAAAGAAAGAAAGAAAGAAAAGAAAGAAAGAAAGAAAGAAAGAAAAGAAAAGAAAAGAAAAGAAAAGAAAAGAAAAGAAAAGAAAAGAAAAGAGACTTCAATAGAAATATAAAAGGAGGAATTGAAGAAAGATTGAGATCCTTATTTAAGAGGTAGGACAAGTTCATCTAAGGTTTGAAAAACTTGAATATTAAAGGGGCTGGCCAGAGAGAGCTATATTCTGAGAGAATTATGGGAGGATCATTGACAAAGTAGTATCCCACATGGTTAGGTTTTGGAAAATCCAAGTAGAAAATTAAATACAGGAGAAGAACCCTGCCTCCCAGGGCACAGTAGATATGGAGGAGACTTAAGGTTCAAATGGGGACTAAGAATCTTCCAAGCCAGGTGCCATATGTCAGTGGAGTGAATGGAATACAAAGAAGTAATTGTCCTCCATTTAGTCTGAGCCATGTCTTGGCTTAATAGTTGAAGTGGATATAGGCATTTGTTCCACTCTACTTTTAAACTGCTTATCTCTCTCAGTCCAGCTGGTGATAGATTTTGGTCTTACATCTTTATTGATTGAAAAAAATTACTAAGGACTGGACAGCAGCAAAAAGCAAACATGGTCCTTATTTGCTTATGTTTATCAGTTTAATGGGGTAAGCACTAAGTCTCACCTTTCCATCCCTGTCCCAGGATCCTTCCACTAGATTAGTGGGTTAGACTCCTGGCTTGTACAAGAGGACCAGAAAGACCTGTGTCCAGGTCAGGTCATAAATAACCTCAGAAAGAGGGCTGGCAGATGAATTTCCCTTCAATTTTTTTTTTTGTAGAATGATATTATTATTTGAAAAAGTAGAAGATTTCTGGATATATTTAGTAAATATTGTGCAAAACCAGGATATTGTGACTATTTTTGGAAATTTTCTTGTACCCGTATTCTATTATACTTGTTTATCACAGACATTTTTGGGTGATGGTATGATGTGCTTGTTCTATTATCTCCTATCTCTTCCTGCCAAAATATTCTCTGACATAGTCGTCAGAGCTCATTTTATTTTTTGTCAACTCTGGGGAATGTAGACCTACTCTTGGTTGGCACTGTCCACGCCCTATACTTCCATATGCTAGAATCTTATTCTTTTCTGCCAGAGGCCTTCTGTCATCTCCTAAAAATCCTTACTCCCACCTCTTTAGTGATATTCTTAATCTTTTTTTCAAAAACTCTTGTGCTGGTTTCATAGTATTCCAGAAGCCTCTAAGATAGAAAGGAAAAGTCATATCTGAAGAAAAAACAATCCAAGGGCCCAACCACTAGTGACCCATAGTTTTATACCAATAAGTGCCCACATATCTGGTAGTTGTACATAAGGGGGGGGGGGGGCGCTCACTCGTGATTCAGAGTATAGAAGCTGATAATCTCGTCACCTTCAGAGCATTTACTACCTAGCAAGTTCGTGGAGAGACTTCATGCAGATACTGTATTGAACATTTCAAGCATACTACATCATTTAATCTCTTGCAAAGCCCTGTAGAAAGCAGTACAGTGATTCCCCACTTATAACATGAAGAAACTTCAGAAAAAGAATTTGGGGTTTTTTTTTGTTTGTTGTTTTATGGGACCTGACATGGAGCCCAGGACCTTCAAACTGAGCTACATCATCAACACACACACACACACACACACCCTCACCCCACTTCCACTTCTGTTTTGAGACAGTCTTACTAAGTTGCACAGGCTGGGTTCAAACTTAGAATCCTCCTACCCCAGCCTCCCAGGGTGCTGGGATTTCAGGCCTATATGACTGGCCCTGTCTGAACTTGGATTATTAAATCAGATAGTGGAGTGCATAAGTGTCACATGCAGAATCCGAACCTACCTTTCCTAGTTTTCAGTTGTAGTGATCCTCCAACTTTCAGAATTAGGCCTTTGCTCTGTGATGTGGGGGATAAAAGCCAATAAGAAACCTCTGACTCAGATCATTCAGCTCCCCAAGAGGAGACTGCCAGTTTGTAGAAGCCAAGTTGCCTCCCTATATCTGCATGCTCACATATAACAGAAAAGGACACAGCTAGCTGCCTCTGAAAG
The DNA here is from genome assembly GCA_004027205.1 of Ctenodactylus gundi. Taxonomy (NCBI): domain Eukaryota; kingdom Metazoa; phylum Chordata; class Mammalia; order Rodentia; family Ctenodactylidae; genus Ctenodactylus; species Ctenodactylus gundi. Next base: position 665,463 of record PVKB01000142.1, read on the forward strand.
TCAGCGTGTTTTACTATCCCCTGGGTAGCCTGCAATTTTTATTTTTAAAAAAATGGTTTATATAGCACCACACTCTTTGGTTTATTCGCTTTAGTAAGCAAATAATCTGGGAATTTGATATCTCCACAGGGCTGCAGCACCCTCCCACTGTACCCACACAAGGGGTGTGGTATAAGGTGCCAGGGTCACTGTGTCCCCATAACTGGTGGCTAACAGGCCGTAAGTTTGTTCTCTGAACCCATAAGTAGCTGAGTTGTACCCTTTTGTAGGGTACTTGAATTCTCTTCCTGTAAATTCTGTTCTTTATGAAACAGGGCAGCTGGCAATGGTGCCTCAGGGGGCTCCTGCCACTTCTCAGCAGTCCCTGAGCACTGCAGTCTGGGCACTAGCAGGGTACAGCGTCCTCGATTTAGGTGCGTTTCCTTAAACAATCTCATTTCCTTACCTCTGACATTATTATCTCCAAGCAGACATATTTATTTCTTCTGTTTCCAGCTTCCCTTACTTTCCATGTGTCCTTAGAAAACATATGCATTACTGCCTTAGACTCTGGGGACTTGCCAAGTTACAAGCATGCTCTCTCTCTAGCCTGGAAGGGAGGAAAACAAAAGACAGAGTAAATTTAACCTCGTGACCCCCCTTTGAAGCCAAAGTTGGAGAAGTTCTAATCGGAGCCAGGCTTATAAATCTTCCTGGCTGTTGATGGTGTAGAGGGTGTGGAGAAGCAGGCTTAAGAGAAGTTAGATGCCCAAAAAAGGTATTGTTAAGTCAAAGGGACGACTTGCACGCATGCGCACCCTACCTTGTATGTCCGCTTCTGTGCTTGGGACATCCAATTATGTAACAAGGAGATCTCCTTATTTGGGAGGGGAAGGATAGTTGAAGTAGCAGCCTAAGCCAAGGAACACATCCTGCAGGTGCAGACGGCTCATGTACGACAACAGAAGAAACTTGACGGTACCCCTGCGTAGATCAGAATTGGGTCAGTGGATTGGAAAATACTCAGAGCTGGTTTGGGCTGTAGGGAAAGAGGAGAGACGCACTGTGCTTCATTGATGGTAGGAGGTTTGGGGCAGGAGGATCCAGCCAAGGTAAGGGGTGAGGTTATTTTGAAGTGTGATGTTGCATAGAGGAATGAGAAGCTGGACCGGCTGCCTGAATGCCTGGATGCCCAGAGCCATGCCGTGATAAAAATAGGAGCCAGGCCAGCAGCAGAGAACGTGAATGCCACATCTATGGGTCTGCCCTCCCCGTGCCCCTGAGGACGGCATCCGACCGTGTGTCAAAAGGTCCACAGACACATTCCTGGCATCTCTGTCAAGATTTCTTAGTGAGTGAGTGAGCGAGCGAGCGTGCATATTTGCATGCATGCTGGGGGCATGTGAGAATGGACCTGCCTGGCACAGAGAGTAGGAGAAAGGAAAAGGTTGTGTGACCGGGAACAGAGGGAAGTAGAAAGTGTGTAAGTCAGAAAACAAGGAGCAAGGAAAAAATAATGTACAAGTGTGAGGAGTCCAACAGACAGTGAGCCCAAGAAAAACTGAATGGCCAGTTCAGGAGTTTAGGCCAGGTGTGGAGTCATTTTCTTAGAGAAGACATGTTTAAACAAACTGTCTCCCGGGAAAGGTCAAGAAAAGATTCTGGCAGAGTCTGGGACCATTTAAGAGCATCTGTTCGTCTTCCCTAAGCACAGTTGAGAGTGGCTGACCGTAATTTCTGCTCCTGAGATTCTCTTAGGTCCCTCCAGAACCCTAAGTGTTTCGTGGGTGAAGCGCCATGATGAGGCCTCTCCTTGGTGGGAGTTACAAGTAACAGGTGGACATGTAACACGTGGACATGTAACAGGTGGACACTGCTTCAAGGTAACGACACACCTTCCACCTAAAAGGCACCAGTAATTACAACAGGACAGGAACTGACATTTATTACATATTAACTGTACCAGGCAGGCAGCTAAGTATTTATATACTAAAATGGGACTCTATGATATAAACATATATTTCCACATTGAACAAGTGAGTAAAATTATATTTAGGTTAAATAGCTTTGCCAAAGTCACAGAACTAGGGAATGCTATATCCCAGATGCCAAGTTGTCACCCTGGCTTTAACATTTATACACTTCGTTCTGTTCCGCACAGCCTCCTGTTTGTGTAAGCTTTTGCTCAATGCTGGAGCCATGAGAATTGGCCTCATTTAAATCCCCGTGCCTTAGGGCAGTCAGGTCTCTCTTGTTTTCCCTCTGACTGCTCTTAGGGACACATGCTTGTGGTGATACCGTGTTAAATACATTTCCGTTGTGTGGTCTGATTTATTCTTCTAGCACTCCTGAGCGAGATTATTCTCCCTTTAACTGGTCATCTCTGTTCTGCACCCTCTTCACAGTCGGGGAGAGTATCGGAGTTTCCAGTTACCCAGAAACCTTACAGATTATGTTTTTCTTTGCACTCTAGCTTTTTCTTCAAGTTCATGTCTGATACCTGATTGCATCTTACACCTGATTTCTTTCTTGTACAACTTCTCTATAAAAATGCATATTCTTGCAGGAGCCCCAAATACAAAATTAACATTGTTAAGTCTTTGGGTTTCTTGTGTCAGGTTATTTCCTGACTTAGAGGTAAAATCCTTGACTCAGGTTGTTTCTACAGGTGCTAAAATTAATTTTCTGCACTAATGGCTTTGCTCATATTGCACTCTGTCTCCGTGGGGAGGAGGAGCACTGCCTGTTCTGTGCTTCTTCCTCAGACCAGGCCAAAGGGAAGTCTTATAAGCCAGCCTAGAATGGGCCCCAGAAGTTTCACCTGGTGTCCTTGTGGTCTACTTGACATCATTCTTGAGTGTCACGTATTCTGTAACCCATCTTATGTTCAGGCCATCATACCTGTTCTGCCATATTCCGACAGTCTCCATTTGTATAATGTGGCTGTAAGGTTGTACTAGGTAGCTGCTCGTAGACTGTCTTGTGTGTTTGCACTCCTAATGTGTGTGTGTTACATGCTCCTAATTCTATACACTCAAGTAGAGGTATAGCATTGGTCATTGGAAAAGTTACCTAAAAACAGTATTGAGGCATTTAAATGCCAGAGCTGTTTGCTCTTGAAGTCACATTATTGGTATCTTTTGCCCATCTGAAGCTACAAATAGGAACCTGAAAGCTTGATGCTTTGACGAGTCCCGTGTAAGACTTCCTGACAACAGAAAGCGTATCTGAAGCATCTATCTGGATACTTAGAAGCTCTGGTTAAATTGCTCAGTTCTTTGCTTATTACTGAGAAGTGCATGAGTTCCTCTGCAGTTCCAGGGGATGAGAAGCACAAGTGGAAACCGAATCGTCCATCCTTTCCCCTCAGGGCAGACCCGAGTCTTTTCACAGCACAGCTCCAATCCCCAGAGTCCTAATTGGGCCTAAGCAAACAGGTTTTTCTTTTAGGTCTTTCAGGCCATCCAGTGTTCTGTAACACTCACCTTTTTGAAAGCACCGTTCCCACAGCCGTCCTGGGCCTCCCCTGAGCTTGTCTTCTGTGGAAGCTTGTCCTCCTGCTGTATCTTCTGGACCATTCTCCTTCCACATGGCAGAGAAATCATATGAACCTTGAAATCAAACAGGACTGAATTCGAGTCCTCTCTGAGGCTTACTGTCTGTGCCTTGGACGTCACTTAATCTTCCTTTGCCTCTCAGGTAGCCTCCTTTGCCTCACTCATGAACTTGTTTGGGGAATAAGAGATAATTTGGGGGTAAACATTAGGCAGGATTTATAGAGGAAGATAAGTATTTGAAGCAAGATGCTGTAAGATGGGTATCATTTCGAGAGGTTTAAGCTAATGAAATATTTTTAAAAGGGAGAAGAGCATTTGCTTCTCCTTATAAATAAAAAGCAAACTTTGAGCATGTTTTGAGCATTAGCTACCCTCTTTGTGTGTGCTGTTTTTGTTGTCTTATGTATGCCACAGGAAACCCAACCGACTGGTGGTAACAGGCTTGAGTACAAGAATTCTCTCTCTGGGCGCCAGGTGGCGCTGCGGGCTAAATAAGGCCCAAGTTCTCCTAATTTCCTGTGAGAGGGAGACCTGTTTTGCAATTTTAGGTCCCTTGCCCTGGTAGTGATGGAATCCAAACCGTTCTCTGTGTTGCCCCATGATTCACAGTCCACTAATCCTCACACTCCATAGTGCAAGTGACTTTAGACAAGCTGAGTTCCTTTCATCTTTTGCCCTTCTCCCCCATTCTGATGGATCTTCGCATATTCTTGTTTCTCTGAGCAGTGTGTACTGCCAGAAGTTGACCCTTTAAGTAGATTCCATCCTTTAAGAATGCAGTGCTGGATGTGATTCATTCAGAACAGAACGAACCACTCTGTGGTGATGATGAGCCATCTGGACATCTCAGTTACAAGAATTTTGTCAATATTCTCTGTTGACCAAAAAGAAAGCCCCGAGATGTATAACAACACATGTCGTTAAAGTAGTAATGATCACTGCCGGATTACTCTGAAGTTAGAAGTCTTATCAACCTGTTACATAATCAGTAATCAAGGGCACTTTTTGTTCCTTTAGCTGCAGATGGATTGCTTGGCTCCTTCCTATAACTTGGTTTTAGAGGAGCAACCATAGGTTAATGCTCACTTTTGACCTTTTTGCTTTCTTTCTTTTTTCCTTCCTTCATTCCTTTTTTAGCAAGAGGAAGGCAGTACTGGGGTTAGAACCCAGGGCCTTACCCATACTAAACAAGAGCTATATCACTGAGCTGTGTCTAGTTTTGATCTTGACCTCTGTCCTTAGTGCTAGTAGAAGAGTAGACCTCTTTGGTATTGGAGTGGTGAGATCCTAGGGAAAAGTAATGAGAAATACATTCTGGTCCAGCATTAATGGAATGTCAGCACGAACGACTTCTGGGGGTAGGAAATTTAGCCCTCCAGGGAGGAGGCTTGATGTGTAAACACAATGTCAAAGTAAGTCGCTCAACAAATTCTTCCTCTTGCCTCATAATTTCTTTTTCTTCTTTTTGTCTTCCTTCCTCTCTTCATGTTTTCTAACAACAACTGGTACCTTCAGGATCCTCACTATACAGAGAAGGCTCTGGAGTTGCCATTGCTCTGTTCTTGTATCCGTAATAGCAGTGTAGATAGCCTACTTGGTAAGGTTTTTAAATACAACCTGTAGACAGGGAACTGGAAACAAGCATCTCCAGGTAACTTCTTACCTCAAAGTCATTCTTCTGTTCATTAAGATCATTTTTTCTTATCTCTGTCTCTCTTTTCTGCTTTTCTATTTTAGAGGTCTGCTTCTCATATTTATCCTATATTCTCAGTGCTGCTTTTCCAGCATCTTATCACCATGTTCACAGCATGATTTGGAGCCCTGCTGTGTCTCCTTATTTAAGTACAATCCTGGGTAATTCTCTTTCAAATTGTGATTGAGCACCCTCTAAATCTGTTACCTCTAATATCCCTAATATCCGTAAAAGTTTGGAGGTTGCTTCACTACACTTATCCCTCCTCATCACTTTCCTTCCCACTCTCCTCTCCTGCAGTGGGGTTGTATGCCCACAGCAGAGCCTGGAGCTCTCCCTGTGAGGTGAAGTCACTGTGAACAATAGAGGCTCTGGTTGTCAAGACAACCACTAAATTACTACCCTTTCTTCTCTCTGTCTTGCCTTTCTTTCCTGTGCTCCATCACTAAGAACTTTGTACCCTCTCTTTGCCCTTTCCCCTCTAGCAGAGTCAATTTTCTTCTGAATGGGTGGCCATTTTAATTACTTTGTCCTTGGTCAGGTTACCTCCCTGCCCTCACTCTCAAGCTGAGAGGAAGGGGGAGCAGGGCAGAAGTACTTGGGGACTGAGAATAAGCCAGGCTAGCCTTTCACACGGCCAGGAGAGGAGGAGACCAAGATGACTTTTTGGATCCTGTAATCAACAGTGAAAGTTTCATTATTGACTGCATGGAGTTCTAGTCTTAAGAAAGATTCTGAAATATGGTTTTATTACCACCCACCTCATGATCCTTTTCCAGCCTTGTTAGTCTCTCAATCCAGGTGGTTCCACTGTACCTCCTTTACTTCCCTGAACCTGCTGCCAGGAGGATAGTAAGTTTTATAACAGCAAAACTGAGGCATGAAATGTAAAGCACACTCAGGCTCCTCCTATCATTTGCTTCTCTGGGCCTGACAGAATTTGTAAGAGGGTCTGAGGATGTGTTTTTCCCTATCGCATGCCCAAACCTAACAGCACTTTCAAAAATGCTTTGATCCTGATGGTAACTTTGTGCAGAAGACAAGGAAAGAATTAGCCCACATGTGAAGAAGGAAACCAGAAATTCAGTACCTTCAACTTTTAAGTAGTCAGGACAACCTCAGAGTTGTTCATGGCATTTCCTGTTATTTTTAAGGTCTGTTGGCCTGATTTTATCAGTACTTCACTACAGCGCACTGATGGCAGCATGGTAGGGACCAGAATGAAGTTGACTAGAAACTCTTCGGAGTCACACCAGACTTGTGTTACAGACTTGAAAGTTAGAATCCTGAGGATGTCAGAATACACAAATCTAGAACACGTGTCTAGAAATCCCCTACCCTTTGAGGTGTTTCAAGAGCCCAGAGTCCCCTAGAATCTCGCTTTCATTCGGTGTATTTGTTGCAAAGGGAGCTTCACCTTTGATTTTAGTCTTTTTCCTTTTTCCCTTCTCTTACCTCTCTTTTCTCTTCTCGCTGGTTTCAGATAATGTGCTGGAATCAATTTGATGTTGCCCCATCTGTCAGAGGCACTTCCCAAAATACAAGCGTGACTTATAAACATCGTAACCCCTCTTGGCTTTTGTTTGACTTTCAGTCCTTTCTATCCTCTGGGTCTTTTTTTCCGGGGAAAACTAACAAAAGCCTAGGCTGCTTGCAGCTGTCTTTCTTCTCAAGAGTTTATAGTGTGCCAGAAAATAAGCCTGGCTGACCCACTCCCTTGCCTTGCACTCTCTCCCCTCGCAGAGGAATGGAATGCATAACTAGGTGCAAGTTGCCCATTGCATGGATATTCATGATGAGCCCTTCATTCTACATCAGCTGACTTGTTACCCAGCATGCTCCTTACAACAGCACAGGCACAGCTGGCATATTGGCCTAGGGCTTAATTTTATTATTAGCCTAATTTTATCAGTAAAGTTCATTGGGGAACTAAATCTAATATTTATAAAGTTTGGATGAATATATATCATGTTCCAAATACAAAGTATTTCTATTTTGTCTATAATTTTTAATACCTATTATTATTCTCCAACAGCATGAATAATTAGGAGCTTACTGTATATATATGTGTGTGTGTACAATTGTATATTATACATATACATGTATATGCACATACAGGTACACATAGATACACAAATATATACATGCATACATACATACAGTTATTTTTGCTGCTTTAACTGTTAGGATATCTGCCTTTTACAAATCTTATATTTAGTTGTATGCTGCATTTTAAGACCAGTGTCTGTCCCATATTGCAGTATTAGCTTATCTATGAATTAATATTTATTGATTACCTATCTGTGCCAGTTATGATGTTAAGATAAAAATATATAAAAAGACCTAAAATCCCTACTATACAAAGTTTAATATCCAGTTAGAAAAACAAATTTATAAATAAAGAGCTCTGGTATAAAATTGAGACTAAATTCTATGCAGTTTAGAAAAGAGACAGAGCAATCAGCGGTGAGGGGCCTGGACATGTTTTACAGAGGCAGATGACATCGGATGTGATGCAAAAAAATGAAGATAAGTTGGAATGGCTATGATGGGAAAAACAAAAAAGTAGCAGATGCTGATACACATATGAAAAAAAAGAACCCTTATATGCCATTAGCCGGAATGGGAAGTAGTAGAAACATTATAGAGAACATTATGGTGGGCCCTAAAAAAGCTGAAACAACTAAAGTCTGGCCCAGCTGTCCCACTCAGGAAGCATATCCAAAGGAAATTATGTCAGCATACTAACGAGACACCTGCACCCTGTTGATTGCTGCATTATTAGCGATAGCTGAGATGCGAAGGCAACCTAGATGCCAGTCAACAAGTTAATGGATAAAGAAAACATGGTACATATACACAATGGAATATTATTCAGCCACAATGGAGAAGGGAATCCTGTCATTTGCAGTAAAATGGATGTAAATGAAGGACATTCCATTAAGTCAAAGAAGCCAGTTGTAGAAAGACAAGGCCCACATGTTGTCTCATTTTATAAAAATGTGGGTTTGAAAGAACCACAGTGATTTACTAGAGATCTGAAACAGTGTGGGGGCAGTGAAGGTATGAACATTATTGCTATGTCGTATATGCACATGTGAAAATACCACATTGAAATCCATTGTGATGTACACTCAGACTGTGTTAAAATAACAAGAGGAGTTGACAGCAGACATGATGGGTAGGGCACCCAGGCAGAGCAGTAAAACGATACGGCATGTATATCCGTGGTACTTGGAGAGTGGAGAATGACCGGGAATTCAGTGTGTGAGAGGAGTAAAGGGAGGTACATGAAGAGTTTAGTGAAACAGGACTCATACAAAGCCCTGTGAGTCATTCTCAGAACATACTATCTCTCCTCCATTTGGAGGAAAGCAGTTTACAGAACACATGCAAAAACAACATGGTAACATTTGCAATTTAGAAGAGGCTCTTGAGTAGAGTTCTGGAGAATTATCTGAAGGAGGCAGAATTGGAGCCAGGGATGAGTCTGCTTTGGTGGAGATAAAAAGTGAGGAGGGGCGTGACCCCTGCCACTGCTGTAGAGACTGGAAGGCGGTGAAGGTCTCATGACATGCTGAGGAGGCAGAATCAACCAGATGTAGTGACTGCTTAAGTAATTTTATGTGTTGGGTTGGGGCCCAGAGAAAAGAGAAATCAAGAATGAGTCCCGCATAATTTTCTGCCCTGTGACTTGGGCAGCATCATTAACAGAATTGTATAGTGCCTTTCTGAACAGGGTATCTGAATCATGATTAAAAGTCTCTTGTTACCTATTAAATCAAGAGATTATTATCTACTCTGATTTGTATAAAAATACATTATGACACCTGAAGAGTCATGGGTGATCTCTGTAATGTTACCAGAGATTTAGGATGAACACTCCAGCTCTGGAGATCCCAACAGACTAGGTTCTGCCACCTGTCTCAAAATGCCAGTCGAACAGACAGTTGGTCATGGCAGGGACTGAATGTTGATCAGTGTAGCTATATGAGGAAGCCAGAGTCCTTAGCCCTGCCTTCAAGGGTACTGATAGGAGCTCCTTGCGTCTGCAGACAAGAGGAGCCAGAAGTAGGCATGATCACCTGGTCTGCCAAACTGGTCTTGATGATCATTATTTTAGGATTTTTTTCAGGAAGGGCTAGGGGTAGTTTCATCTCAACACAGCACAAGATGTTTTTGTTCAGAACTGTTGTTCTTAAATACAGGGTAACTGTAGGTGAGAATGATTTCAGAGCAAAGGATACAAGTGCAAAATGGAGACAACATTGTCAAATTTTTATCCTGCTATTGGGAAAAGTAACATCTAAGCCCTTGTCACACTTCTTGTCAGCACTGTCACTCCAAGTCTGCTCCCTATAAGAAACACTGGACACATTGACAGCCCTTCCAGGATTTAGCTATTGTGAATTGTGTTGCTATAAACATGGATAAAAGTGAATGTATCACTGTTACATGATGTGTTTAATTCTTTTGGGAAGCTATCCAGAAGAGTTGTAGCTGCATCAAAGGAAATACCTGTTTTGGGTTTTTTGAGGTATCTCCATTTCCATGATGCTTATACAATTTCATAGTCCCAGCAACAATGTGGAAAATTCCTTTTCCCCCATCACCTCACTAGGATTTTATTTTTGCGGCCTTGTTAGCAGCCATTTGTATTAGAAGATGGAACCTCAGCGTTATTGTGATTTACATTTCTCTAATGGCCTGCGATGCTGAACATTTTTTCACATTTTTATTGACCATTTGTATTCCTTCCTCTAAGAATTCACTTATTTCAGTTGCTCATTTTTTACTAGATCTTTTACTTTGGAGTGTCTGTTTTTTCAGCTCTTCGTATATTCTACATATTAACTCTCTGTCTAAGAGTAACTGGCAGATGTTTTTATTTCCCATTTCATGAGCTCTGTCTTCATTTGGTTGTTTCCTTTAAGGTATAGAAGTCTTTTGATCAATATGATCTCATTTGTTGGTTCTTGCTGCTTATCTCTTATACAATAGAAAGTCTGTCTATGCCTATGTCTTCAATGGTTTTTCCTGTTTTATCTTCCAGCAGATTCAGTGTTTCTATTTTAATATCTAGGTCTTTGATTCATTTTGATTTGATTTGATTTGATTACAGAGTGAAAGATGTTAATCTAGATTTATTCTTCTGCATGTGAATAACCAGTTTTCCTAGCATCATTTGTTAAGGAGGCTGTCTTTTCTCCAGTGTATGTTTTTGGACCCTTTGTCAGCAATCAGGCGGCAAAAGGTCCTTGAGGTTGTCTCCGCATCCTCAGATTTGCTCCATTGTTCCACTAGTTGAGTGTGTGTCTGCCAGTACCAAGTGATTTGTATCACTATTGCTTTGTGGTCCAACTTGATGTCAAGAATTGTGATGCCTCCTGCTTCTGTCTCCTTGCTTAGGGTTGCTTTGATCATTGACAGTCTCTTCTGGTTCCATGTAAATCTTAGGATTATTTTTTCCTAATTTTGTGAAAAATGCTGCTGGCATTCTGATTAGAGTTGCACTGAATATGTTAGTTTTGGTAATATGGTCATTTTGACAGTATTGGTTCTGCCTATCCAGGAATAGAGAGGATGTCTTCCCATTTCCTAATGTCCTCATCAGTCTCTTGTTTCAGAGTATAGTAACTTTCCTTGAAGGCCATTTCTCTTCCTTGGCAGTGAATTGCTAAGTGTTTTTGTTTGTTTGTTTGTTTGTTTGTTTGTTTGTTTGCTTTGTGTTTTGTGTTTTGGTTTTTTTTTGTTTGTTTTTGTTTTGTTTTGTTTTGTTTTTGAGACAGGGTCTCACTCTGTAGCCCAGGCTGGTCTTGAACTCACCATATAGCCAAGGCTGGCCTTGGATTCAAGGTAATCCTCCTGCCTCAGCCTCTGAGTGCTGGGAGTATAGGCGTGCGCTACCATGCCTAGCTTATGTGGTGCTGCAGAATTGAACTCAGGTACTTAGCACTTGATTTAGCACTTGCTAGGTAAGCGCTTTAACCACTGAGCCATTCCTCCTGCCCTGTAGTTAATTTTTTAAAGGGTACTGCAAATGGAATTGATTTCATTGTTGGTGTACAAAGATGCTATTAATGTTTGTGTATTGATTTTGTATCCTGAAGCATGGTTGAGTTTGTTTTTCTAAGAGTCTTTTGGTGGTGTTTTGGGGGTCTTCTGTATAAAAGATTGTGCTGCCTGCAAATAAATTTTAACATCTTTCCTACATAAATCTCTTTTATTTTATTCTCTTGCTTTATTGCTCTGGCAAAAGTTTTAGTTATTCTACTGAACAGAAGTGATGAGAGTCTACACCCTTGGGTTGTCCCTGAACTTAAGGAAAATGCTTTCAATATTTTTTTCCCATTTAGTATGATGTTAACAATAGCTTTGTTATAAATGGTTGTTACCAGGTTGAGGAAAGGTCTTTTTAATCCTATTTTCATCATTTTTTTTTTTCATGAATGGAAGTTGAATTTTGTCAAAGGCTTTTTCTGCATCTATTGAGATGACCACATGATTTTTGTCCTTGTTTACGTGGTATATTACATTAATTGATTTACATGTATTGAACCATCCTTGTTTGCCTGGGATGAAGCCAAATTGACCATGATATATGATCTTTTTAATAATTTATTTCATTCTGTTTAAAAATGACAAAACTCAAAATTCAGAAGCTGTCAAATAACTAGAATGGTAATCTAAAACTACAAAATGGAACTCATTAGAAATAAATATTTAAACGAGATTTTGGAATTTTTTTAGTGGCAGAAATAGGGAAGACTAGTCATCACCAAGTGGTATGTAATTTTTTAAAATATGTAATTGGTACTTTTATTTGTACCCAAAAAAGCAACAGTATTTGGTTCTTAATAGAGGTTTAGCCTCTGGTTGATCAAAAATGCAGAGTCCCATGTCAGGTAAGTTAAGTCTCAGAGACAACTGGTTCTGGACACTGTTTATTTAAGAGCATCCTACACCCAGTGGTTGAAACTAGGATATAAGGCATGATTCATTTCTCTCCTTCATTTGTGAGACATTTTTGAGTATCTGTCAGGTGTACAGCTTTGAGTTTGCTGGAATCAAGGGTGTTTAGGTTATGGAAGAGACATTAAAGGAGAAATAATTGCTGGATTTCATAAAGCACAGTGCTGTGTTTTGGAGGAGAATTGATGTAGTACCTGCTGGCTTCATAGGGTAGAACTGAGACCAGTGACTAAAGTTCATAAAGAAGCAATTTGTTTTGCTAATACTTATTTTCCCCATTTTGTTCATATGTATATATGATACATAATGTTTACATTGAACTTGAGTATTTTGTGCATATAGATAGATAGATAGATAGATAGATAGATAGATAGATAGATATTGTGTCAGACACTCCCTCTCCCCTTTACACACACTCCCTCTCTCCCTTCTTTGGCCCTCCCTTACCCTTCCTTCACCCCTAATTTTCACTATCCCCTCATTTAGTTCTGTGAAATGACTGTTCTGGGTTTCTCATATTAGAGAAACCATTTGATACTTAATCTTCTGTGTCTCACTTCAATGAGGACAATGGTCTCAGGTTGCATTCATTTACCTAAAAAAGCCTCAAAACTATGTGTCTTGATAGACAAGTAGTACTCCATTGTGTATGTATACTACAATTTTTATACCTCTTGGTTTGTTGATGTGTATTTTGGTGTCTTCCACATTTTAGCTATTGTTAGTTGTGCTGCTATGAACATAGATACACATATATCTCTTTTATATGTTGCTTTTAGCTCTTTTGGAAATATTCCTAGAAGAGGTATCACTGGATCAAAGGGAATATTTATTTTCAGTCTCTTGCAGAATTTCCATACTGCCCATGCTGTGGTTTTACCACTTTACAATCCCACCACCATTATAAGAGAGTTCCCTTTTCCCCACAGCCTTGCCAGCCTTGATTGCTGTTGGAGTTCATGATACATACTATTCTTTCTGGGATTAAATGGTATCTTGGAGATGTTTTGATTTGCATTTCTCTAATGGCTGATGATGCTGAACTTCTTTTCATGTATTTACTGGCCATTTGAACTTCTTCATCTGAGAAATAAATATTTGTAATGAACTAAGATTATCTTTTTCAGGAATTAAACAACTTCCTGAAGTCATACTGTTAGTGAGTGGCAGAAGGAAGATAAAAAAGCCCAAGCTTCTGATTTACAGGCCAGAGTCCTTGTCTGTGCCTTGATATTACAGAGAGAATTTCTGCTTTCGGAGGAGGTTAGATAAGATAGTCCTTAAATTTCCTTCCAGTTGTCAAGGTGTATGTTCTTACCGGAAATATTTCTTATGGCTTTGAGTGTTTTAATGTGTAGAGTTGGCGAGATTGGAGAAAATAACCTCTGACTTCCATAGATAATTCTTTGAGGTTCCTTCCTTGATTAAGAATCTTTGAATTCCCACTTCATATTAATCTTGCATCTGTGACTTACGTATTGTTAGTCAAAAACAAAAACTGTGCCTATATATGCAGGTACAGAATTTAGATTCTTAAATTGTCATGTATAAGTAAAATCAAGTCTTCGTTTGATGGACATGTTTTAGAGATGTGAATCTGTAATTTAAATCATGAAAGCAATAATCAAAGAAGAAATTGTGTGTGTGCTATGAGCCATTTTAGATTTCACAGTCATCACTTAGAGAGAGGAGTTGGAGTTTCTTGTCCTGAGATTCCATTTCTTCCTCATTCTTCTCCTACACAGGGCAGGAAAGGATGGTGACCTGCATACACAGTTAGAGGGCAGTAATGTTAAACTTTCTCAGACACAGTTGAGTAACTTGGGTCTGGCTGGTTGTGGGACTGAAAGTCCTAATATTGAGAGCTGACCAGGGAACTGTCTATAAACACAGAAAGGGGCCATGGCAGGAAGACAGGGGTCTGAGAAAGGAATCAGGAGGAAGGGAAGGATTAGCTTTTATCAGGTATGAAGTTGGCTAAAACAACGTGTTTAATGGGAAATGCCCTGAGCCTACATGACCCAACCCAAGACTTGTTTTCTTTTCCACCTAGTAGATTGGGCTACCAGATAGATGAGCCAGTACTCAGAGTAATGAACATACCAGGACTAGGCATACAGAACACACTATTTATACTGTATGCATTGTAGATGTTTTGTAGGGAGCTTGGGTGGATGAAGGTGGGTAACTTTTCCAGGAAGCTATAAATGTGGCTTGGGCTTTGTCGTCCTGCTCTCTGAACTCTGAATCCTTTATACCGTATCAGTGTTTTTCACACTTTTTGTGAACTTTAATCCATGGTAAGAAATTGTACGTGGATGCCTATTATGAACACATACACACATATCATATGTATTGCATACATGCATATGAAGCAAAAGTATGCCAAACATGTGATGCCTGTTTATCTTTTCTAATCTATTCCTATTTTGATTTCTTAAAATATTTCAAAAAACAACAAAGCAACTTCTAGTGATGTGTGGCCCACAGTTAGGTTGGTGCACTGTACCCAGAATGGCTCTGAACAAGGCCTGACACACAGATTCAAAAACCCTAGGTCCAAGGCAGTGACACTCAGCCTTTTGTCCTTGGGACATGTGGCAGTGTCTGGGGATTTTTTTGATTGTTACAACTAGCATCTACCTGGAGGTAAAGGAGAAGGAATGTACTCAACTTTTTACACTATGCAAGATGGATGCACCTCTCCGCCCACCCCCACAAAAGAGAAAGCGATCCCAAGTGTCAGCGGCGCTAAAGCTGAAAACCCGCTCCGGAGATAGTGAAGTGAGTCCGTGCTCTCGCTGTAGGCCTGTTCAGAGTGAGCGAAGCCATCTCCAAGCAGAAGAAGGGGCTGTAGAACATCAGGTGTATGCTGACCATCCTTCTCTCCTGCTTTTTTGGCCTGTGTTCAGGAGCTTAGGGTAAGGTAGGAGCATAGTCACCCTTGGATTGTCACTCAGCTGCAACTCTGCAGATAAGTAGGCTGTAGGAATGTTACTTTGAAAGACTGCACCAGCCACTTCTGTTAGAATATTGTTACTGCCTGGATAAACATTTCCCTTGTATAATTTCACTCCCCTCCTTATTTCTCCCCTCGAAGCCATATTTATTTAGGGTCCTTCCTCACTTATCCATGGCAGCTCTCTTAGAAGAGAAGTAAAGGCTAACTGGGTTGGACAGGGTCTCTAAAGTCTTCTCCCCTTACTCCTGAGATCTGATTGTGCTATTCCGAAGGGAGGTGACATTCTGCTAACCTTGAAGTGCCATCCTAAGCGCATATTAAACTGTCTCCATTTTAGCCACTGCTTTATTCTGCTTATCTGTAGCCATTTCAGACCAAGCCCTTTGAACCTGGAGAAGTGTGCCCTCCCAGAGTTGCCTCAAGTGTTCATCTCTACATCCTCCCTCCTTCCAGGCCTGGCCGTGGAAAAGAAGCTCCTGAAGGTCTCGGGGGCACTTCATTGTTTGGCTCTTTCTGGGCCCGGGAGGCCCCTGTGACTCTGAAGCATCCAGAGGTAGCTTGACACAAGAAAACTGCTTCGGTTTTGTTGTTGTTGTTTTCATTCATCTTCTGTGCTCTGGGATAAAGTTAGAATGGTAGGAGATATCTCTAAATCAAATATCAGAACTAGAATATAGATGGAAAATTAAACTCACATTATTTGAAGCTATTCTCTACCATATTTATTTTAGCATGTTTACCTCATGCATCTTCTATTACATAAACAATAGCATTTGTATTTGGTAGATTTATTATAAATATTTTATAGTAAAAGGGTGTGTGTGTGTGTATGTCACATTGAAACTTTCATTTTTCTTAGCCTGAGAGTAGGTGGTAACAACAGATCCCAGAATCTAATGCTAGAAAAGTTTCTGTGTTATATCATTTCCATCCCTTTGCTTTAACAGACTATGGAAAGACAAGCCATGCCTTGTGGTGCATGCCTGTAATCCCAACCCTCTGGGAGGCTGAGGCAGGAGGATCGCAAGTTCAAGCCCAGCCTGGGAAACTTACAATTTAGCAAGATCTTGTCTCAAAGTCAAAAATAAAAATGGGGCTGGGAGTGTAGCTTAGTACTACAAAGAGAAGAGAGGAGGAAGAAAAGAGATTGTGTGGAAGACAGAGGAAAGACGCTAACAAGGAGAAGTCAGGGGTCCATCTCCCCTCGCCTCTAATATCCTTTGTCTTGTAGCTCGAGCTCAGTTTCTGAATAGACAGAGTAGGGCAGTGTAGTTAATAAAGTCAGATAAAGAAATGGCCGTGTGTGTGGAGCTTTACTTTAGAGAAGGTAGCGATGGAGAAGGGGGAAGAGCTGTGGTGGAAGAAAACCACCTCTGTCTTCATTCTTATAAAGAACCCACTGGCCCTTGGTTCTGCCTCAGGGTCAGGCAAGGCAAGTCACACCACATTCCTGAATCCAGGCCTTTGCAACCTAAAAAAGGCTTGGAGTGTAATGATAAAACATGTCTCTGGATACGAGCACATGGAGTTTGGAAGTTGGATTGTATGAGGAGCAAGGCCATTGGGGTGGCGGTGGTTATGGTGGTGGTTTTCTTGGTCTGTATTTTGTCCCCTTTAAAGAATGAACTGTTTGGCATATGACAGGATACCCAGACAGATGTCTGCACAGGGTTCCTAGGGTAGAAAGTGTGGCAAACTGGGCCTTAGTGTTGGGGAATAGGTGTTGTATTCTGAGAGGAGGAGAAGTGGGAAGAACTTGTGTAAGAGAATTCTGGAAAGAAAGAAAATATTCAGGCCTATAAAGTATGAGAAAAGGAAAGGGAAGGCTGATATGCTATAGCCCTTGTGACAAGAAGCCACTTTCTGACGTCTGTTTCTTCCATTTGTACACTTCCTGTTTCTCACATTCCTGGGACTGACTTCCAGGGCCTTCTGCGGACCAGCTCTGTGCTCCGGAGTTATCAGTGTTGGCAGTGTCTTTGTTTCTTTAGCTGTTGATGTGTTACTTGGAGTCTCTCGTGCTCTGTCGTTCTCATTAGTGCCCACAAATCTATGTGACTCACTGACTCACTCTTATCTTCAGGTGCTTAATTTTACCTTTCCAGACTTTCTTCTTCCAGCATTCCCATCCCACCTAGAGTTTGGTAAGTTTTGGTTAACAATTTATATAAATTTTTTGTCACGTACCTAAGTTTCTTTTGCACCCACCATACGTGCATGAGATGCTGAATCCTCTTGAAAGAAGGTAAAGAAGACAGACCTCCTTGGTGTAATGCAGGGTGAGGTCATTGTCCCATTGGCCTAATTAATGTTAATGCAAAAGAAATCAATTTCTGTCTTATAAGACGTGCCCAGAAGGTAGCTGAGGTCCTCAGACTGGCTGTGGTAAAAATGCTGAGCCCGAAGAGAATTGTGTACATGCTGAGATAGCCTTGAAGAGGACTTGGAGTCATAGGCATTCTTGGCTCCAGGGGAGAGAGTAAGGCAGGGTGGCATGTGATGTGTATAGATATATCAGCTAGAACTAACACTGGCTGAGTGTGTCTAGTTCTAGGATTTTCAGGCTCCTTGGAAATATCCTCTTTCTCTCAGATCTCATAGACAAGAGCCTAGTACGCATTGTTCACCTCAGCAAAGAGCAGAGAAGTATGCATGGTTGAGGTGAGGAAGAGTCCCCAGTTCACTTGATCTCCTGCAGAGAACCCTATCAGGTCACCGCAGCCTCCTCCCTTTGGTGACCCTCTTCTATAACAGGAGCAGGAATTCATGCTACCGGATCCCTCACATCAGGTGGCTTAGGCTCGCTGAATGAAAAGCCCTATGAAAAGGAGCTACGATCCTAATAATAACAGATAGGATCTTGATGGCTATTTTGGTCCCGAGCAGCTTTGTGCCGCTCTTGATCTCCATCGAGGTCTGTCATTCTTGTCCTGCTATTACCTTTCGGATTTCCTATTCTTAGAATCATTGGTGAGCCCTGGGCTTGGGAGATGGCAGCCCCAGGACTGGAACGCCCAGCTTGAGTGGAATGCAGACTGTCTAGCAGAGTGGAGGTTAAATAAAGTTTTCCTTGGATGGGCGACAAGGAATTCGGGTATAGGAGCAGTGGTGGGAGCTGCCGGGTATTGTGGCCCCACACAGCCTTCTGCACATAAACAGAAGTGAGTGGAGGATCCATCCATCCGTGAAAGGCGTAGGATTTCCAGTCTCAAATGAGGTACGCACAAAGGAGACATGGACAGTGGCCTCAGCCACTCACTATCATTATAACAAAATGCGGGGCCAAGGAAAGGGCACAGTTGAGCTCTCTGTCCCTTAGAATTATCCACTCATGTTTGAAACTTAGGCAAATGGGGAAGGAGTCATTTTAATGAAAACAGTTCCTATTCTGCAAATATTTCTTGAGTATCAAGGCACTTAGGTAAATTTTTTTAAAGAAATTCCTAACTCAGCACTCTAGAAGTACTTAGAGTTTCATTGAAAACTACACACACGAAAAATAATTCCTATTCCAAAGTAAAATATTAACTCTAAGCTTATACTTCAGCACAGACTGCCAAAGGAGGTAGGAACACTCTCTAGCTTGGCTGACCTAGAAGAATTTTGTTGAGGAAGCAGGTTTTAAGCAGGACTGCCAGAGGGACAGTCTTCAAGTCCAGGAGAGAAGAGGGCCTTGTCAGCAAGGGGAGTACAAAGGGGCAGGTAAAGGAAATCGTCAGCATGTATCACAGGGACTGAAAGGCCTGCTGGATATGCCATGGTGACAGATGAGAGAGTGAAGGAATTCTTGTGTAAAATCACCAAGCCCTTAGCTCTGAATGCTAGTGTGGAGGAAGAGATTCTTCAGTGCCTACTGGAGGAGAGCTAGAAAGGTTAGGTACAGCTTTGCCCCGAGACTGGAGCTCCCTGTAGGGTCCTGTTCTGCAAAGCCCTACTACAGTACAATACGTGGCTCATAGTAGACACTTAGTAACACTACAGTTTTGTGCCTGCCTTGAGATTCCGTGATCCCAGCTATCCATTGTGAGTGTTGTTATTGACCGATTTGCCCTATTGTGACTGCTTACATGTGCTCTCTTAGTCCATTAGGGCAGGGCTGCTAAGAAGATACCATAGACTGGGAGGCTGATGAGCAATAGACATTTATTTATCACACAGATTCTAAATGCTGGGAATCCCATGGCCCAGGTTCTGGCAAACTCAGTGTCTGGTGAGGGCTCATTTCATTTCAACGCAGGAACCTACAGAGGAGACATGGACACTCAGCCCACTGCCTTTCACCATTTTCCTCATGTTTCTCTGAACTTTCCTGTCTTCCACCACAGGTGGCTCGAGGTGCAGGTGGCTAACCTGACGTGTCCACAGCACTGGGTACAGTACCTTCGGCTTCTTCGGGAGTCTATCTGGCCTGGTGGAGTTTTACCTAAGTTTCCACGCCCTGTAAGGACTCAGGAGCAGAAGGTAGCTACTGAAAAGCAGGCTTTGCAGAGCCTCATGGGAGTCCTGCCAGGTAACTGAACTGATGAGACTGATTATCTTGATAGCTCTTCCACCTAGTTGCTTTGCCATCGCTATCCTGCCTCCTTCCTTATTTTCATGAGGGACCAAAATGTGACTTAAAATCCTTTTTGCTTATTACCGTTTCTCAGACTGATAGAAAAATGGTCAGGGCTGCAGTTCCCTGATTCCTCTCTCAGGTGATAACAAGGGAAGGGACTGGATTGCTTTGGCCACACCCCAAATACTAGGGGTGAGTCCTGCAGGTATCTGGGCTAAAAATGCCTGAGGAATTAGCACATGCCTGAGGAAGCTGTGCCTGCAGAGGCCAGTCTCCCACCAGATGAAATCTTCAGTTTACACTTGGTGTTTGAGGACCAGGGAAGAACATGACACATCCTGCAGAAACTCAGACTGGACAAAGTAGGTCCTTAGCCACAATAAAAACAAGGCCTTTTTTCTTCCTTTGTATTATTTTGGAGAGCAGGGAGGATGGTTTATTGCCTTTGGATGTGCCAACCATCGAACAGTGGGGAACTCGGCTTTGGACAATCAGTTTTGTTTATCCTTAATAACCATCTGTTCTCCGACCTTTACAGAATCTCAGAAGTGGTACTGCACTTTTATGGCAGAATACAATGGGGCCCATTCTTATTTAAATACCTAACTTAACAAACATTTTTCTTGGCTTTTCTGTTTTATGAAATTTTGTTCTGGCTGTGTGGTTTGGAAATGCGCCAGAAATGCCCCACCTGTGTCAGATGGCAGAGATCTTAGGGAGACAACCTCCTTGAACTCTGAGACTTCAATAATAACAAAGAAAAATCCTGTGTTTTTATTTTCTCACCAGACTTTTTAATAGAAATCCTAGGTGTGAACAAATGCCAGCTAAGCTGGAGGCTCGTCTTGGAGTCACTACAGCAACCCCTCATCAACAGGTAGGCTAACGCACGCATACCCAACATCAGCTTCACTAAACCTTTACTACCAGCTTTCTACGTGAAGGCTGCATTGAGAGGTGTGGATATGTAGGCCTGTCTCCTCTAGACCCCTGACTGCAGAATCTAAGTAGTCTCCATGCTGCCAGGCTTCAGGCAGGTGTTTTTGTAGCCGTAAGCTAGTGTCAGGTGAGCCAGTATTGGTATTTGGAAGAACTTCATTCAGACCCCCATGTAAGTGGCTAAAAATTCCTTTTAGGCTCCTTCACTGTACTAGCGGTTCTTTCTTTTCTGCATCTGCCAGCCTCTTTTAACACTATAAGAACAGGCCCTGGCCTGTGCATGCACAGGCTGTACGTGATTTCTCACCAAAAGTTCCTGGCCACACAGTCATGCTGCAGTTAGTCCTGGGATCAGGAGTTGTCTTTGGTTGAAATGAAATAGACAAAATAGTGAGACTGGACTCCGATAAACAAAGATGGGCAAAGACTCCTGGGGTAATTGAAAAAATGTGGACTCCATCCCTTCGACTGAAATGCTTGTGGAAAGCATTGAGTACCTTGAACTCCTCTCTCAAATCCTACCCCAGAATAGAGTACGTCTCTTTAATCTTCCTCAAAGGTCCTGCCTTTGCCTCACTTCCTCCAAGTTAACCTGAAGTCTACAGTGATTAATTATAAGTAGCAGTAGTCAGTTACCAAACATCATAGGGATGTTTCTTCAGAGCTCTTCAGAACAGTGCTAATGTGCAAACATAACTGTGTAAAAAGAAGTGGAATTTTATAATATTAGTGTCTAATACTATTCTTACCTTTAACAGTTCGGTAAACTGATAAATTGATTTCATGCATGTTGCTTCTTTATACTGCTGCAGTATAGATTATCAGTAATGGGTCAGGGAAAGAGAATATCCACACCATAAACCAGTTCTTGTGTTTCTGATTGAGCCAGCTCTCCTCTAAGTTACTTCATACATTTGTTTCAGACATTTGATTTTCTGCCTTGGGGATATCATCTTGGAATTCCTAGATCTCGGTACCTCTGTTGAAGAGCCTGCCTCTACCACCTCTGCCTCTGATTCTCCAGGCAACCCCAAGAGGACAAATGTCTCCGCTTAACTGGGTGTTACTTCCATATTTTTCCCAAAGGTCAGGGAAGGAGATTGCTCAGGCACCAGAGACTATCAGAGCACGTGTGCTTCTGCAGCTGGGCTATGGCTCTGAGGGTTGCACCTCGGTGGCTTAGGTGTCCCCGAATCTTTGACATTTGTCACCGTGACAGCGGCATCTGTGTACAGTTGCATGCACATCCATTGCCTAGGTTTTTTGTTGTGGTTAGCTTATTGCTGGTGGGTAGACCCAGTTTGCTCTGGAGAGGAAGCCACGCGGTAGAGGAATGAGCCCTGTTTGCTTCTGCCTTTGCCCTTCTCAGAATATGTGCCACAGGCTTGGTCCTGTGCACACATGTGCCTGATCCAGCAACACATGGGAAGAACTATCGCCTCATTCCTTAGAGAAAACAATCCTCTGAGATCTCTATTCCCACCTGGAAACTGAATTCCAGAAGAGGACAAGAAAATATTTCTTAAGGAGCTTCTTGCTCATTGGCTATTTGCAAGCACAGCACCTTAAAAGAGTGTTGTGTACACTGCTTCCTTGGGTGGCTGCCCTTTTTCTGTCCACAAGGCTTCAAAGCAAAACTGCCAAAGCTTTTGATAAAACCACCTCACCCTTTGCGCCCTGTCCTGAAAGGGAATTACACCACAGATTTTTTTCACTTTTGTCCCATAGCTCAAGAGCTATTGGATTTGTGGTGTTCCCTCTGTCGTCAACAGAATCTCATGGCAAGTTACATATGCAGGTTATTGTTTGCAGAGAGGAGGAAAAATGCTTGTTCCGTGACTGAAAATGGCCAAAGAATAGCACTCCAGGGGGAGAGAGGGTCTCCTTCATAAGACTTTGGGAAGAAACTTTTATTCTGAATAGACAAGGAATAACTTTTGCTTCCTATTCTGTAAGGACCTAGTCTTAAGTAGCCAGCAGTGATGGTAGAGGTGCTTGATGGTAGAGGTGCTATGTCAGACTGTAGAGTCTACAAGGAAGATGGAACTACTCAGAGGAATTGCCGATAGAAAAGGTGACAGACGGAATGTCCCAAGGGAAGTATTACCCACCTAATGCATGTGAGTGCCTGGCAAGAGAGGTTTCCAGGGTGCCACTGGGACACCATGGCCGTCCCCTCAGCCCTTTAGCACAACCCATGCTCCTTTGTCCCATGCTTTTACCAAACCACTAGACCTTCCCACTTGGAGAAGGGTCTTAGAGTTTCACTGGAGTGGAATGACAAGGACCAGCTTCAGGCCTCCTATAGACTCTGAAGTAGGTGACAAGCTCATGATTAAACTTGTTTGTAGAAAATTGTTGTGAAATTGTGTTAATCCCCACACTCCTCCAAAGACCTTGACCCTAATCGTGCTCTGATGGGAGATGGGAGGTGGGGAGCTTAGGTGGAGATGAGTTCAGAAGTCTCGTGGCCCCTCTGGCCTTAAAAATTGATTTAGACAGTGACTTGATGGGTCTGACATTCTCAAAATGCCTCTGGGACTTCTCAGGCAGAGGTAGCCCAGGCTGCCCCTGTTGGATTAGTGCTCCCGAGCCTTGGAGTTCAGCCAGACACCTCAGAGCTGAGCCTGTGGCCATTTCAGTGTGAGCCATTCTGTTCTGGATGGAAGGAAGCCGGCAGCCCTGGTTTCTGTTATTCTGTCCCCCGCTTGCCCACCACGTGTACCTAGCCACCCACATTAGTTTGAATCCACTACTGGTTCTGGTGTGGCACAAATTCAGTAAGCTGATAATGTGACACACCATGAAACCTAAGGACTCTCCCGACACTTCCAGTCCAGAGAACTTCTTCGTATTTCAGGTTACATAAGAGACCCCACTTCTCCTCCACCTGCCCCAGAAAGATAAGCTGCCCTCAGACCCTCCTTCTGTCGACCCAGAGGGAAATAATGGATATCACCAAGGAAATAACCACAGCCCATCTGGCTTTGCAAAGAGCTTGCCAAGTTTTGAGTCGCAGGTCCCGGCAGCCTGAGAGCAGCATGTGGGAAAGAGCCACAGTGTCAGGAAGAGGCTCCGAGCTGGAGTGCAATGACAGGCGTGAAAGATCGGCCTCATTAACCCACAATTTTTTTTTTTTTTTTTGCATTTACCTGTGGCTAAATTTTTTTCACTTAAGCCAGAGTTCTGATATGTGAAATAAACTGAAAGCTTTTTCTATCTTCCTAATAATATCTCTATTAAAATGTAAAGAAAAGGACATTGTGTTCTTTTATGTCAGATTCAGTGCGATCTTTGCAATTGCTTAGGTGAACTCAAGAAATCTACACTTAATTATCACCAGTAGCCCACATTTTTGTTTTCACACTTGTAGATGAAACTTCACAAAACCTAAAAGAAAAATATGCTCTAATTTTGAGCATAGACATCATCTAGGATCATATTAATTTTAAAATTAACGCAAACTCCCTTGTCACCTTGACAAGATACATATGTGCACAAAATGCTCAACTCCATTGTAAACCTTGAATTTTGCACGTGTACATATCAATAAATTGTGGGAAAAAATTAATGCAAACTATCCCAGCTTCCAGATTACAAGGTGATTTTTTAGTCATTGTAAAGAAGAAACATGTAACATGGAATTGCTGTCTCAATAAACAGTATATACTACATCATTGTTAACTAAAGTGGTACAGTTGTACATCACATCTCTAGAAGCATTTCATTTTCTATAACTAAAATTTTATATCCATTGACCAGCAATTTCCCATTCCCTCTCCTTTTCCCCCATTGGATGGTAATGGTGACTGAAGAACCACTATTCTACTGTCTGCTTTTGTGAATTTAAATGTCTGCAAATCAGCGGAATCGTGCAGTATTTGCCTCCTGTGACTGCCTTATTTCACTCACCACATTTTCCTCTAGGCCTTTGTTTGCAGGATGTGACAGAGTCTTTCTTAAAGCTAATTAGGATCCCATCATGTGACTGTGCCCCTCTTTCTTTACCCATCCATCCCTTGATGGACATTTAGGTCGCTTCTACCTCTTGGCTGTTGCTAAAAATCACCATTTTATACATGGGGAACATGAGACACAGAGAGGTCGTGACTGAAAATCACTTGTGAGGAAATGACAGAGCCTGGATGCACACCTTGTCGGCTTGCTGCCGTGCCTACATACGTAGCTATTACACTAGGCTGTCTTTTTATCTCACTAAGCAAAACAAGGTGATGTTCTCACTTTTAAGGAGTCTACAATGTAGGCTAAAGGCCAGAGAGAGATGTCAGCTTTCCAGCTGTGGTCTCACAAGTACTCAGCTTTTCCCCTGACGCATGAAAACAGCCGACAGTTCATGAACAGGTAAGTCTGATTGTGCCAGTAAGACTTGATTTAGAAAAACAAGCAGCAGCTGGCCAGGCTTACCTATAAGTGGTAATTTGCATACCCCGGGTGTAGTGAGTTAGGATAGTGCTTACCGAGCTAATGTGCCTGTGATTCACTTGGGATCTTGCAAAAATGCAAACTTGGACCAGTAGTCCAGAATGAGGCTGAGTAAAAGAATAAACATTGTGCTGTAGAAAGGTGGATGGCATGGTCACAGCACCCCTCGGCTGTTGGAGAAGACAGTAGAGGTGCCACCGTGGCCAGCCACAGGTTCCCTAATCCCCTCCGCACCTTCTGTTTGTCCACTGCACTGCAAAAGGATGTGTTTCCAAATGAAGAGTGGATGGTTAGCCAGTCCTCTCTAGGAAACGGGAGGAAACCTGGAGAGAAACAGTAACTGGGGAAAGGAAAGCGTGATGCCTTTGTGTTGGAGGCCCAGCTGGGCAAGCACGGCCAACAACTAGGTCCTCTTTCCTTTCCACTAGAAATGCCAGAAATCACGGGGCAGAGACTGCTTACACTGCCTTTGTGGATAGAAGAATAAAGCCATGGAGAAATGAACTTCATCTTCCATGCCTCATTGCTCCTTTTGATGGGGGATGCTGCTGCGTACAGGTGGGATTTTTCAGGAGAGAGGCAATAAGGGGACCTTGTCCCAAACATTGTTACCACATCCTGACCCTTACCTGGTATTTCTTGTCCAAAAACAACACCGGCTGTTAAAAACTAACAATCATAACCTAAACCCAAATGAATGTTTAAGTTTCAAGCAATAAACAAATGGGTCGTCAGAACCTTAGTTTTCTATTGTGATCTGGTGGCGGCAGAGTGTGAAGCAGGTGCCACCCTGAGCTGGGGGACCACACGTCTGCACGACCGCCTTGGCAGATACACTAAGCTGTTCTTGGACTTGCTGAGCCTTTCTGCTGCCTCCTTCTCGCTTCTCAACTGTTTCTAGTCTGAAAGACCATTTGAACAGTTTTTCTGGAAGCAGAAACAAACGTGACAAGATGCAGAGGGTGACTCTTGTCTTTGATGTCTGGTCACCAACATGACACAGTCCGCCTTCTCCAGGTATCTTCCTCAGTCTTTACCTGCAGGTGCCTCTGTAGGAGGGATGGCAGAGTTCTTGGGATGGAAGGCTGACAGGGGAAGAGTGAATGAAAAGCAAAAAGGGAAGAACAGAACGGAGATCCAAACACAGAGGCATTTCTTGAAATGACATTATTATGAACCCAGAGGGGACCCCCTTGCCACCAGTCAGTCTATGTTTAGGAAATGCAAGCTGATGTTTTTGTATTAGTGTTGCAGGTCTTAGGAAGGTGAGTATGTGGTTGACATAGAAATGATCTACACTTTTGCGTCTTTGTTTCCTGTTCCCTTTTTGTTCCATTAGCTGCTGCACCCAGTTCATATAAGCAAGGAGGCGTTTGCTATGATGACTTCCGTTCGTGACCGAGCTACATAAACACAAAGTCAGTGATTTCAGATAAAGAAATTACAGCATGTCCATAGAAGTCATGACTTGTCTGTTCTGGATTGAATTGGATTTGGTATAATTAACCCTCTTGCTGGGTGCCCTCCTGAAGAAGAAATCATTCTCCTCCAGTAGCTATCAGAAAGATTCACCATGAAGTGCCATATGAACTGCCTGCACTTCTTTTCAGGAGAGAGAATAGACCTTTTATTAAGGAAAAAACTCCTGAAGCTCACATCCTTTACAAATCCTGGTCCTGTGGAGTAAAGGGATAATAGGCTCTTTCCCACCTTGTACGGCTGTGTTGAACCTTTGCCTTGTGTTATCGAGGAATGCAAGTGATTATCTTAAAGACAGTGAAGGCAGCTTGAAGCACAGCTTCATAAGTCACACGGGGTTGGCCCTCAGTGTAGGACATTTCCTTGGGGATGGACACCGTTATGGAGATAGTTGAGTCAACAGGTGGAAAAAATTTTACAGAGCTTCAAGAATTTATACTCTACCTCAAATCCCGCACTCTTGCCTGCTTCTAGTTTTGTTTGTTTTGGTTTTGGTTTCTTTTTTTTTTTTTTTTTTTTTTTTTGGCCCTTAGATTGACATCCCCCGGAAGCAGAGAGCTGAGCTCCTGTACTCAGGAGCTCCATCAGCTTCTACCTTCTCCGTGAAGCACTGTCTGATCACACACGCAAAATACTTCTTTCTCCCTCTAACTTGGTAGCAGTGCCTGCATATTGTGTGTGTGTGTGTGTGTGTGTGTGTGTGTGTGTGTGTGTGTATGGTTTTCCATAAGCAATTATGATTCTTTACAGCCAACAAACATATCTTGCTCCTCTTTTATTCTTATTACATTACTATGTCAAGCCACCCTTTCTCTAGCTATATACCTAACTTGTAATAGATACAAAATAAATATTGAAGTTTACTTCATTAAAGAAAAGATCATGGTTATTACCTTTAAGAGGTAACGTATAAATTTTTAAAAAGACTATAACTAGGGACAGGCAGTAGAGCCAGGGACAAGAGGGTGGCAAGTTTTCATGTGTAGGACCTTAGTGTATCTTTATTCAACAGCAAATATCAAATGAAGAAAGAGTATTCTATTTTCTGTGCTAGAACACACATTTAACAACAGAAAATATTCTCAGCTTCTTGCCTCAGATGGAAATCTTTAAGGGTTATAGTTATTATAAAGAAAAAATAAAAGACAGCTCTGCCTTCAACCTGTTGTCCGAATTCTTTTAGGCTATCCTTTGAAACCTTTGGTCCCAGGTTTCAAATTCAGTGTTTCATAACTTATCGAAGAGTTTATCTAAGCTGTGCCTAAGATACCATAGGAAACCTCTTCAAAGTGGAAGTAGTAAATGCGAAGGAAAGAAAGGGCAGGACAAATCCCTCACTCATACAGGATACTTACCATTTACTTCCTCATATTTGCTACTGCAACTGTTTACTCAAAACTAACAGATCCCACCAAAGCAGCTTTCATAACAGTGAAAACCTTTAAGGAGTCCAAGACAAGAGCCAAAGCATTGGCCCCATTGAGATGAAGCCACATGTTTTGCTAAGGCTCCAGGCCACCAGGAGAAAGAGAACAATGCTACATTTCTTGAAAAGAAGGAATCTCTTAGACGCTTTGTACTGGGGTCGTATATCAATTTATAATTGGCCACATAAGAAGGGTTGCATCTGTGGAGGAACGAAATCCATTCTCCGCACCAGTGCACATTTGTACAGCACATGATGTGGAACTATCTTGGGAGCCAAGAATGGTTCTGTATCCACCCTGGGGCAGGTTGGTCCATCTCCAGTGTAAACCTCCATGGAGTTAACCACTTATTCCAATGGAGAGCACAGGATAATTAATGCCAGATCCGTCCCAGACAGCTCAGTACATCTTGCTTATGGGTGAGGACCCAAAAGGTTTCCTTTTCAGTGGATCTATTTGGATGGGATAGGGAAATCGGTCGTTCTCCTGTCTGATCCCCATCTACAGGTGTGTCCTTTGCATGAATGTCTTCTCATGAGGGGCATGTGGCATTTACAGGCAAGAGCCACTTAGGACAGACCAGAGGGGAGTGAGTTTGCACATGAGAATACAGGAATATTCATAGTACCTGTAGCCTAGGAGCAGGATTATGGCGTACCTGTTGGCACACTGGAGAAGGTTGAGACAAGAGCTTGTGTTTCAGTGAACTCCACATCTTGAGGTTTGTGATGTGGAAGAATGCCTACTGTCAGGGTGGTGTGACCTGGGCTCTTCAATAAGATTAGGGGTTTTGTGGATTTTTCCAAGTGTTACAAATTTTCTGTATCTAGTCCCTTTCAGAACCTTAGACCAAGAGTTTCTCTGACCTCTTTGGTTCTTTCTGTTCATTTCTGAAACTTTTATTTAATACAACCTAAGTAAATAGGAGCAGGAAAAAAAAATCTTTAAAAACCCAAACCTCTACATACCCCTGTAATTTCTACAGGCCCCACTGTCACTTTAACCCTAATTTTTTCTCACTCTGCAGGGGTGACTTGACCACCTCCCTCATCTAACTGTCTTTTTGGTAGTTAAATTAATAGATGCATCGTTATGGTTTGGATGTGGGAAGTCCCCCAAAGCCTGTGTGCTTAGAAAGGATTGTATTGTGGTTAATTGTATCAGAGGATTAATCCGTTGACTTCGGTGCCATCAGGTGGTGACCTGTCCAGAAGGGTGGGCCTTCCTTGCTAGCTCTGCCCTTCCTCTCTCCCTTTTCTTCCTGGTTGCCATGGGATGAACAGCTTTTCTGTTGCTAGGACTCTGCCATGGCTTGTCCCCACTGTCAGCTGCTGTCACCATTGCCACCCATGACGGAACTGAGACCTGAAACTGAGACAGAAATAAACCTTTCTTCCCTTAAATTGTGAATGTCAGGTATTGTGTCCCAGTGACAAAAAAGTGATAAAGACATACGTCTATTTAAGCCTTAAATGTACTTCCTACCCTTGACTCCACAGTTAGTCTCTGGGGAAGGTAAGCCCAGCATTCCCACCCAGGAAAATCAGAATTTCCACCAAGTTCAAGTTCAATGTTTTGAAAAATTCTGTATGTGTTGCACATTGTTCCACACAACTGGAAATTCCACACATGTGAATATCTTTGCTTATCTAAGCTTGGATTCTGAGCTTGAATTCTGAAATTCAGAAATTTTGGTGACACGCTGAGCTTTCTGTGGAAAATCTGTTGTACAAACAGTTCTGGTGTTGTAACTTAATGTAGCATCTAGAAATGCTGAAAAGCCGCTTCCCCCAACATCACTGCTTCAAGTCCAGCTGACTTGACAAGCTGCAAAGACAGATGAGAAGTTGCTGAGAAATGAGTGCTTAGATGGGGAAAATGATGCATAAAAGCAAAGGACTGCTGCAAATTGCATGTGCGTGTGGTCTGCGAGCTGTCTACTTAGCTGCACTGATAGAGAAGTAGTAGTGAAGAAGTTCCTTTGAAACATGTATTTTTCTGATAGTACAGGGATTTGAACCCAGGGCCTCTACAATGTACTGCATTCCCAGCCCTTTCTTATTTTTTTATTTTCAGACGAAGTTTTGTAAAGTTGCCTAGGCTGTGCTCAAACTTGCAGTACTCCTGCCTCAGCTTGCCAGAGTATGAAAAAGGAAATTTAAGTTTTAAGAAGTTTATCATAAATTGGCTGACTTCGCACCAGTTTCTTGAAATACAGGCAGCTGTCTTCACTACGATCACGTAGGTAGCCAGGTTCCCTTCTACCGTACCTTGAGGCCAGGCCTGTGTGTCTGTCTGCCTCCCTACAGGGCTGTAAACGCCCTGCAAATTGCCTGTCTTATCTACTCCGATTCCCCAACATTGTACAACATCAGGGCTTACAGTTTTCCCTCAGATATTCCGGTGCCTCACCAGTTCTTGGCTAGTTCCTCTGCGTACTGCTCAAGCTAGCAACACCAGAGACAGACTCGTGGGCGGTTGCTTGATGCCTAAGTGAGGCTGGGAAACTTCTTGTGGCAGCAAGCAACATTTTTTTTCTTCTGGTGGACTTGGAGTCCTCATTGCCATCCAGCCATTTTTTTTCTACCCTACTCAAGGCCCCAGAGAGCCCATCCCCCCTCATAACCCTTCTGACCAAACCAGAGACCATGTGAACACCCAGGTCCCCCAGAAAAGATAAAGCCAGGTGCTGGCATGTCCCCTGGACCACCCCTCTGCCGGGCAATGCACCTGGGGAGGAGAGATCACAACCACCACCTGAGAACAAGGGAATCTGAGTCCCAAGGGAGTGTCAGGGCTGCAGCTACCTCTGCAAGGCCGTTGCCACAGTAACCAGAGAGCTCCTGCCTCTAATGCCATTGAGATGCCTGTCTGATCCGAGGTGGAACTGTCCCCGGCTGCAGACCCCAGGCTGACAGCTCTTAGTTTTGCCCACCCCATAAGCACATATCCAGTGGCAGCCCTCGGTTGCTGGGGTGAAAGGGCCTCTCTGGTCACCACAGGAGGAGTCAGATGCATTTGTGGCCTCAGAAAGGGGGGTGATTTTTTCCACAAACAGACTCTCCAACCCTCAATCCAAACCCCTAGGGACTTTCTAAACATGATTATTTCACTTTGGGTGGTCTATACTGCTGAGTTAAAAGGGGAGTGGGCAACGACACCAAAGGATGTGAATTCTGCCTTTGTTCCCAGGATGTAGGGGCAGATCTACTCCTACAGGAGCAGAGGGAGTCTGTTGGGTTGTAAATAGCTGTGATTAAGTTTTTGGCTCACAGTAGCACTCACTTCCCTTAGTAGGTGGATGCTGATTTCAGTCTTAAAAGAAAGCACCATCTCACCACTGGAAAACGATGTCCGGGAGACCCACAGAGATTGTGCTATGTGACTCCTCAGGCAACACAAAGGCAAAAACCAAGTAAGACCCTTCAGAGATGAGTAAAACAAGCAGCAACTCATCTCAAGTGTTGGTATTATCATGGAATGCTATATGGATCTTGATCAAGTGCCCCCTCGACCCCTCAAAGGGAAGCCATGGTAAAGGAGGAAGATACCTTGGCCTGGAGTGCAAGGAGTTGGCTTCTTGTTGAGGGTCCAAGAGATCTTAGACCGATTTCCTTACCTTGCTGGACGTCTGTGTCTTCCATACAGAGGCAAACGGGGACCATGGACAAGGCCCTGTCACTAGAGAACATGAATGGCCAGGTCCAGGCCAGCTTCTCAAACAATATACAATCCTCTCTGAGTAAAACGAGTGAATGATAAGATTTCATCTAGACCTTTATCTTAGTAGAGAGTTACCTGAGTTCACTTGGTCCTCAATGTAGGGAAAGGAAAGAAGGAGGTAAGGAAGAAGAGAGGAAGGAAAAAGGAAGAAAGGGAAGAAGGGAAAGAAAAATTAGCAAGGAAACCTCGAGATCTGTCTCTGCGGGATACCCTTGGTTTTTCCAGGACTTTGTGCCTGAAAACCTCCTATCCTACAGTTCCCATTTTTAATCTGACGAAAAGCAAGTTAACTCAGAACGCCAAATGGATTTAAAGGAGAAGCCACACTGTCGGTTTTTTCACAGTAAACATTTCCTTTTTGGTGAAATATTTCACCTGTGCATATAATGTACTTCTACTGTACCCACCCTTCCTATTAGCCTGCCTTCTCCCCTCCCCCCTCCTGGTCCCCTTCCTTCCCTAATAGCCTGCTTCTACTTTCACATCATCTATTTTATTTTATTTTATTTTGAGACAGGATCTTGCTCTGTAGTCTAGGCTAGTCCCGAATTCACCATGGAGTCTAGGCTAACCTCAAACTTGCAGCAATCCCCTGCCTCAGATTCCTGAGTGCACCACCACACCGGGTTTACGTCCTTCTCAGGACGACAGGGGTACTGGTCATGGAAGTATACTTCTGTTTTTCACTTTCACCGGCCTAGTTTCCATCAGCTACCTCATAGTAGCCTTTCTTCACTTCTTTAAGGACTGTAGAACATTCCAAGTTACCAAGTTTTTTCTACTCATTATCCACCGTGGTCCTGGACAACTTTTTTAAGGTGATTAGGAGAGTTACCTCCGTGCTCATTTTACTGAGAGGAATGGGAGTGCAGGGTACTTGTCTTTGTTTGACCCAAGCTGCCTTGACCCCGGACACCACTTGATAGGGATGAAGCACATGGCAGGCGCCCAGGGCGTTCGGTTCTGCTGCTAGCTGGCAGTGTGTCCTGGGCCTGTGGCCTAAATCTAATGTGCAGTAGTTTCCGCATCCATCAGATGGGAATAAGAATGGGGCAAGTTAATGTCCTTAATGACAACCTCTGGGACACCGGGCATAACACCAGGAATGTGATCCCTTTCCTCTTCAGTAAAATGAGCACGGAGGTAACTCTCTCATTGTTGGCAAAGCCAGGACTGGGATCCCACTGGAGCTGTTACTGCTGCCTGTACCAGTATTATCCTAAAGACACACGTGCAAGCCTGAGCCTTGTGCGGCCCAGAGTGAAGCATGTGCACCGTCTCCCCGTCAGCTAGGTCCAGCACTGAGGTCTCCTGACCCTCCGTTCCACTGTCCCATGCTACCCCCCACGGTGCTCCAGCCCCGGAAGGTGTTAGAAGGTGTTAGGATTTCTAAGCCAGGCAGTCTCTAGCCATGACGGCAGCGGAAGCCTCTGCTCTAGTCCTCCGGGGAGATCCTTCCACCCTCGAGTCGTAGAAGACAAAAGACTGAGGACGATTCATCGCCATGTGGGTGCCCCTTAGCACCTTTTGTCATTATGTCCCGCTGGAATTGGCCGCACTGCCAGACCTTTTGACCACGTGGCCCTTCTCAGTTCTCTGAGCACATCTCTTGTGTTTACATCTTCGTTAAGAGCTCCCTAGAGTAGGGGCTGCCTTGGTTTCCACACTCCACTGCACTTGGTAAAATGTTCATGCAATAAAAAGTACACAAGTTGTTCTTGAGTCCTGAGTTGATTGGCTGTGTTGATGGGCCGAGGGTGACCTCTCAGAGCGGTTAACCGTGATCCCTGACTCCTAACTGCAAGCCTGGGATGATCAAAGAATGTGCCTTGGTGTATTCAACTCCACGATGACTGCAGGAAAGAGAGAGAGCCCCCTGCACTCAGCCAGGAGTCTGCCACAGCACCTCGAGCCTGGCCAAAGCCCCAGCATTGCCTGCACACTCGGTGCACTCAGAAAAACAACCCAAATCAGGGCTCCCTCCCACAACGTGTGTGCCAGCACCAAACATGACCTTGTTCTACCGTGAAAAACAAGTGAAATGGCTGCCAGGGTCACTGGGCTCCAAAGCTCTGGGACAGAAGGGGCTCTGCTTAAAGGGCAGCTCCAATCCAGGCATTAAAATAACCTGAATGATGTCGTTTTCTGATCAGATCGCTTTCCCTGTCGGGTTTGTGATTTTTGAGCCTGGGAATGTCTGTAATGGCTCGGGTTTCTGTGCTGTCACACTGGTCCCAGGAATGTAAGCACTGGCCGTGGAGATCTGATATAACTATGTCACGGTCCCAAAATGGAGAGACATTATCTCATAGATGGTGGCAACAGGCGGGCACCACTGTGCTCCTGGCAGGCCTGGCCCAGCTGGGCCCTGGGAGTGCGCCACACCCACCATTCCCAGTGGGCAGCAGGTCTGGTGCCCAAGCTCTATCTGGGCTCCAGTAAAACAGCATCTTGCACACCTTCATCCCCTCGAGGAGATGCTAGAGACCTAGGGGGCTGGGGCAGGCTCATTTCCTGTCAAGTTGTATTCCTTGTCAAAAAGGTGATCCCTGGCCCAAGGCCTGGAGCACCAGAGGGCTGGGTGAATAAGGGGATGGCCATTCATGTGACAAAGACATGCTCTCTGCCTGATCCTTCACCCTCCCATAGTCAGCGCCTCTGGGGACGCGATTGCTTTACTCCAGGGCAGGAGCGGCTGTTGGCCTATGAGGTCACCACCCCTTTCAGCACTTGGAGCGGAAGAGGTACTCGGAGCCTCTGCTAGAGCTCCAGCCCCAGAGTCCTGACCATCCCTGATCATGAACGTCCTGATCATGAAGAGATCACTGGGATTAAGAAAGGCGAACTCTAATCCTGCCTGGGAAAGAAGTCCATGCCCTTGCTCCTCACTCCGCCTGTGTCCCCACTTGCTTCCTGTTGCCCTGCTCTGACACACTTTGGTTCCAGCCAGGCTACTTGCAAGCCAGGCCGAGGCCCTGCCATCTTCCCCAACTGTTTGTGACTCCTTAACCACAGGTCTTTCTCTTCCTATTTCATAAAACCCTTTCCTCAAGGTCCAGACTCAAGGTCCTCGAGGTCCAGGCTGGCCAGGTACCTCTGAGTGCCCAGCCTCTGCCTGTCTGTGCAGACTTCTTTCAAAATTTTTGTCTGCTTGTTCAATAGTTTTATTTATTTATTTGTTTATTTATTTCTTCTTTCCTTCTCTTATGTATTGGGGGAGGAACCCAGGGCCCCACAAGGCAAGCACTCCACCCCTGAGCCACACCCTCAGCCCCTTTTCATGCATTGTTTAACCCATACCTCCACCCACCATCTGCTAGGGTCTCTCACACAGCCTAGTGCAGTCGGGCCTCGGGGGCTCCCAGAGCCCAGCACTGAGCCATGCCCATCACCTGACTGTTGGCGTCTCAGGATTCCAACGCGAGCCTGCACCCAGGACACAGCCTCCTTTCCTCACTTCCTGGCTCCTTACCTCACTCAAGCACAGCAAGTGCAGCTGGGAGTCAGGCCCCACCTCGCTTCCCCCCCTCCAGCATGGCCCTCACCCAGCACCGGTGTGGCTCACTCTCCACTCCATTGTCTCATCCTCTTCACAGGCCACTTTCCTAGGAATCCCTTTGCTTGAGTTTGCCTCAGCAATACCTATGATACTGCCGGTTTACCTACTGGCGTATTACATTATACTATGTTTTGTAAGGTTTTGAATTGAAAAATAAAACTCATATCCTTGGAGGAGTATAACATGATACATGTGTGTGTGTGTGTGTGTGTGTGTGTGTGTGTGTGTGTACACATATTACGTTATGAACTGGCTGAATCAAGCCATTAACTAGAATATGCTTCATCTCACATATGTAGTATTTTTTATGTGTGGTGAGAACATTTAAAATCTTTTATCAGCCAGGCTCAGTGGTGCAAGACTGTAATCCCAGTATTCAAGGAGGCTGAGGCAGGAAGATCTCATGTTCAAGCCCAGCCTGGGCAACTTAGCAACTTAGGGAAACCCCGATTCATTAAAATAAAAGAAATAAAAAATAAATGGCCTGCAAAAGCCCTTGTTTAAATCCCCAGATTAAGTCTATTTCCTTCACAGTTTTCAAATGTACAATATTTTATGATTACCTGTTGTTACCTAGAGTACACTAAATCCCTCGAACTTACTTATCCTACACGGCTGAGTATCTGTATGCTTTGCCCAACATCTCCCCATCCCCCAGCCCTCAGCCACTGGTAACCACCATCGTCTCTGTTTTTATGAGTTTAACCTTTTTAGATTCCACATATAAGCGAGATCACATAGCACTTATCTTTCTGTGCCTGGTTTATTTCACTTAACACAATGTTTTCTAGATTACAGTACACATTTTTAATGTTCATATTGTGTGTCACCCCATGTAAATGAACCCAGCCCATGATGGCCACACCCTGCCTTAGTCACAGCTTGTCCTACAGCAGTGTGGCGACACCAGCGACCAGCGCTCATGCTCTGGCTTTTTTTCCATTTTATTGATACATATAAGTGCAAAATTTAGAGTTTACATTGATCTTGAGCATTTTGTGCACATACATGTCTTGGCAAGGTTACAAGACCTTCCCCTCTCTCCTTTCAGCCCTCTCCTTACTCACCCCCACCCCAACACTCCCTCCCCAGTTCCCATTATTTTCCACTTTAAGTCCTGTGATATAATTGTGATCTGGGTCTCTCATATCAGAGAGACCATTCGATGTTTCACCTTCTGCTTCTGACTCACTTCACTAAGCATGATGGTCTCAAGTTTCTTCCATTTGCCTACCAATGGATACACAAATTGTGGCATTTATACACAATGGAATACTGTGCATCCATAAAGTCAGATAGGTCGGAGGATTTCATGCTCTGTTGAAAGAAGAGAAGAGTGAATGAGTGGATGGGTGGGTGGCTGGTGCCTGAGTTCCCATAAAGCGAGGATCACGCTGCGTCGCGATGTGATGTGCAGTCAGCTGTGACCTGATTAAAGGCTTTCTTTCCAGGAACCAAAGCCACACTCAGTCTGTCAAGGTCCTCGGAAATAAGTCAACACCTTGAATGTACGAAGTAGAAAACTGAGTCCTAGACTGAGGAAAAGGATGGAAACAGACACTTGGGAAGCCGGTCATTGACTTCTAACTGTGGGCATCTCTAGAGTGTGGGCTGAGTCAGCCTTTCGCTATGGGCCGTGCATTACAACACCTCTCCTATAATTGAAAGCTAGAAAACCAGGTAATAGCCAAATTCTTCACCCCTGCACGTCCCCACGTGTTCCGAGAGGAGCTGCTGCAGAGGAGGTGTTGGCACTGATTCCGTCCAGTGTCCTTCAAGCAGACTGGCTCTGGCAAGTACTGCTGGGATGTCGTGTCTTCCTTCTTCCCACGCTTGGTGCCTGAGCAGGCCCCCTGCCACCCAGTCTGCATTGGCAATAAGGAGTTAACAGAGACAAATAAAAAAAGGGAAGCTGCAAGTGGGGCTCTGGGTCCTCACCTGGCCTACCCAGGCACCTGGAACACACCCACAGAGACACAGCAGGTGGGCAGACCTATCAACAGGTGTTCCTGGTGTTGCCTTTCATTCTCCCAAGGATTCTGGGAAAGTCCTACCCAGCCCCAAGCTTTCTCCCCTGGTCATCCCCAAGGGTGCTGCCTCGCTTTCTCCAAGGAAGACTGGGCCTGACAGCAGGGAAAGCCAGCTGTGTAACAGCAGTCATTTCTTGGCAGGACAAACTGGTATGAGATTTGTCCCCAAACAAAATAAGCCTTTCAGGGAAGCGTATTTCAAGTGGAGCTCACGTTCCCAAGACACTGAGATTCTTACATGGCTGACATGGGAGCAAGCGCCAGTAACACAGCAGAGCCCCGCCAGGGTGGGGGCCACTGGGGTCACTGGTTTCGCAGGGGAAGCCGGGAGTTCCGTCGACCTCCCGCCGGGGAACAGCCTTGGTGTGTTCTCTTCTCAGCAGAGCGACTGTGGGGCAGAATAGCAACCGCTTTTCCTTCCCTCCACGTCTTTTCCTTCTCCAGTTATTTTCCATCATCCCCACAATTCTTTTCTTTTGGCTGACCACCTTTGTCACTACGGTACTTGTCATCCAGTCACCAGGGAGTACAGCGTGTCACTTGTGCCTGGCAACTCATGACTTCTGTGCCTCTGACTCTGTGCTTCTGTTACCTGGCTCCAGTTCAGGGTTTGGTTTCCCTGCATAGCCCACAGAACAGCTCAGACTTCAAAGAGAAATGACCCTGAGGCATCGTGGTAAACTGAGACCTGGGTCAAATAAGCCACTTCTACATTCCATCTTCTGGCTGTCCACAAGAGGGCGCCCAAGATCGTGCAAGTCAGGCCACAAGCGGGTGCACCGGAGCCAGGAGATGGCGCTGTTGTTTTAGCCATTGAAAGGAGAGTGGTTGTACACATCCAGGCTTGGGAGAGACCATCCCAGGGGCAAGCAAGGGTGACGCCTGGAGGAGGTGCTGTGCCTGTCCCCGCCATGGAGCGAAGACAGATTCGAACGCAGGGTATGACAGAGAAGTCCCTCCACAACTCTGTGGAAGAGATCTGAGCGAGGAAGCCATGCTCTGGAGCCCACTTACTGCATTGCTACTTGGCCAGAGACTCAGGAGCCAGCCCTTCCTTCCAGGTCCCCCTCCCATCTTTTACGTTAAGCGAGGACCTGGCCACTGGTGGGTGGGGCGGGGGGGCGGGGGCTGGGATCAGAAGTCACAGGAGGAGAGGGGTGAGGGGGATGGAGAGACAGTTTAGAGACAGAGGCACACAGAGACAGCCTGGAGGGCTTCACTCACCTGGGTAGGCTGGAGACGGACAGGAATCAGGAAAGGCTTCATAATGGTGGTCCTGGGTGGGGTCTAAGAAGTGAGAAGAGTCACGTTGGCAAAGTAGATCTGGAAAGAGTGTTCAAGGCAGGACAAAGAGGCCAGTGGGTGGGGAGAGGGGATTCCCATGTGAGTGAGTAGGGGGGAGAAACAGCTGGGTGGGGCTGCGCAGTGTAAACATGTTCCCAGACAAATTTTGTAGCTCAGTGTGCCTGATAGAATCACATGGAGCAATGGTGTCCCTAGCACACGTATTCCTTCTGGGGTACACGAGCCCGTTCACATGGAGGCACGGACCCTGTGTCCATGTGGCACAGTGCTTAAGGGTGAATGGAAACCAGACGAGACAAGGAGCCACACCCACCCCCAGCATTTATTATGAGACTTGTAGTCACGTCATCTCTCTCTCCTCCCCCTTCCGCCACCTCTCTCTTTCTCCTTGGGATCATATTGAGCCTGAGCTACATCTCCAGCCCTTTCTCGGGAGGTTGATACTGGGGATCTCAGGGCCACCACACCGCTACATTTCCAGTCTTTCTTAGTTTTGATTTTGAGAGAGGATCTCACTGAGTTGCTAAGGTGCCCAGGCTTGAATTTGTAATTCTCCTGCCTCATCTTCCAAGAGTGCTGGAAGGACAGACCTGTACCACTAGGCAGCAAACCCATTGTGATGTTGGCTTAGTAAGTTCTAATCTTGAAGAGAAATGCTGTATTTAGTTGGCCAGATATATGCACATTCTTTACCTACGGTAACTAGTCACCAGCATATGAAGGCCCATCTTGTCATTTGTTCATCAACACCAAGGGGCATGCCCCTGTTTTATAGAGAAGAGGCATAAGACCCAGAAAGCTTAGTTGCCATCCATGGTCACCCAATTAGTAAGGATGGCACCAATGGGAGCTGTCACTTCATGCTCTATCCATCACACAGACCAAGCCTGTGTCCTCAACCGTTTACCATCCAACTGGGAAGGAGAAATGGGGCAACAATACTACCCTACTGTGAGATACGTTGTGCTATGTGACCCAAAAGGTCCAAAGATAAGTCCCCACTGCACATAAAGCGCCATTGTTTGCAAAAAAAAAAGAGGGATAGGCTCTGGGTGGTTGGCTGGTCTGAATTTTCATCAGAAACCCTTGTCATTCCAGCATGAGCACCAAATGACCACAGCACTGACAGGGCACAGAGTGTCTCATGAGTTCTAAAGAGAGAGCTCAACAGACCTTTACTCACACAGCTGGGGAAGCTGGAAGTCCAAGATCAAGGTGCCGGAAGCCTCAGCACCAGCACCTGGTGGTAGCTTGTTTCCTGTCTTCTTACCACATCCTCCCATGGCAAAAGGGACAAGCACCTTCGGCCCTCTTTCATAAAGATCCTAATCCCATTTATGAGGGTTGACGCTTGTGATCTAATCACATCCCAAAGGCCCTGATTACTAGTCCCACCTCCTTGGATGTGAGGATTTCAGTGTGTGACTTGGGGCCACTGGAACATTCAGACCACAATTTAGGAGGGATCCCCAAATGAGCTGATTTCCAAGGTTACTTCCCAGGGAGCCTGGCAAGAGCCACTTTCCTCTTGGTTCGTGGCTATGACTCTGGCAGGGAAGGTCTTTGGAGTTTCTGTGCCTTGGGGCTCCCACAGTCCAGATCACGTCTTTCCTTGTGACTTGCTGTCCACACAGAAAGGGGCCTGCTACTTCAGTTTGGAAGTGTTCTGCAGCAGAGACCTCTCACCAGGGCACTGAAGGCTGTGAAAAGAATGTTTTTAATTGACAGAGTGTCCTCAAGTGGCACACATGTTCCGGGTAGGAAAGAAACCCAGCAGCGAGACAGAGGATGTCAAGCAAGAACGAACAGAAGACTCCATACTCAGCCTGGCTGGAAGGAAGCTAAATTGGTGAGGGGAGTGTCACGGGAGCAGATCGTGAGAAGGGAGCAAAAGACCTGCAGACAGTCCATGGAATAAGGTGTAAATTAGCTCCTGATTCTCAAGAGTCCTGAGTTGGGAGAGCCTGGAGGAGACCAGCTCTCTTCAGTGGACCATAGTACCAAACCCCAGAGTGGGAAGGCGACTTGCTCTGGTGAAGAGGCTGACATCAAAAAGGCCCCCCCTTGTGTCTGGAGCACAGCTCAAGGCTGAAAGCACCTTTCTAGCAAGCACGATGCCCTGAGTTCAATTCCCAGCACCACATAAGCTGGACACGGCAGCGCACATAATCACGGCACTTATGAGGCTGAGGACAGGGGATTGCTGTGAGTTGTTGGTCAGTCTGGGCTACATACTGAGTTCAAGATCAGCTGCCTGGATTACAGAGCAAGAGACAGGTCTCAAAGTTGTGTGTATGTGATGGGGAGTCTTAGTGGTGGACCCAGGGTTCAGTGATGTGTGGAGTAACTCCTTTAATCCTCTCATGAACTGTGAGGTTCATTCCTCCCCCCACCACCATTCAAATATTTATAGATGAGGATGTTGAAACTTAGAGAAGTGCTTTGTCCAGTTCCGGAAGGAAAGAGCAAAGCTGGGATTTAAGCCCAGCAGTCTAACTCCCAGGCTAGCCTCATAACCACTTGTTACACTGTCAGCTCCAAGGGCCAGCCAATCAGCAGCAGAACCAGGATCCAAACCCTGACGGCCCCACTGATCCTTCCTCTCTAGCTGCTGTAAGCAGCTATGCTCCACCAGACCTTCCCTCACTGCTAATTGACCACGAGTGGACTGAGATCGCCTCTGTGATGTTGCAGGTGCTGGGTATTAGGTCTCAGCAATGTGAAAATGACAGAGATGCTTCCCTGTCCTCTCATTTCCCAAGCAGTCATAGTTTGAAGGTTTTGAATATGAATTTAGAAGGACACGAGCCTTCAGTTCACGCTGTAGTCATCCTCAAAGGTTTGCCTCTAAAAGAGAGATTTTTTTCTGGCCTCCGTTTCTATGGGGACCCTAACACTAAAGCTGACAACTTTACCCAAGTTTTAAAAATATGCCAGGCCAAAAACCTGTACTGTCCACCTTAGCCTATTGCCCACCTCCAGATGGCATAAGGAAAGACTCAGACACATTTAGAGGGAGCAAAGAATGGTGACATTTCTCCAGGAAGACAAACGCATGCTGAAGTGTCTTCCTAATCCTCCTCTACATGGGCCAGCTGACATGAGTCTCAGGGACCTCTCAGCAGGGTTGACATATGTTCCTTGGAGCTGGAGAAGATTCTAGAAATGGTCTCTGACTCACATTTGGAAAGAAGTCTGAAGGAGAGAGACTATGGTCGAGGAGCCTGGGTTGGCAGAATGACGAGACAGCTACACTGAAGTGAGCTGTACACAAGGCAGGATGAGAATTTGCTTCTCCCATGGTGCAGATGTGAGCCCCGAGGAAGAGACCAGCCTGGAGCAGTTTGAAACATCCAAGAGGACCCCCGGAAGTAAGGAATGGGTGACTCTAATATCCCAGCTTGGCAGGAGTATTAGCTATAGTTTAATGGTGGGGACTGCCCAGGCACGGGCTGGGAGAAAGCCATTAGCATCCAGCCCAGGGAGGCCTCACCCATACCAGAGAGCTGCAGCTGGACGTGCCCATGAAGGAAAGAGACAACACTTGAGTCTCTGACCCCAGCTCTCATCTGAACCTGCAAGTAAAGAAGCTGCTTCCACCCACTACCTCTCCTTCTTGCCATCTGCCAGCCGTAGGGAGGGAGGGAGGAGGAAGAGACCCACGTGGAGGTATGGAGGGCTGAGGGCATCTGCCTGTGATCATCCAGCCACAGCAGCAGGCCCTTGGCAGGGAGGACAAAGAGAGCCCAGGGTTTGGTAAAAGACTATACTGAAGTTTTTAATGTCTGAAAAAGACCAGAATATTACATAGAATCTTCAGGAAGGAATCAAAAGAGAGAATTTAGCAAAGGTAGAGGAAAACTAAATACTTTCTTTTTGTGCTCTGCAAAGTCCTGTCATTCAGGAACAAAGCATAGTCACTGCACTGCCCCCTTCCTGGGTGTGCTGGCCTGGACTGCCGTCCAAGTCCCTGCGCTTGGAAGCTGCCACACCTAATTCAGGGCTCTGCTGGGCATCATCTAGAAATTCTTAATGATTTCTAAAAAGAAGGCCTACTTTTCCATCTGACTCTGCATGGCATGTAGCTAGACATGGAGACACACAGAACAGGGGCATGCCATGCTCTGTGTGACCCCAGGAGCAGAATGGGATCAACCAGGAGGAAGGAGGAAGAAAGGGACTTTAGTGCAACATCAGGAGGACGTGTTTTTAAGACTCATGGCTGCCGAAATTGGAGTAGTATGTAAAGAGGTAGGTCTTTCTACCAACAGAATCTTCCTGGTTAAGGAGAGAAGTGTCAACAGCCCTGCAGAAATAGTAGAGATGTGATCAGGCTTTGCACACAAGAGCCTCTAA
This sequence comes from Ctenodactylus gundi, assembly GCA_004027205.1. NCBI lineage: Eukaryota > Metazoa > Chordata > Mammalia > Rodentia > Ctenodactylidae > Ctenodactylus > Ctenodactylus gundi. Next base: position 708,445 of record PVKB01000142.1, read on the forward strand.
GAACCCTGCCAGCCCTGGAATTAGCCAGTTCTTTGATTAATCAATTTCTCTCAAGATGTCTAGGATTGAACCAGGAAATGAATTTGCTGGTACTGTGACCAACTGAGAGTATCGCCAAGCCCAGACTATTACCCCTAAACGGTCAGAGTTTTACTAATTCCCTGGCTTTCTGTCCAAATTGTGATCTGTTGTTTTCTTGATGAGAACATTATTGTCATTGCTCACGGGGCTTGTTTTGTTTTGTTTTTTGTTTTGCTTTGTTATTTTTAAAAAATCATTATAAGTTGGCTCTTGCTATCCCTGGCACATTGCAACTTCTTATTTCTAAGAAAAAGACTTTTTAAAAAAAAAGTCCCACCACCACATTGTCTTGGGCTTAAAGCCATTTTCATTAATCATCATTTTGACAATGAAACATAAACAATTTGACAAATATTGATTAAATTTAACATTAAACCTCTATGCATGTGTTGTTATCTTCATCCTTATTATTAGTTAGGAAAATGGTTCTAAGAGAAAATAAGAGAGAACTGGTGTTTTGAGAGGCTGCATCTGTAATCTCCCATGCTGGGGAGTTTACCTTATCTACCCCACCTTCATGGCGGTAGGCTATGGAGCTGCAAGGCTCCAAGCTGCACTGTAAAGGTTCACCACTGATTGGAATTCTTGGGCTCCAGGACCAACAGGAAGTGGGCATGCTTGATGCGTTCAGTAAACGCATTTCCTTGCAGACTCGCTCCTCCTTCGTATTGAAAAATGTCGAGTGTCTTTCATGCCACATTTTGGCCTTGACCTTTATAGCATTTAGCTGGCCCACAATGGAGTCTATGTTCCTCTACCCTCTCGGAGCAGGCCCTCTAATTATGGCCATCTGTTAGGTTGTCAGGAAGAAATTCTCAGCTCAATCACGTCTTTATCAGACTCTGGCTACCAGTGAGGTCAAGTTAGGCACCAAGTCTGACCTGGTCGAACCTCTGCTATGTGCTGGCCCCAATGTTCACTGGGGCCTTTGTGACTAGGCATGCCAGACGGCCACCTGGCTGCTCCCAGCAAGGTCTCTTCTCCCACTGCATTGCCAGACAGGATGGAGGGAAAGGAAGCTTTCCAGGGGCAGACAATGGTGCTGACAGAGAATTCTGTGTACAGAGGTTGTATGCAGTTGTCAAAGTCCTTAACTGGAAATGGAGACTCTACTGAACAGGAAGAATCTGGTTTCAGGGGGAAAAGTCTTCTTTGTGGACTTGCTTTCAGTAATTGTACTGTCAGAGAGCTTTATCACCACAGAACAAATTACCATCTGTCTAACTCTTTGTTTTATAGGCAAATGCAAATGTGGCTAAGAGATGGGTTGTACCTTTATTGCTGAGTCCGATTTTCTTGCGTTTCAGGTTAATAGCATTTTAAGGGCTCCCTGTAAGAACGAAGGTGATCTGGGTGTGCAAGTTCACTCTTATAATCCAAACACCCTGGAAGACTGAGGCAGGAGGATCGCAAGTTTTAGCCCAGCCTGGGCAATTGAACAACTCAGAATGAGTCTGTCTCAAAATCAAAACTCAAAATCAAAAATGCTCTGTGGATGTAGCTCAGTGTGAAAGCCCTGGGGTCAACACACACACACACACACACACACACACACAAAGAAGGTGATTATTCAAGGTTGTACACACATGACAGGGTATAGATGAGTCCATACAATTTATCAAGGATAAGATTATTTCTTCTCTATTCCCCAAGGCGTCGAGCAAAGGAAGTACTGTGAGGTGTTTGCTGAGAGTCAGAGTGTGCCCCTTATGCATTATTCTATGCTTGAATCTCGGTATCTGTGTTTTTGTGTGTATCTCCCAGGATAGGTTATAAGCCATATGTGCAAATCAAAATAAAACATGAAACCACCCAACGTAATGGGTAATCTTTGTCATTATTTAACAGACGAAGACGCGGCAGTCAAAGAAGTGGTTACTTCTGCAGGATTGCTCAGCATCTGCACAGTTTACCCTGAGATGCCCACCCAGTGCTCTTCCCAGTGTCCAGCCCTCTCTTTGTAACATGTTGGGAATGAATATTAATGAGTGTCCAAGGGCTGAAGGAATAGCTCAGTGGTTAAAGCACTTGCCTAGCAAAAGCTAAATACCTGAGTTCAATTCTCCAGCACCACATAAGCCGGACATGGTGGCACATGCCTGTAATCTCAGCTCTTGGGAGGTTGAGACAAGAGGATTTCCATGAGCCCAAGGCCAGCCTGGGCTCCATAGTGAGTTGAGGACCAGCCTGGGCTATAGAGCCAGACCCTGTCTAAAAAAAAAAAATGTATCCCAAGTGGAGTAAATTGCTATTAGTAACAATAACAGTAGTTATTCAGAAGGAGCCCTTTAATAAGGTGAGTTGTTAGACTTTACAAAGGTCAAGCAAAGCAGGCAGTTTCATGTATATACT